>JARWAU010000009.1:9295000-9885533 GCA_029958995.1 Bombus sonorus | reverse complement strand
TTGCATTACGTTCTAACGTATAACGTTATATACTATTACGTTGTAACGTATAACGTTATATACTATTACGTTATAACGTATAACGTTATATACTATTACGTACTAACGTATAACGTTATATACAATTACGTTATATCGTATAACGTTATGTAGCATTACGTTCTAAACGTATAACGTTATATACTATTACGTTGTAACGTATAACGTTATATACTATTACGTTATAACGTATAACGTTATATACTATTACGTACTAACGTATAACGTTATATACTATTACGTTATATCGTATAACGTTATGTAGCATTACGTTCTAACGTATAACGTTATATTCTATTACGTTATAACGTATAACGTTATATACTATTACGTACTAACGTATAACGTTATATACAATTACGTTATAACGTATAACGTTATGTAGCATTTCGTTATAACGTATAACGTTACGTAGCATTACGTTATAACGTACAACGTTATATAGCATTAGGATATAACGTATAACGTTATATACGATTACGTTATAACGTATAACGTTATATACAATTACGTTATATCGTATAACGTTATGTAGCATTACGTTCTAACGTATAACGTTATATACTATTACGTTGTAACGTATAACGTTATATACTATTACATTATAACGTATAACGTTATATACTATTACGTACTAACGTATAACGTTATATACAATTACGTTATATCGTATAACGTTATGTAGCATTACGTTCTAACGCATAACGTTATATACTATTACGTTGTAACGTATAACGTTATATACTATTACGTTATAACGTATAACGTTGCATACTAATAAGTTATAACGAATAACGTTTTGTAGCATTACATTATATCGTATAACGTTATATAGTATTACGTTATAACGTATAACGTTATGTAGCATCACGTTCTAACGTATAACGTTATATGCTATTACGTTGTAACGTATAACGTTATATACTATTGCGTACTAGCGTATAACGTTATATACTATTACGTTGTAACGTATAACGTTATATAGCATTACGTTAGAACGTATAACGTTGTATACTAATAAGTTATAACGTATAACGTTATGTAGCATTACATTATAACGTATAACGTTATATACTATTACGTTATAACGCATAACGTTATATGCTATTACGTACTAACGTATAACGTTATGTAGCATTACGTTATAACGTATAACGTTATGTAGCATTACGTTATAACGTATAACGTTATGTAGCATTACATTATAACGTATAACGTTGTATACTATTAAGTTATGAACGTATAACGTTATGTAGCATTACATTATAACGTATAACGTTATCTAGCATGACGTTATAACGTATAACGTGGTATACTAATAAGTTATAACGTATAACGTTATGTAGCATTACATTATAGCGTATAACGTTGTATACTATTAAGTTATAACGTATAACGTTATGTAGCATTACATTATAACGTATAACGTTATGTAGCATGACATTATAACGTATGACGTTATATACTATTACGTTATAACGTATAACGTTATATACAATTATGTTATAACGTATGCCGTTATATACTATTACGTTATAACGTATAACGTTATGTAGCATTACGTACTAACGTATAACGATATGTAGCATTACGTTATAACGTATAACGTTATGTAGCATTACATTATAACGTATAACGTTATATACTATTACGTTATAACGTATAACGTTATATACTATTACGTTATAACGTATAACGTTGTATACTAATAAGTTATAACGTATAACGTTATGTAGCATTACATCATAACGTATAACGTTATATACCATTTCGTTATAACGTATAACGCTATATACTATTACGTACTAACGTATAACGTTATGTAGCATTACGTTATAACGTATAACGTTATGTAGCACTACGTTATAACGTATAACGTTATATACTATTACGTTATAACGTATAACGTTGTATACTAATAAGTTATAACGTATAACGTTATGTAGCATTACATTATAACGTATAACGTTATATTCTATTTCGTTATAACGTATAACGTTATGTAGCATTTCGTTATAACGTATAACGTTACGTAGCATTACGTTATAACGTATAACGTTATATACTATTACGTTATAACGTATAACGTTATAGACAATTACGTTATATCGTATAACGTTATGTAGCATTACGTTATAACGAATAACGTGGTATAATAATAAGTTATAACGTATAACGTTATGTAGCATTACGTTATAACGTATAACGTTATATACAATTACGTTATAACGTATGACGTTATATACTATTACGTTATAACGTATAACGTTATATACAATTACGTTATAACGTATGACGTTATATACTATTACGTTATAACGTATAACGTTGTATACTAATAAGTTATAACGTATAACGTTTTGTAGCATTACATTATATCGTATAACGTTATGTAGCATTACGTTCTAACGTATAACGTTATATACTATTACGTTATAACGTATAACATTATATACTATTACGTTATAACGTATAACGTTGTATACTAATAAGTTATAACGTATAACGTTTTGTAGCATTACATTATATCGTATAACGTTATGTAGCATTACGTTCTAACGTATAACGTTATATACTATTACGTTGTAACGTATAACGTTACGTAGCATTACGTTTTAACGTATAACGTTATATACTATTACGTTGTAACGTATAACGTTACGTAGCATTACGTTATAACGTATAACGTTATATACAATTACGTTATATCGTATAACGTTATGCAGCATTACGTTATAGCGTATAACGTTATATACTATTACGTTATAACGTATCACGTGGTATACTAATAAGTTATAACGTATAACGTTACGTAGCATTACGTTATAACGTACAACGTTATATAGCATTAGGATATAACGTATAACGTTATATACTATTACGTTATAACGTATAACGTTATATACAATTACGTTATATCGTATAACGTTATGTGGCATTACGTTCTAACGTATAACGTTATATACTATTACGTTGTAACGTATAACGTTATATACTATTACGTTATAACGTATAACGTTATATACTATTACGTACTAACGTATAACGTAATATACAATTACGTTAAATCGTATAACGTTATGTAGCATTTCATTCTAACGTATAACGTTATATACTATTACATTGTAACGTATAACCTTATATACTATTACGTTATAACGTATAACATTATATACTATTACGTTATAACGTATAACGTTGTATACTAATAAGTTATAACGTATAACGTTTTGTAGCATTACATTATATCGTATAACGTTATATAGTATTACGTTATAACGTATAACGTTATGTAGCATCACGTTCTAACGTATAACGCTATATACTATTACGTTGTAACGTATAACGTTATATACTATTACGTTATAACGTATAACGTTGTATACTAATAAGTCATAACGTATAACGTTATGTAGCATTACATTATAACGTATAACGTTATATACTATTACGTTGTAACGTATAACGTTACGTAGCATTACGTTATAACGTTACGTAGCATTACGTTATAACGTATAACGTTATATACTATTACGTTATAACGTATAACGTTATAGACAATTACGTTATATCGTATAACGTTATGTAGCATTACGTTATAACGTATAACGTGGTATACTAATAAGTTATAACGTATAACGTTATGTAGCATTACGTTATAACGTATAACGTTATATACAATTACGTTATAACGTATGACGTTATATACTATTACGTTATAACGTATAACGTTATATACAATTACGTTATAACGTATGACGTTATATACTATTACGTTATAACATATAACGTTTTATACAACTACGTTATATCGTATAACGTTATGTTGCATTACGTTCTAACGTATAACGTTATATACTATTACGTTGTAACGTATAACGTTACGTAGCATTACGTTATAACGTACAACGTTATATAGCATTAGAATATAACGTATAACGTTATATACGATTACGTTATAACGTATAACGTTATATACAATTACGTTATATCGTATAACGTTATGTAGCATTACGTTCTAACGTATAACGTTATATACTATTACGTTGTAACGTATAACCTTATATACTATTACGTTATAACGTATAACATTATATACTATTACGTTAGAACGTATAACGTTGTATACTAATAACTTATAACGTATAACATTTTGTAGCATTACATTATACCGTATAACGTTATATAGTATTACGTTATAACGTATAACGTTATGTAGCATCACGTTCTAACGTATAACGTTATATACTATTACGTTGTAACGTATAACGTTATATACTATTATGTACTAACGTATAACGTTATATACTATTACGTTGTAACGTATAACGTTATATAGCATTACGTTATAACGTATAACGTTGTATACTAATAAGTTATAACGTATAACGTTATGTAGCATTACATTATTACGTATAACGTTATATACTATTACGTTATAACGCATAACGTTATATGCTATTACGTACTAACGTATAACGTTATGTAGCATTACGTTATAACGTATAACGTTATGTAGCATTACGTTATAACGTATAACGTTATATACTATTACGTTATAACGTATAACGTTGTATACTAATAAGTTATAACGTATAACGTTATATACTATTACGTTATAACGTATAACGTTATATACTATTACGTACTAACGTATAACGTAATGTAGCATTACGTTATAACGTATAACGTTATGTAGCATTACATTATAACGTATAACGTTGTATACTATTACGTGATAACGTATAACGTTATGTAGCATTTCGTTATAACGTATAACGATACGTAGCATTACGTTATAACGTATAACGTTATATAGCATTAGGATATAACGTATAACGTTATGTAGCATTACGTACTAACGTATAACGATATGTAGCATTACGTTATAACGTATAACGTTATGTAGCATTACATTATAACGTATAACGTTATATACTATTACGTTATAACGTATAACGTTATGTACTATTACGTTATAACGTATAACGTTGTATACTAATAAGTTATAACGTATAACGTTATGTAGCATTACATCATAACGTATAACGTTATATACCATTTCGTTATAACGTATAACGTTATATACTATTACGTACTAACGTATAACGTTATGTAGCATTACGTTATAACGTATAACGTTATGTAGCACTACGTTATAACGTATAACGTTATATACTATTACGTTATAACGTATAACGTTGTATACTAATAAGTTATAACGTATGACGTTATGTAGCATTACATTATAACGTATAACGTTATATTCTATTTCGTTATAACGTATAACGTTATGTAGCATTTCGTTATAACGTATAACGTTACGTAGCATTACGTTATAACGTATAACGTTATATACTATTACGTTATAACGTATCACGTTATAGACAATTACGTTATATCGTATAACGTTATGTAGCATTACGTTATAACGAATAACGTGGTATAATAATAAGTTATAACGTATAACGTTATGTAGCATTACGTTATAACGTATAACGTTATATACAATTACGTTATAACGTATGACGTTATATACTATTACGTTATAACGTATAACGTTATATACAATTACGTTATAACGTATGACGTTATATACTATTACGTTATAACATATAACGTTTTATACAATTACGTTATAACGTATAACGTTGTATACTAATAAGTTATAACGTATAACGTTATGTAGCATTACATTATAACGTATAACGTTATATTCTATTTCGTTATAACGTATAACGTTATGTAGCATTTCGTTATAACGTATAACGTTACGTAGCATTACGTTATAACGTATAACGTTATATACTATTACGTTATAACGTATAACGTTATAGACAATTACGTTATATCGTATAACGTTATGTAGCATTACGTTATAACGAATAACGTGGTATACTAATAAGTTATAACGTATAACGTTATGTAGCATTACGTTATAACGTATAACGTTATATACAATTACGTTATAACGTATGACGTTATATACTATTACGTTATAACGTATAACGTTATATACAATTACGTTATAACGTATGACGTTATATACTATTACGTTATAACTTATAACGTTTTATACAATTACGTTATATCGTATAACGTTATGTTGCATTACGTTCTAACGTATAACGTTATATACTATTACGTTATATCGTATAACGTTATGTAGCATTACGTTCTAACGTATAACGTTATATACTATTACGTTGTAACGTATAACGTTATGTTGCATTACGTTCTAACGTATAACGTTATATACTATTACGTTGTAACGTATAACGTTATATACTATTACGTTATAACGTATAACGTTATATACTATTACGTACTAACGTATAACGTTATATACAATTACGTTATATCGTATAACGTTATGTAGCATTACGTTCTAACGTATAACGTTATATACTATTACGTTGTAACGTATAACGTTATATACTATTACGTTATAACGTATAACGTTATATACTATTACGTACTAACGTATAACGTTATATACTATTACGTTATATCGTATAACGTTATGTAGCATTACGTTCTAACGTATAACGTTATATTCTATTACGTTATAACGTATAACGTTATATACTATTACGTACTAACGTATAACGTTATATACAATTACGTTATAACGTATAACGTTATGTAGCATTTCGTTATAACGTATAACGTTACGTAGCATTACGTTATAACGTACAACGTTATATAGCATTAGGATATAACGTATAACGTTATATACGATTACGTTATAACGTATAACGTTATATACAATTACGTTATATCGTATAACGTTATGTAGCATTACGTTCTAACGTATAACGTTATATACTATTACGTTGTAACGTATAACGTTATATACTATTACATTATAACGTATAACGTTATATACTATTACGTACTAACGTATAACGTTATATACAATTACGTTATATCGTATAACGTTATGTAGCATTACGTTCTAACGCATAACGTTATATACTATTACGTTGTAACGTATAACGTTATATACTATTACGTTATAACGTATAACGTTGCATACTAATAAGTTATAACGAATAACGTTTTGTAGCATTACATTATATCGTATAACGTTATATAGTATTACGTTATAACGTATAACGTTATGTAGCATCACGTTCTAACGTATAACGTTATATGCTATTACGTTGTAACGTATAACGTTATATACTATTGCGTACTAGCGTATAACGTTATATACTATTACGTTGTAACGTATAACGTTATATAGCATTACGTTAGAACGTATAACGTTGTATACTAATAAGTTATAACGTATAACGTTATGTAGCATTACATTATAACGTATAACGTTATATACTATTACGTTATAACGCATAACGTTATATGCTATTACGTACTAACGTATAACGTTATGTAGCATTACGTTATAACGTATAACGTTATGTAGCATTACGTTATAACGTATAACGTTATGTAGCATTACATTATAACGTATAACGTTGTATACTATTAAGTTATGAACGTATAACGTTATGTAGCATTACATTATAACGTATAACGTTATCTAGCATGACGTTATAACGTATAACGTGGTATACTAATAAGTTATAACGTATAACGTTATGTAGCATTACATTATAGCGTATAACGTTGTATACTATTAAGTTATAACGTATAACGTTATGTAGCATTACATTATAACGTATAACGTTATGTAGCATGACATTATAACGTATGACGTTATATACTATTACGTTATAACGTATAACGTTATATACAATTATGTTATAACGTATGCCGTTATATACTATTACGTTATAACGTATAACGTTATGTAGCATTACGTACTAACGTATAACGATATGTAGCATTACGTTATAACGTATAACGTTATGTAGCATTACATTATAACGTATAACGTTATATACTATTACGTTATAACGTATAACGTTATATACTATTACGTTATAACGTATAACGTTGTATACTAATAAGTTATAACGTATAACGTTATGTAGCATTACATCATAACGTATAACGTTATATACCATTTCGTTATAACGTATAACGCTATATACTATTACGTACTAACGTATAACGTTATGTAGCATTACGTTATAACGTATAACGTTATGTAGCACTACGTTATAACGTATAACGTTATATACTATTACGTTATAACGTATAACGTTGTATACTAATAAGTTATAACGTATAACGTTATGTAGCATTACATTATAACGTATAACGTTATATTCTATTTCGTTATAACGTATAACGTTATGTAGCATTTCGTTATAACGTATAACGTTACGTAGCATTACGTTATAACGTATAACGTTATATACTATTACGTTATAACGTATAACGTTATAGACAATTACGTTATATCGTATAACGTTATGTAGCATTACGTTATAACGAATAACGTGGTATAATAATAAGTTATAACGTATAACGTTATGTAGCATTACGTTATAACGTATAACGTTATATACAATTACGTTATAACGTATGACGTTATATACTATTACGTTATAACGTATAACGTTATATACAATTACGTTATAACGTATGACGTTATATACTATTACGTTATAACGTATAACGTTGTATACTAATAAGTTATAACGTATAACGTTTTGTAGCATTACATTATATCGTATAACGTTATGTAGCATTACGTTCTAACGTATAACGTTATATACTATTACGTTATAACGTATAACATTATATACTATTACGTTATAACGTATAACGTTGTATACTAATAAGTTATAACGTATAACGTTTTGTAGCATTACATTATATCGTATAACGTTATGTAGCATTACGTTCTAACGTATAACGTTATATACTATTACGTTGTAACGTATAACGTTACGTAGCATTACGTTTTAACGTATAACGTTATATACTATTACGTTGTAACGTATAACGTTACGTAGCATTACGTTATAACGTATAACGTTATATACAATTACGTTATATCGTATAACGTTATGCAGCATTACGTTATAGCGTATAACGTTATATACTATTACGTTATAACGTATCACGTGGTATACTAATAAGTTATAACGTATAACGTTACGTAGCATTACGTTATAACGTACAACGTTATATAGCATTAGGATATAACGTATAACGTTATATACTATTACGTTATAACGTATAACGTTATATACAATTACGTTATATCGTATAACGTTATGTGGCATTACGTTCTAACGTATAACGTTATATACTATTACGTTGTAACGTATAACGTTATATACTATTACGTTATAACGTATAACGTTATATACTATTACGTACTAACGTATAACGTAATATACAATTACGTTAAATCGTATAACGTTATGTAGCATTTCATTCTAACGTATAACGTTATATACTATTACATTGTAACGTATAACCTTATATACTATTACGTTATAACGTATAACATTATATACTATTACGTTATAACGTATAACGTTGTATACTAATAAGTTATAACGTATAACGTTTTGTAGCATTACATTATATCGTATAACGTTATATAGTATTACGTTATAACGTATAACGTTATGTAGCATCACGTTCTAACGTATAACGCTATATACTATTACGTTGTAACGTATAACGTTATATACTATTACGTTATAACGTATAACGTTGTATACTAATAAGTCATAACGTATAACGTTATGTAGCATTACATTATAACGTATAACGTTATATACTATTACGTTGTAACGTATAACGTTACGTAGCATTACGTTATAACGTTACGTAGCATTACGTTATAACGTATAACGTTATATACTATTACGTTATAACGTATAACGTTATAGACAATTACGTTATATCGTATAACGTTATGTAGCATTACGTTATAACGTATAACGTGGTATACTAATAAGTTATAACGTATAACGTTATGTAGCATTACGTTATAACGTATAACGTTATATACAATTACGTTATAACGTATGACGTTATATACTATTACGTTATAACGTATAACGTTATATACAATTACGTTATAACGTATGACGTTATATACTATTACGTTATAACATATAACGTTTTATACAACTACGTTATATCGTATAACGTTATGTTGCATTACGTTCTAACGTATAACGTTATATACTATTACGTTGTAACGTATAACGTTACGTAGCATTACGTTATAACGTACAACGTTATATAGCATTAGAATATAACGTATAACGTTATATACGATTACGTTATAACGTATAACGTTATATACAATTACGTTATATCGTATAACGTTATGTAGCATTACGTTCTAACGTATAACGTTATATACTATTACGTTGTAACGTATAACCTTATATACTATTACGTTACAACGTATAACATTATATACTATTACGTTAGAACGTATAACGTTGTATACTAATAACTTATAACGTATAACATTTTGTAGCATTACATTATACCGTATAACGTTATATAGTATTACGTTATAACGTATAACGTTATGTAGCATCACGTTCTAACGTATAACGTTATATACTATTACGTTGTAACGTATAACGTTATATACTATTACGTACTAACGTATAACGTTATATACTATTACGTTGTAACGTATAACGTTATATAGCATTACGTTATAACGTATAACGTTGTATACTAATAAGTTATAACGTATAACGTTATGTAGCATTACATTATTACGTATAACGTTATATACTATTACGTTATAACGCATAACGTTATATGCTATTACGTACTAACGTATAACGTTATGTAGCATTACGTTATAACGTATAACGTTATGTAGCATTACGTTATAACGTATAACGTTATATACTATTACGTTATAACGTATAACGTTGTATACTAATAAGTTATAACGTATAACGTTATATACTATTACGTTATAACGTATAACGTTATATACTATTACGTACTAACGTATAACGTAATGTAGCATTACGTTATAACGTATAACGTTATGTAGCATTACATTATAACGTATAACGTTGTATACTATTACGTGATAACGTATAACGTTATGTAGCATTTCGTTATAACGTATAACGATACGTAGCATTACGTTATAACGTATAACGTTATATAGCATTAGGATATAACGTATAACGTTATGTAGCATTACGTACTAACGTATAACGATATGTAGCATTACGTTATAACGTATAACGTTATGTAGCATTACATTATAACGTATAACGTTATATACTATTACGTTATAACGTATAACGTTATATACTATTACGTTATAACGTATAACGTTGTATACTAATAAGTTATAACGTATAACGTTATGTAGCATTACATCATAACGTATAACGTTATATACCATTTCGTTATAACGTATAACGTTATATACTATTACGTACTAACGTATAACGTTATGTAGCATTACGTTATAACGTATAACGTTATGTAGCACTACGTTATAACGTATAACGTTATATACTATTACGTTATAACGTATAACGTTGTATAC
The DNA here is from genome assembly GCA_029958995.1 of Bombus sonorus. Lineage (NCBI taxonomy): Eukaryota > Metazoa > Arthropoda > Insecta > Hymenoptera > Apidae > Bombus > Bombus sonorus. The sequence continues at coordinate 9,874,021 of JARWAU010000009.1, read as the reverse complement.
TAATAAGTTATAACGTATAACGTTATGTAGCATTACATTATAACGTATAACGTTATATTCTATTTCGTTATAACGTATAACGTTATGTAGCATTTCGTTATAACGTATAACGTTACGTAGCATTACGTTATAACGTATAACGTTATATACTATTACGTTATAACGTATAACGTTATAGACAATTACGTTATATCGTATAACGTTATGTAGCATTACGTTATAACGAATAACGTGGTATAATAATAAGTTATAACGTATAACGTTATGTAGCATTACGTTATAACGTATAACGTTATATACAATTACGTTATAACGTATGACGTTATATACTGTTACGTTATAACGTATAACGTTATATACAATTACGTTATAACGTATGACGTTATATACTATTACGTTATAACATATAACGTTTTATACAATTACGTTATAACGTATAACGTTGTATACTAATAAGTTATAACGTATAACGTTATGTAGCATTACATTATAACGTATAACGTTATATTCTATTTCGTTATAACGTATAACGTTATGTAGCATTTCGTTATAACGTATAACGTTACGTAGCATTACGTTATAACGTATAACGTTATATACTATTACGTTATAACGTATAACGTTATAGACAATTACGTTATATCGTATAACGTTATGTAGCATTACGTTATAACGAATAACGTGGTATACTAATAAGTTATAACGTATAACGTTATGTAGCATTACGTTATAACGTATAACGTTATATACAATTACGTTATAACGTATGACGTTATATACTATTACGTTATAACGTATAACGTTATATACAATTACGTTATAACGTATGACGTTATATACTATTACGTTATAACATATAACGTTTTATACAATTACGTTATATCGTATAACGTTATGTTGCATTACGTTCTAACGTATAACGTTATATACTATTACGTTATATCGTATAACGTTATGTAGCATTACGTTCTAACGTATAACGTTATATACTATTACGTTGTAACGTATAACGTTATGTTGCATTACGTTCTAACGTATAACGTTATATACTATTACGTTGTAACGTATAACGTTATATACTATTACGTTATAACGTATAACGTTATATACTATTACGTACTAACGTATAACGTTATATACAATTACGTTATATCGTATAACGTTATGTAGCATTACGTTCTAACGTATAACGTTATATACTATTACGTTGTAACGTATAACGTTATATACTATTACGTTATAACGTATAACGTTATATACTATTACGTACTAACGTATAACGTTATATACTATTACGTTATATCGTATAACGTTATGTAGCATTACGTTCTAACGTATAACGTTATATTCTATTACGTTATAACGTATAACGTTATGTAGCATTTCGTTATAACGTATAACGTTATGTAGCATTTCGTTATAACGTATAACGTTACGTAGCATTACGTTATAACGTACAACGTTATATAGCATTAGGATATAACGTATAACGTTATATACGATTACGTTATAACGTATAACGTTATATACAATTACGTTATATCGTATAACGTTATGTAGCATTACGTTCTAACGTATAACGTTATATACTATTACGTTGTTACGTATAACGTTATATACTATTACATTATAACGTATAACGTTATATACTATTACGTACTAACGTATAACGTTATATACAATTACGTTATATCGTATAACGTTATGTAGCATTACGTTCTAACGCATAACGTTATATACTATTACGTTGTAACGTATAACATTATATACTATTACGTTATAACGTATAACGTTGTATACTAATAAGTTATAACGTATAACGTTTTGTAGCATTACATTATATCGTATAACGTTATATAGTATTACGTTATAACGTATAACGTTATGTAGCATCACGTTCTAACGTATAACGTTATATACTATTACGTTGTAACGTATAACGTTATATACTATTGCGTACTAGCGTATAACGTTATATACTATTACGTTGTAACGTATAACGTTATATAGCATTACGTTATAACGTATAACGTTGTATACTAATAAGTTATAACGTATAACGTTATGTAGCATTACATTATAACGTATAACGTTATATACTATTACGTTATAACGCATAACGTTATATGCTATTACGTACTAACGTATAACGTTATGTAGCATTACGTTATAACGTATAACGTTATGTAGCATTACGTTATAACGTATAACGTTATGTAGCATTACATTATAACGTATAACGTTGTATACTATTAAGTTATGAACGTATAACGTTATGTAGCATTACATTATAACGTATAACGTTATCTAGCATGACGTTATAACGTATAACGTGGTATACTAATAAGTTATAACGTATAACGTTATGTAGCATTACATTATAGCGTATAACGTTGTATACTATTAAGTTATAACGTATAACGTTATGTAGCATTACATTATAACGTATAACGTTATGTAGCATGACATTATAACGTATGACGTTATATACTATTACGTTATAACGTATAACGTTATATACAATTATGTTATAACGTATGCCGTTATATACTATTACGTTATAACGTATAACGTTATGTAGCATTACGTACTAACGTATAACGATATGTAGCATTACGTTATAACGTATAACGTTATGTAGCATTACATTATAACGTATAACGTTATATACTATTACGTTATAACGTATAACGTTATATACTATTACGTTATAACGTATAACGTTGTATACTAATAAGTTATAACGTATAACGTTATGTAGCATTACATCATAACGTATAACGTTATATACCATTTCGTTATAACGTATAACGTTATATACTATTACGTACTAACGTATAACGTTATGTAGCATTACGTTATAACGTATAACGTTATGTAGCACTACGTTATAACGTATAACGTTATATACTATTACGTTATAACGTATAACGTTGTATACTAATAAGTTATAACGTATAACGTTATGTAGCATTACATTATAACGTATAACGTTATATTCTATTTCGTTATAACGTATAACGTTATGTAGCATTTCGTTATAACGTATAACGTTACGTAGCATTACGTTATAACGTATAACGTTATATACTATTACGTTATAACGTATAACGTTATAGACAATTACGTTATATCGTATAACGTTATGTAGCATTACGTTATAACGAATAACGTGGTATAATATTAAGTTATAACGTATAACGTTATGTAGCATTACGTTATAACGTATAACGTTATATACAATTACGTTATAACGTATGACGTTATATACTATTACGTTATAACGTATAACGTTATATACAATTACGTTATAACGTATGACGTTATATACTATTACGTTATAACATATAACGTTTTATACAATTACGTTATAACGTATAACGTTGTATACTAATAAGTTATAACGTATAACATTATATACTATTACGTTATAACGTATAACGTTGTATACTAATAAGTTATAACGTATAACGTTTTGTAGCATTACATTATAACGTATAACGTTATGTAGCATGACATTATAACGTATGACGTTATATACTATTACGTTATAACGTATAACGTTATATACAATTATGTTATAACGTATGCCGTTATATACTATTACGTTATAACGTATAACGTTATATACCATTACGTTATATCGTATAACGTTATGTTGCATTACGTTCTAACGTATAACGTTATATACTATTACGTTGTAACGTATAACGTTATATACTATTACGTTATAACGTATAACGTTATATACTATTACGTACTAACGTATAACGTTATATACAATTACGTTATATCGTATAACGTTATGTAGCATTACGTTCTAACGTATAACGTTATATACTATTACGTTGTAACGTATAACCTTATATACTATTACGTTATAACGTATAACATTATATACTATTACGTTATAACGTATAACGTTGTAGACTAATAAGTTATAACGTATAACGTTTTGTAGCATTACATTATATCGTATAACGTTATATAGTATTACGTTATAACGTATAACGTTATGTAGCATCACGTTCTAACGTATAACGTTATATACTATTACGTTGTAACGTATAACGTTATATACTATCGCGTACTAACGTATAACGTTATATACTATTACGTTGTAACGTATAACGTTATATAGCATTACGTTATAACGTATAACGTTGTATACTAATAAGTTATAACGTATAACGTTATGTAGCATTACATTATAACATATAACGTTATATACTATTACGTTATAACGCATAACGTTATATGCTATTACGTACTAACGTATTACGTTATGTAGCATTACGTTATAACGTATAACGTTATGTAGCATAAGTTATAACGTATAACGTTATATACTATTACGTTATAACGTATAACGTTGTATACTAATAAGTTATAATGTATAACGTTATGTAGCATTACATTATAACGTATAACGTTATATACTATTATGTGATAACGTATAACGTTATGTAGCATTTCGCTATAACGTATAACGTTACGTAGCATAACGTTATAACGTATAACGTTATATAGCATTAGGATATAACGTATAACGTTATGTAGCATTACGTACTAACGTATAACGTTATGTAGCATTTCGCTATAACGTATAACGTTACGTAGCATAACGTTATAACGTATAACGTTATATAGCATTAGGATATAACGTATAACGTTATGTAGCATTACGTACTAACGTATAACGTTATGTAGCATTACGTTATAACGTATAACGTTATGTAGCATTACGTTATAACGTATAACGTTATATACTATTACGTTATAACGTATAACGTTGTATACTAATAAGTTATAACGTATAACGTTATATACTATTACGTTATAACGTATAACGTTATATACTATTACGTACTAACGTATAACGTTATGTAGCATTACGTTATGACGTATAACGTTATATACTATTACGTTATAACGTATAACGTTATGTAGCATTACATTATAACGTATAACGTTATATACTATTACGTTATAACGTATAACGTTATGTAGCATTTCGTTATAACGTATAACGTTACGTAGCATTACGTTATAACGTATAACGTTATATAGCATTAGGATATAACGTATAACGTTATGTAGCATTACGTACTAACGTATAACGTTATGTGGCTGTACGTTATAACGTATAACGTTATATAATATTACGTTGTAACGTATAACGTCATGTAGCATTACGTTATAACGTATAACGTTATATACGTTTACGTTATAACGTTTGAGGTTATATACTATTACGTTATAACGTATAACGTTATATACAAATGCGTTATATCGTATAACGTTATGTAGCATTACCTTCTAACGTATAACGTTATATACTATTACGTTGTAACGTATAACGTTACGTAGCATTACGTTATAACGTATAACGTTATATACTATTACGTTGTAACGTATAACGTTACGTAGCATTACGTTATAACGTATAACGTTATATACTATTACGTTATAACGTATAACGTTATATACTATTACGTACTAACGTATAACGTTATGTAGCATTACGTTATAACGTATAACGTTATGTAGCACTACGTTATAACGTATAACGTTATATACTATTACGTTATAACGTATAACGTTGTATACTAATAAGTTATAACGTATAACGTTATGTAGCATTACATTATAACGTATAACGTTATATTCTATTTCGTTATAACGTATAACGTTATGTAGCATTTCGTTATAACGTATAACGTTACGTAGCATTACGTTATAACGTATAACGTTATATACTATTACGTTATAACGTATAACGTTATAGACAATTACGTTATATCGTATAACGTTATGTAGCATTACTTTATAACGAATAACGTGGTATACTAATAAGTTATAACGTATAACGTTATGTAGCATTACGTTATAACGTATAACGTTATATACAATTACGTTATAACGTATGACGTTATATACTATTACGTTATAACGTATAACGTTATATACAATTACGTTATAACGTATGACGTTATATACTATTACGTTATAACATATAACGTTTTATACAATTACGTTATAACGTATAACGTTGTATACTAATAAGTTATAACGTATAACGTTATGTAGCATTACATTATAACGTATAACGTTATATTCTATTTCGTTATAACGTATAACGTTATGTAGCATTTCGTTATAACGTATAACGTTACGTAGCATTACGTTATAACGTATAACGTTATATACTATTACGTTATAACGTATAACGTTATAGACAATTACGTTATATCGTATAACGTTATGTAGCATTACTTTATAACGAATAACGTGGTATACTAATAAGTTATAACGTATAACGTTATGTAGCATTACGTTATAACGTATAACGTTATATACAATTACGTTATAACGTATGACGTTATATACTATTACGTTATAACGTATAACGTTATATACAATTACGTTATAACGTATGACGTTATATACTATTACGTTATAACATATAACGTTTTATACAATTACGTTATAACGTATAACGTTGTATACTAATAAGTTATAACGTATAACGTTATGTAGCATTACATTATAACGTATAACGTTATATTCTATTTCGTTATAACGTATAACGTTATGTAGCATTTCGTTATAACGTATAACGTTACGTAGCATTACGTTATAACGTATAACGTTATATACTATTACGTTATAACGTATAACGTTATAGACAATTACGTTATATCGTATAACGTTATGTAGCATTACGTTATAACGTATAACGTGGTATACTAATAAGTTATAACGTATAACGTTATGTAGCATTACGTTATAACGTATAACGTTATATACAATTACGTTATAACGTATGACGTTATATACTATTACGTTATAACGTATAACGTTATATACAATTACGTTATAACGTATGACGTTATATACTATTACGTTATAACATATAACGTTTTATACAACTACGTTATATCGTATAACGTTATGTTGCATTACGTTCTAACGTATAACGTTATATACTATTACGTTGTAACGTATAACGTTACGTAGCATTACGTTATAACGTACAACGTTATATAGCATTAGAATATAACGTATAACGTTATATACGATTACGTTATAACGTATAACGTTATATACAATTACGTTATATCGTATAACGTTATGTAGCATTACGTTCTAACGTATAACGTTATATACTATTACGTTGTAACGTATAACCTTATATACTATTACGTTATAACGTATAACATTATATACTATTACGTTAGAACGTATAACGTTGTATACTAATAACTTATAACGTATAACATTTTGTAGCATTACATTATACCGTATAACGTTATATAGTATTACGTTATAACGTATAACGTTATGTAGCATCACGTTCTAACGTATAACGTTATATACTATTACGTTGTAACGTATAACGTTATATACTATTACGTACTAACGTATAACGTTATATACTATTACGTTGTAACGTATAACGTTATATAGCATTACGTTATAACGTATAACGTTGTATACTAATAAGTTATAACGTATAACGTTATGTAGCATTACATTATTACGTATAACGTTATATACTATTACGTTATAACGCATAACGTTATATGCTATTACGTACTAACGTATAACGTTATGTAGCATTACGTTATAACGTATAACGTTATGTAGCATTACGTTATAACGTATAACGTTATATACTATTACGTTATAACGTATAACGTTGTATACTAATAAGTTATAACGTATAACGTTATATACTATTACGTTATAACGTATAACGTTATATACTATTACGTACTAACGTATAACGTAATGTAGCATTACGTTATAACGTATAACGTTATGTAGCATTACATTATAACGTATAACGTTGTATACTATTACGTGATAACGTATAACGTTATGTAGCATTTCGTTATAACGTATAACGATACGTAGCATTACGTTATAACGTATAACGTTATATAGCATTAGGATATAACGTATAACGTTATGTAGCATTACGTACTAACGTATAACGATATGTAGCATTACGTTATAACGTATAACGTTATGTAGCATTACATTATAACGTATAACGTTATATACTATTACGTTATAACGTATAACGTTATATACTATTACGTTATAACGTATAACGTTGTATACTAATAAGTTATAACGTATAACGTTATGTAGCATTACATCATAACGTATAACGTTATATACCATTTCGTTATAACGTATAACGTTATATACTATTACGTACTAACGTATAACGTTATGTAGCATTACGTTATAACGTATAACGTTATGTAGCACTACGTTATAACGTATAACGTTATATACTATTACGTTATAACGTATAACGTTGTATACTAATAAGTTATAACGTATAACGTTATGTAGCATTACATTATAACGTATAACGTTATATTCTATTTCGTTATAACGTATAACGTTATGTAGCATTTCGTTATAACGTATAACGTTACGTAGCATTACGTTATAACGTATAACGTTATATACTATTACGTTATAACGTATAACGTTATAGACAATTACGTTATATCGTATAACGTTATGTAGCATTACGTTATAACGTATAACGTGGTATAATAATAAGTTATAACGTATAACGTTATGTAGCATTACGTTATAACGTATAACGTTATATACAATTACGTTATAACGTATGACGTTATATACTGTTACGTTATAACGTATAACGTTATATACAATTACGTTATAACGTATGACGTTATATACTATTACGTTATAACATATAACGTTTTATACAATTACGTTATAACGTATAACGTTGTATACTAATAAGTTATAACGTATAACGTTATGTAGCATTACATTATAACGTATAACGTTATATTCTATTTCGTTATAACGTATAACGTTATGTAGCATTTCGTTATAACGTATAACGTTACGTAGCATTACGTTATAACGTATAACGTTATATACTATTACGTTATAACGTATAACGTTATAGACAATTACGTTATATCGTATAACGTTATGTAGCATTACGTTATAACGAATAACGTGGTATACTAATAAGTTATAACGTATAACGTTATGTAGCATTACGTTATAACGTATAACGTTATATACAATTACGTTATAACGTATGACGTTATATACTATTACGTTATAACGTATAACGTTATATACAATTACGTTATAACGTATGACGTTATATACTATTACGTTATAACATATAACGTTTTATACAATTACGTTATATCGTATAACGTTATGTTGCATTACGTTCTAACGTATAACGTTATATACTATTACGTTATATCGTATAACGTTATGTAGCATTACGTTCTAACGTATAACGTTATATACTATTACGTTGTAACGTATAACGTTATGTTGCATTACGTTCTAACGTATAACGTTATATACTATTACGTTGTAACGTATAACGTTATATACTATTACGTTATAACGTATAACGTTATATACTATTACGTACTAACGTATAACGTTATATACAATTACGTTATATCGTATAACGTTATGTAGCATTACGTTCTAACGTATAACGTTATATACTATTACGTTGTAACGTATAACGTTATATACTATTACGTTATAACGTATAACGTTATATACTATTACGTACTAACGTATAACGTTATATACTATTACGTTATATCGTATAACGTTATGTAGCATTACGTTCTAACGTATAACGTTATATTCTATTACGTTATAACGTATAACGTTATGTAGCATTTCGTTATAACGTATAACGTTATGTAGCATTTCGTTATAACGTATAACGTTACGTAGCATTACGTTATAACGTACAACGTTATATAGCATTAGGATATAACGTATAACGTTATATACGATTACGTTATAACGTATAACGTTATATACAATTACGTTATATCGTATAACGTTATGTAGCATTACGTTCTAACGTATAACGTTATATACTATTACGTTGTAACGTATAACGTTATATACTATTACATTATAACGTATAACGTTATATACTATTACGTACTAACGTATAACGTTATATACAATTACGTTATATCGTATAACGTTATGTAGCATTACGTTCTAACGCATAACGTTATATACTATTACGTTGTAACGTATAACATTATATACTATTACGTTATAACGTATAACGTTGTATACTAATAAGTTATAACGTATAACGTTTTGTAGCATTACATTATATCGTATAACGTTATATAGTATTACGTTATAACGTATAACGTTATGTAGCATCACGTTCTAACGTATAACGTTATATACTATTACGTTGTAACGTATAACGTTATATACTATTGCGTACTAGCGTATAACGTTATATACTATTACGTTGTAACGTATAACGTTATATAGCATTACGTTATAACGTATAACGTTGTATACTAATAAGTTATAACGTATAACGTTATGTAGCATTACATTATAACGTATAACGTTATATACTATTACGTTATAACGCATAACGTTATATGCTATTACGTACTAACGTATAACGTTATGTAGCATTACGTTATAACGTATAACGTTATGTAGCATTACGTTATAACGTATAACGTTATGTAGCATTACATTATAACGTATAACGTTGTATACTATTAAGTAATGAACGTATAACGTTATGTAGCATTACATTATAACGTATAACGTTATCTAGCATGACGTTATAACGTATAACGTGGTATACTAATAAGTTATAACGTATAACGTTATGTAGCATTACATTATAGCGTATAACGTTGTATACTATTAAGTTATAACGTATAACGTTATGTAGCATTACATTATAACGTATAACGTTATGTAGCATGACATTATAACGTATGACGTTATATACTGTTACGTTATAACGTATAACGTTATATACAATTATGTTATAACGTATGCCGTTATATACTATTACGTTATAACGTATAACGTTATGTAGCATTACGTACTAACGTATAACGATATGTAGCATTACGTTATAACGTATAACGTTATGTAGCATTACATTATAACGTATAACGTTATATACTATTACGTTATAACGTATAACGTTATATACTATTACGTTATAACGTATAACGTTGTATACTAATAAGTTATAACGTATAACGTTATGTAGCATTACATCATAACGTATAACGTTATATACCATTTCGTTATAACGTATAACGTTATATACTATTACGTACTAACGTATAACGTTATGTAGCATTACGTTATAACGTATAACGTTATGTAGCACTACGTTATAACGTATAACGTTATATACTATTACGTTATAACGTATAACGTTGTATACTAATAAGTTATAACGTATAACGTTATGTAGCATTACATTATAACGTATAACGTTATATTCTATTTCGTTATAACGTATAACGTTATGTAGCATTTCGTTATAACGTATAACGTTACGTAGCATTACGTTATAACGTATAACGTTATATACTATTACGTTATAACGTATAACGTTATAGACAATTACGTTATATCGTATAACGTTATGTAGCATTACGTTATAACGAATAACGTGGTATAATATTAAGTTATAACGTATAACGTTATGTAGCATTACGTTATAACGTATAACGTTATATACAATTACGTTATAACGTATGACGTTATATACTATTACGTTATAACGTATAACGTTATATACAATTACGTTATAACGTATGACGTTATATACTATTACGTTATAACATATAACGTTTTATACAATTACGTTATAACGTATAACGTTGTATACTAATAAGTTATAACGTATAACATTATATACTATTACGTTATAACGTATAACGTTGTATACTAATAAGTTATAACGTATAACGTTTTGTAGCATTACATTATAACGTATAACGTTACGTAGCATTACGTTATAACGTATAACGTTATATACTATTACGTTATAACGTATAACGTTATATACTATTACGTTATAACGTATAACGTTATATACCATTGCGTTATAACGTATAACGTTATATAGCATTACGTTATAACGTATAACGTGGTATACTAATAAGTTATAACGTATAACGTTATGTAGCATTACATTATAGCGTATAACGTTGTATACTATTAAGTTATAACGTATAACGTTATGTAGCATTACATTATAACGTATAACGTTATGTAGCATGACATTATATCGTATGACGTTATATACTATTACGTTATAACGTATAACGTTATATACAATTATGTTATAACGTATGCCGTTATATACTATTACGTTATAACGTATAACGTTATATACCATTACGTTATATCGTATAACGTTATGTTGCATTACGTTCTAACGTATAACGTTATATACTATTACGTTGTAACGTATAACGTTATATACTATTACGTTATAACGTATAACGTTATATACTATTACGTACTAACGTATAACGTTATATACAATTACGTTATATCGTATAACGTTATGTAGCATTACGTTCTAACGTATAACGTTATATACTATTACGTTGTAACGTATAACCTTATATACTATTACGTTATAACGTATAACATTATATACTATTACGTTATAACGTATAACGTTGTATACTAATAAGTTATAACGTATAACGTTTTGTAGCATTACATTATATCGTATAACGTTATATAGTATTACGTTATAACGTATAACGTTATGTAGCATCACGTTCTAACGTATAACGTTATATACTATTACGTTGTAACGTATAACGTTATATACTATTGCGTACTAACGTATAACGTTATATACTATTACGTTGTAACGTATAACGTTATATAGCATTACGTTATAACGTATAACGTTGTATACTAATAAGTTATAACGTATAACGTTATGTAGCATTACATTATAACATATAACGTTATATACTATTACGTTATAACGCATAACGTTATATGCTATTACGTACTAACGTATTACGTTATGTAGCATTACGTTATAACGTATAACGTTATGTAGCATAAGTTATAACGTATAACGTTATATACTATTACGTTATAACGTATAACGTTGTATACTAATAAGTTATAATGTATAACGTTATGTAGCATTACATTATAACGTATAACGTTATATACTATTATGTGATAACGTATAACGTTATGTAGCATTTCGCTATAACGTATAACGATACGTAGCATAACGTTATAACGTATAACGTTATATAGCATTAGGATATAACGTATAACGTTATGTAGCATTACGTACTAACGTATAACGTTATGTAGCATTACGTTATAACGTATAACGTTATGTAGCATTACGTTATAACGTATAACGTTATATACTATTACGTTATAACGTATAACGTTGTATACTAATAAGTTATAACGTATAACGTTATATACTATTACGTTATAACGTATAACGTTATATACTATTACGTACTAACGTATAACGTTATGTAGCATTACGTTATGACGTATAACGTTATATACTATTACGTTATAACGTATAACGTTATGTAGCATTACATTATAACGTATAACGTTATATACTATTACGTTATAACGTATAACGTTATGTAGCATTTCGTTATAACGTATAACGTTACGTAGCATTACGTTATAACGTATAACGTTATATAGCATTAGGATATAACGTATAACGTTATGTAGCATTACGTACTAACGTATAACGTTATGTGGCTGTACGTTATAACGTATAACGTTATATAATATTACGTTGTAACGTATAACGTCATGTAGCATTACGTTATAACGTATAACGTTATGTACATTTACGTTATAACGTTTGAGGTTATATACTATTACGTTATAACGTATAACGTTATATAAAAATGCGTTATATCGTATAACGTTATGTAGCATTACCTTCTAACGTATAACGTTATATACTATTACGTTGTAACGTATAACGTTACGTAGCATTACGTTATAACGTATAACGTTATATACTATTACGTTGTAACGTATAACGTTACGTAGCATTACGTTATAACGTATAACGTTATATACTATTACGTTATAACGTATAACGTTATATACTATTACGTACTAACGTATAACGTTATGTAGCATTACGTTATAACGTATAACGTTATGTAGCACTACGTTATAACGTATAACGTTATATACTATTACGTTATAACGTATAACGTTGTATACTAATAAGTTATAACGTATAACGTTATGTAGCATTACATTATAACGTATAACGTTATATTCTATTTCGTTATAACGTATAACGTTATGTAGCATTTCGTTATAACGTATAACGTTACGTAGCATTACGTTATAACGTATAACGTTATATACTATTACGTTATAACGTATAACGTTATAGACAATTACGTTATATCGTATAACGTTATGTAGCATTACTTTATAACGAATAACGTGGTATACTAATAAGTTATAACGTATAACGTTATGTAGCATTACGTTATAACGTATAACGTTATATACAATTACGTTATAACGTATGACGTTATATACTATTACGTTATAACGTATAACGTTATATACAATTACGTTATAACGTATGACGTTATATACTATTACGTTATAACATATAACGTTTTATACAATTACGTTATAACGTATAACGTTGTATACTAATAAGTTATAACGTATAACGTTATGTAGCATTACATTATAACGTATAACGTTATATTCTATTTCGTTATAACGTATAACGTTATGTAGCATTTCGTTATAACGTATAACGTTACGTAGCATTACGTTATAACGTATAACGTTATATACTATTACGTTATAACGTATAACGTTATAGACAATTACGTTATATCGTATAACGTTATGTAGCATTACGTTATAACGAATAACGTGGTATACTAATAAGTTATAACGTATAACGTTATGTAGCATTACGTTATAACGTATAACGTTATATACAATTACGTTATAACGTATGACGTTATATACTATTACGTTATAACGTATAACGTTATATACAATTACGTTATAACGTATGACGTTATATACTATTACGTTATAACATATAACGTTTTATACAATTACGTTATATCGTATAACGTTATGTTGCATTACGTTCCAACGTATAACGTTATATACTATTACGTTATATCGTATAACGTTATGTAGCATTACGTTCTAACGTATAACGTTATATACTATTACGTTGTAACGTATAACGTTATGTTGCATTACGTTCTAACGTATAACGTTATATACTATTACGTTGTAACGTATAACGTTATATACTATTACGTTATAACGTATAACGTTATATACTATTACGTACTAACGTATAACGTTATATACAATTACGTTATATCGTATAACGTTATGTAGCATTACGTTCTAACGTATAACGTTATATACTATTAGGTTGTAACGTATAACGTTATATACTATTACGTTATAACGTATAACGTTATATACTATTACGTACTAACGTATAACGTTATATACTATTACGTTATATCGTATAACGTTATGTAGCATTACGTTCTAACGTATAACGTTATATTCTATTACGTTATAACGTATAACGTTATGTAGCATTTCGTTATAACGTATAACGTTACGTAGCATTACGTTATAACGTACAACGTTATATAGCATTAGGATATAACGTATAACGTTATATACGATTACGTTATAACGTATAACGTTATATACAATTACGTTATATCGTATAACGTTATGTAGCACTACGTTCTAACGTATAACGTTATATACTATTACGTTGTAACGTATAACGTTATATACTATTACATTATAACGTATAACGTTATATACTATTACGTACTAACGTATAATGTTATATACAATTACGTTATATCGTATAACGTTATGTAGCATTACGTTCTAACGCATAACGTTATATACTATTACGTTGTAACGTATAACATTATATACTATTACGTTATAACGTATAACGTTGTATACTAATAAGTTATAACGTATAACGTTTTGTAGCATTACATTATATCGTATAACGTTATATAGTATTACGTTATAACGTATAACGTTATGTAGCATCACGTTCTAACGTATAACGTTATATACTATTACGTTGTAACGTATAACGTTATATACTATTGCGTACTAGCGTATAACGTTATATACTATTACGTTGTAACGTATAACGTTATATAGCATTACGTTATAACGTATAACGTTGTATACTAATAAGTTATAACGTATAACGTTATGTAGCATTACATTATAACGTATAACGTTATATACTATTACGTTATAACGCATAACGTTATATGCTATTACGTACTAACGTATAACGTTATGTAGCATTACGTTATAACGTATAACGTTATGTAGCATTACGTTATAACGTATAACGTTATGTAGCATTACATTATAACGTATAACGTTGTATACTATTAAGTTATGAACGTATAACGTTATGTAGCATTACATTATAACGTATAACGTTATCTAGCATGACGTTATAACGTATAACGTGGTATACTAATAAGTTATAACGTATAACGTTATGTAGCATTACATTATAACGTATAACGTTACGTAGCATTACGTTATAACGTATAACGTTATATACTATTACGTTATAACGTATAACGTTATATACTATTACGTTATAACGTATAACGTTATATACCATTGCGTTATAACGTATAACGTTATATAGCATTACGTTATAACGTATAACGTGGTATACTAATAAGTTATAACGTATAACGTTATGTAGCATTACATTATAGCGTATAACGTTGTATACTATTAAGTTATAACGTATAACGTTATGTAGCATTACATTATAACGTATAACGTTATGTAGCATGACATTATAACGTATAACGTTATGTAGCATTACGTTATAACGTATAACGTTATATACAATTACGTTATAACGTATGACGTTATATACTATTACGTTATAACGTATAACGTTATATACAATTATGTTATAACGTATGCCGTTATATACTATTACGTTATAACGTATAACGTTATATACCATTACGTTATATCGTATAACGTTATGTTGCATTACGTTCTAACGTATAACGTTATATACTATTACGTTGTAACGTATAACGTTATATACTATTACGTTATAACGTATAACGTTATATACTATTACGTACTAACGTATAACGTTATATACAATTACGTTATATCGTATAACGTTATGTAGCATTACGTTCTAACGTATAACGTTATATACTATTACGTTGTAACGTATAACCTTATATACTATTACGTTATAACGTATAACATTATATACTATTACGTTATAACGTATAACGTTGTATACTAATAAGTTATAACGTATAACGTTTTGTAGCATTACATTATATCGTATAACGTTATATAGTATTACGTTATAACGTATAACGTTATGTAGCATCACGTTCTAACGTATAACGTTATATACTATTACGTTGTAACGTATAACGTTATATACTATTGCGTACTAACGTATAACGTTATATACTATTACGTTGTAACGTATAACGTTATATAGCATTACGTTATAACGTATAACGTTGTATACTAATAAGTTATAACGTATAACGTTATATGCTATTACGTACTAACGTATTACGTTATGTAGCATTACGTTATAACGTATAACGTTATGTAGCATAAGTTATAACGTATAACGTTATATACTATTACGTTATAACGTATAACGTTGTATAGCATTAGGATATAACGTATAACGTTATGTAGCATTACGTACTAACGTATAACGTTATGTAGCATTACGTTATAACGTATAACGTTATGTAGCATTACGTTATAACGTATAACGTTATATACTATTACGTTATAACGTATAACGTTGTATACTAATAAGTTATAACGTATAACGTTATATACTATTACGTTATAACGTATAACGTTATATACTATTACGTACTAACGTATAATGTTATGTAGCATTACGTTATGACGTATAACGTTATATACTATTACGTTATAACGTATAACGTTATGTAGCATTACATTATAACGTATAACGTTATATACTATTACGTTATAACGTATAACGTTATGTAGCATTTCGTTATAACGTATAACGTTACGTAGCATTACGTTATAACGTATAACGTTATATAGCATTAGGATATAACGTATAACGTTATGTATCATTACGTACTAACGTATAACGTTATGTGGCTGTACGTTATAACGTATAACGTTATATAATATTACGTTGTAACGTATAACGTCATGTAGCATTACGTTATAACGTATAACGTTATATACATTTACGTTATAACGTTTGAGGTTATATACTATTACGTTATAACGTATAACGTTATATACAAATGCGTTATATCGTATAACGTTATGTAGCATTACGTTCTAACGTATAACGTTATATACTATTACGTTGTAACGTATAACGTTACGTAGCATTACGTTATAACGTATAACGTTATATACTATTACGTTGTAACGTATAACGTTACGTAGCATTACGTTATAACGTATAACGTTATATACTATTACGTTATAACGTATAACGTTATATACTATTGCGTTATAACGTATAACGTTATATAGCATTACCTTATAACGTATAACGTGGTATACTAATAAGTTATAACGTATAACGTTATGTAGCATTAAATTATAACGTATAACGTTGTATACTATTAAGTTATAACGTATAACGTTATGTAGCATTACATTATAACGTATAACGTTATGTAGCATGACGTTATACCGTATAACGTTATGCAGCATTACGTTATAGCGTATAACGTTGTATACTATTAAGTTATAACGTATAACGTTATGTAGCATTACATTATAACGTATAACGTTATGTAGCATGACATTATAACGTATAACGTTATGTAGCATTACGTTATAACGTATAACGTTATATACAATTACGTTATAACGTATGACGTTATATACTATTACGTTATAACGTATAACGTTATATACAATTACGTTATAACGTATGACGTTATATACTATTACGTTATAACATATAACGTTTTATACAATTACGTTATAACGTATAACGTTGTATACTAATAAGTTATAACGTATAACGTTATGTAGCATTACATTATAACGTATAACGTTATATTCTATTTCGTTATAACGTATAACGTTATGTAGCATTTCGTTATAACGTATAACGTTACGTAGCATTACGTTATAACGTATAACGTTATATACTATTACGTTATAACGTATAACGTTATAGACAATTACGTTATATCGTATAACGTTATGTAGCATTACGTTATAACGAATAACGTGGTATACTAATAAGTTATAACGTATAACGTTATGTAGCATTACGTTATAACGTATAACGTTATATACAATTACGTTATAACGTATGACGTTATATACTATTACGTTATAACGTATAACGTTATATACAATTACGTTATAACGTATGACGTTATATACTATTACGTTATAACATATAACGTTTTATACAATTACGTTATATCGTATAACGTTATGTTGCATTACGTTCTAACGTATAACGTTATATACTATTACGTTATATCGTATAACGTTATGTAGCATTACGTTCTAACGTATAACGTTATATACTATTACGTTGTAACGTATAACGTTATGTTGCATTACGTTCTAACGTATAACGTTATATACTATTACGTTGTAACGTATAACGTTATATACTATTACGTTATAACGTATAACGTTATATACTATTACGTACTAACGTATAACGTTATATACAATTACGTTATATCGTATAACGTTATGTAGCATTACGTTCTAACGTATAACGTTATATACTATTAGGTTGTAACGTATAACGTTATATACTATTACGTTATAACGTATAACGTTATATACTATTACGTACTAACGTATAACGTTATATACTATTACGTTATATCGTATAACGTTATGTAGCATTACGTTCTAACGTATAACGTTATATTCTATTACGTTATAACGTATAACGTTATGTAGCATTTCGTTATAACGTATAACGTTACGTAGCATTACGTTATAACGTACAACGTTATATAGCATTAGGATATAACGTATAACGTTATATACGATTACGTTATAACGTATAACGTTATATACAATTACGTTATATCGTATAACGTTATGTAGCATTACGTTCTAACGTATAACGTTATATACTATTACGTTGTAACGTATAACGTTATATACTATTACATTATAACGTATAACGTTATATACTATTACGTACTAACGTATAACGTTATATACAATTACGTTATATCGTATAACGTTATGTAGCATTACGTTCTAACGCATAACGTTATATACTATTACACTGTAACGTATAACATTATATACTATTACGTTATAACGTATAACGTTGTATACTAATAAGTTATAACGTATAACGTTTTGTAGCATTACATTATATCGTATAACGTTATATAGTATTACGTTATAACGTATAACGTTATGTAGCATCACGTTCTAACGTATAACGTTATATACTATTACGTTGTAACGTATAACGTTATATACTATTGCGTACTAGCGTATAACGTTATATACTATTACGTTGTAACGTATAACGTTATATAGCATTACGTTATAACGTATAACGTTGTATACTAATAAGTTATAACGTATAACGTTATGTAGCATTACATTATAACGTATAACGTTGTATACTATTAAGTTATGAACGTATAACGTTATGTAGCATTACATTATAACGTATAACGTTATCTAGCATGACGTTATAACGTATAACGTGGTATACTAATAAGTTATAACGTATAACGTTATGTAGCATTACATTATAACGTATAACGTTACGTAGCATTACGTTATAACGTATAACGTTATATACTATTACGTTATAACGTATAACGTTATATACTATTACGTTATAACGTATAACGTTATATACCATTGCGTTATAACGTATAACGTTATATAGCATTACGTTATAACGTATAACGTGGTATACTAATAAGTTATAACGTATAACGTTATGTAGCATTACATTATAGCGTATAACGTTGTATACTATTAAGTTATAACGTATAACGTTATGTAGCATTACATTATAACGTATAACGTTATGTAGCATGACATTATAACGTATAACGTTATGTAGCATTACGTTATAACGTATAACGTTATATACAATTACGTTATAACGTATGACGTTATATACTATTACGTTATAACGTATAACGTTATATACAATTATGTTATAACGTATGCCGTTATATACTATTACGTTGTAACGTATAACCTTATATACTATTACGTTATAACGTATAACATTATATACTATTACGTTATAACGTATAACGTTGTATACTAATAAGTTATAACGTATAACGTTTTGTAGCATTACATTATATCGTATAACGTTATATAGTATTACGTTATAACGTATAACGTTATGTAGCATCACGTTCTAACGTATAACGTTATATACTATTACGTTGTAACGTATAACGTTATATACTATTGCGTACTAACGTATAACGTTATATACTATTACGTTGTAACGTATAACGTTATATAGCATTACGTTATAACGTATAACGTTGTATACTAATAAGTTATAACGTATAACGTTATGTAGCATTACATTATAACATATAACGTTATATACTATTACGTTATAACGCATAACGTTATATGCTATTACGTACTAACGTATTACGTTATGTAGCATTACGTTATAACGTATAACGTTATGTAGCATAAGTTATAACGTATAACGTTATATACTATTACGTTATAACGTATAACGTTGTATAGCATTAGGATATAACGTATAACGTTATGTAGCATTACGTACTAACGTATAACGTTATGTAGCATTACGTTATAACGTATAACGTTATGTAGCATTACGTTATAACGTATAACGTTATATACTATTACGTTATAACGTATAACGTTGTATACTAATAAGTTATAACGTATAACGTTATATACTATTACGTTATAACGTATAACGTTATATACTATTACGTACTAACGTATAACGTTATGTAGCATTACGTTATGACGTATAACGTTATATACTATTACGTTATAACGTATAACGTTATGTAGCATTACATTATAACGTATAACGTTATATACTATTACGTTATAACGTATAACGTTATGTAGCATTTCGTTATAACGTATAACGTTACGTAGCATTACGTTATAACGTATAACGTTATATAGCATTAGGATATAACGTATAACGTTATGTATCATTACGTACTAACGTATAACGTTATGTGGCTGTACGTTATAACGTATAACGTTATATAATATTACGTTGTAACGTATAACGTCATGTAGCATTACGTTATAACGTATAACGTTATATACATTTACGTTATAACGTTTGAGGTTATATACTATTACGTTATAACGTATAACGTTATATACAAATGCGTTATATCGTATAACGTTATGTAGCATTACGTTCTAACGTATAACGTTATATACTATTACGTTGTAACGTATAACGTTACGTAGCATTACGTTATAACGTATAACGTTATATACTATTACGTTGTAACGTATAACGTTACGTAGCATTACGTTATAACGTATAACGTTATATACTATTACGTTATAACGTATAACGTTATATACTATTGCGTTATAACGTATAACGTTATATAGCATTACCTTATAACGTATAACGTGGTATACTAATAAGTTATAACGTATAACGTTATGTAGCATTAAATTATAACGTATAACGTTGTATACTATTAAGTTATAACGTATAACGTTATGTAGCATTACATTATAACGTATAACGTTATGTAGCATGACGTTATACCGTATAACGTTATGCAGCATTACGTTATAGCGTATAACGTTGTATACTATTAAGTTATAACGTATAACGTTATGTAGCATTACATTATAACGTATAACGTTATGTAGCATGACATTATAACGTATAACGTTATGTAGCATTACGTTATAACGTATAACGTTATATACTATTACGTTATAACGTATAACGTTGTATACTAATAAGTTATAACGTATAACGTTATGTAGCATTACATTATAACGTATAACGTTATATACTATTACGTTATAACGTATAACGTTATGTAGCATTTCGTTATAACGTATAACGTTACGTAGCATTACGTTATAACGTATAACGTTATATAGCATTAGGATATAACGTATAACGTTATGTAGCATTACGTACTAACGTATAACGTTATGTAGCTTTACGTTATAACGCATAACGTTATATACTATTACGTTGTAACGTATAACGTTATGTAGCATTACGTTATAACGTATAACGTTATATATTATTACGTACTAACGTATAACGTTATGTAGCATTACGTTATAACGTATAACGTTATATACTATTACGTTATAACGTATAACGTTGTATACTAATAAGTTATAACGTATAACGTTATGTAGCATTACATTATAACGTATAACGTTATATACTATTACGTTATAACGTATAACGTTATATACTATTACGTACTAACGTATAACGTTATATACTATTACGTACTAACGTATAACGTTATGTAGCATTACGTTATAACGTATAACGTTATATACTATTACGTTATAACGTATAACGTTGTATACTAATAAGTTATAACGTATAACGTTATGTAGCATTACGTTATAACGTATAACGTTGTATACTAATAAGTTATAACGTATAACGTTATGTAGCATTACATTATAACGTATAACGTTATATACTATTACGTACTAACGTATAACGTTATATACTATTACGTACTAACGTATAACGTTATGTAGCATTACGTACTAACGTATAACGTTATGTAGCATTTCGTTATAACGTATAACGTTACGTAGCATTACGTTATAACGTATAACGTTATATAGCATTAGGATATAACGTATAACGTTATGTAGCATTACGTACTAACGTATAACGTTATGTAGCATTACGTTATAACATATAACGTTATCTACTATTACGTTATAACGAATAACGTTGTATACCAATAAGTTATAACGTATAGCGCTCTGTAGCATTACATTATAACGTATAACGTTATATACTATTACGTTATAACGTATAACGTTATATACTATTACGTACTAACGTATAACGTTATGTAGCATTACGTTATAACGTATAACGTTATATGCAATTACGTTATAACGTATGACGTTATATACTATTACGTTATAACGTATAACGTTATGTAGCATTACATTATAACGTATAACGTTATATACTATTACGTTGTAACGTATAACGTTACGTAGCATTACGTTATAACGTATAACGTTATATACTATTACGTTGTAACGTATAACGTTACGTAGCATTACGTTATAACGTATAACGTTATATACTATTACGTTATAACGTATAACGTTATATACTATTACGGTTTAACGTATAACGTTATATACCATTGCGTTATAACGTATAACGTTATATAGCATTACGCTATAACGTATAACGTGGTATACTAATAAGTTATAACGTATAACGTTATGTAGCATTACATTATAGCGTATAACGTTATATAGCATTAGGATATAACGTATAACGTTATGTAGCATTACGTACTAACGTATAACGTTATGTAGCATTACGTTATAACGTATAACGTTATATACAATTACGTTATAACGTATGACGCTATATACTATTACGTTATAACGTATAACGTTATGTAGCATTACATTATAACGTATAACGTTATATACTATTACGTTGTAACGTATAACGTTACGTAGCATTACGTTATAACGTATAACGTTATATACTATTACGTTGTAACGTATAACGTTTCGTAGCATTACGTTATAACGTATAACGTTATATACTATTACGTTATAACGTATAACGTTATATACTATTACGTTATAACGTATAACGTTATATACCATTGCGTTATAACGTATAACGTTATATAGCATTACGTTATAACGTATAACGTGGTATACTAATAAGTTATAACGTATAACGTTATGTAGCATTACATTATAGCGTATAACGTTGTATACTATTAAGTTACAACGTATAACGTTATGTAGCATTACATTATAACGTATAACGTTATGTAGCATGACATTATAACGTATAACGTTATGTAGCATTACGTTATAACGTATAACGTTATATACTATTACGTTATAACGTATAACGTTATGTAGCATTACGTTATAACGTATAACGTTATATACTATTACGTTATAACGTATAACGTTGTATACTAATAAGTTATAACGTATAACGTTATGTAGCATTACATTATAACGTATAACGTTATATACTATTACGTTATAACGTATAACGTTATGTAGCATTTCGTTATAACGTATAACGTTACGTAGCATTACGTTATAACGTATATCGTTATATAGCATTAGGATATAACGTATGACGTTATGTAGCATTACGTACTAACGTATAACGTTATGTAGCTTTACGTTATAACGTATAACGTTATACACTATTACGTTGTAACGTATAACGTTATGTAGCATTACGTTATAACGTATTACGTTATATACAATTACGTTATAACGTATGACGTTATATACTATTACGTTATAACGTATAACGTTATATACTATTACGTACTAACGTATAACGTTATGTAGCATTACGTTATAACGTATAACGTTGTATACTAATAAGTTATAACGTATAACGTTATGTAGCATTACATTATAACGTATAACGTTATATACTATTACGTTATAACGTATAACCTTATATACTATTACGTACTAACGTATAACGCTATATACTATTACGTACTAACGTATAACGTTATGTAGCATTACGTTATAACGTATAACGTTATATACTATTACGTTATAACGTATAACGTTGTATACTAATAAGTTATAACGTATAGCGCTCTGTTGCATTACATTATAACGTATAACGTTATATACTATTACGTTATAACGTATAACGTTATATACTATTACGTACTAACGTATAACGTTATGTAGCATTACGTTATAACGTATAACGTTATATACAATTACGTTCTAACGTATGACGTTATATACTATTACGTTATAACGTATAACGTTATGTAGCATTACATTATAACGTATAACGTTATATACTATTACGTTGTAACGTATAACGTTACGTAGCATTACGTTATAACGTATAACGTTATATACTATTACGTTGTAACGTATAACGTTACGTAGCATTACGTTATAACGTATAACGTTATATACTATTACGTTATAACGTATAACGTTATATACTATTACGTTTTAACGTATAACGTTATATACCAATGCGTTATAACGTATAACGTTATATAGCATTACGTTATAACGTATAACGTGGTATACTAATAAGTTATAACGTATAACGTTATGTAGCACTACATTATAGCGTATAACGTTATATAGCATTAGGATATAACGTATAACGTTATGTAGCAATACGTACTAACGTATAACGTTATGTAGCTTTACCTTATAACGTATAACGTTATATACTATTACGTTGTAACGTATAACGTTATGTAGCATTACGTTATAACGTATAACGTTATATACAATTACGTTATAACGTATGACGCTATATACTATTACGTTATAACGTATAACGTTATGTAGCATTACATTATAACGTATAACGTTATATACTATTACGTTGTAACGTATAACGTTACGTAGCATTACGTTATAACGTATAACGTTATATACTATTACGTTGTAACGTATAACGTTACGTAGCATTACGTTATAACGTATAACGTTATATACTATTACGTTATAACGTATAACGTTATATACTATTACGTTATAACGTATAACGTTATATACCATTGCGTTATAACGTATAACGTTATATAGCATTACGTTATAACGTATAACGTGGTATACTAATAAGTTATAACGTATAACGTTATGTAGCATTACATTATAGCGTATAACGTTGTATACTATTAAGTTATAACGTATAACGTTATGTAGCATTACATTATAACGTATAACGTTATGTAGCATGACATTATAACGTATAACGTTATGTAGCATTACGTTATAACGTATAACGTTATATACTATTACGTTATAACGTATAACGTTGTATACTAATAAGTTATAACGTATAACGTTATGTAGCATTGCATTATAACGTATAACGTTATATACTATTACGTTATAACGTATAACGTTATGTAGCATTTCGTTATAACGTATAACGTTACGTAGCATTACGTTATAACGTATAACGTTATATAGCATTAGGATATAACGTATAACGTTATGTAGCATTACGTACTAACGTATAACGTTATGTAGCTTTACGTTATAACGTATAACGTTATATGCAATTACGTTATAACGTATGACGTTATATACTATTACGTACTAACGTATAACGTTATGTAGCATTACGTACTAACGTATAACGTTATGTAGCATTTCGTTATAACGTATAACGTTACGTAGCATTACGTTATAACGTATAACGTTATATAGCATTAGGATATAACGTATAACGTTATGTAGCATTACGTACTAACGTATAACGTTATGTAGCATTACGTTATAACATATAACGTTATCTACTATTACGTTATAACGAATAACGTTGTATACCAATAAGTTATAACGTATAGCGCTCTGTAGCATTACATTATAACGTATAACGTTATATACTATTACGTTATAACGTATAACGTTATATACTATTACGTACTAACGTATAACGTTATGTAGCATTACGTTATAACGTATAACGTTATATGCAATTACGTTATAACGTATGACGTTATATACTATTACGTTATAACGTATAACGTTATGTAGCATTACATTATAACGTATAACGTTATATACTATTACGTTGTAACGTATAACGTTACGTAGCATTACGTTATAACGTATAACGTTATATACTATTACGTTGTAACGTATAACGTTACGTAGCATTACGTTATAACGTATAACGTTATATACTATTACGTTATAACGTATAACGTTATATACTATTACGGTTTAACGTATAACGTTATATACCATTGCGTTATAACGTATAACGTTATATAGCATTACGCTATAACGTATAACGTGGTATACTAATAAGTTATAACGTATAACGTTATGTAGCATTACATTATAGCGTATAACGTTATATAGCATTAGGATATAACGTATAACGTTATGTAGCATTACGTACTAACGTATAACGTTATGTAGCATTACGTTATAACGTATAACGTTATATACAATTACGTTATAACGTATGACGCTATATACTATTACGTTATAACGTATAACGTTATGTAGCATTACATTATAACGTATAACGTTATATACTATTACGTTGTAACGTATAACGTTACGTAGCATTACGTTATAACGTATAACGTTATATACTATTACGTTGTAACGTATAACGTTTCGTAGCATTACGTTATAACGTATAACGTTATATACTATTACGTTATAACGTATAACGTTATATACTATTACGTTATAACGTATAACGTTATATACCATTGCGTTATAACGTATAACGTTATATAGCATTACGTTATAACGTATAACGTGGTATACTAATAAGTTATAACGTATAACGTTATGTAGCATTACATTATAGCGTATAACGTTGTATACTATTAAGTTACAACGTATAACGTTATGTAGCATTACATTATAACGTATAACGTTATGTAGCATGACATTATAACGTATAACGTTATGTAGCATTACGTTATAACGTATAACGTTATATACTATTACGTTATAACGTATAACGTTGTATACTAATAAGTTATAACGTATAACGTTATGTAGCATTACATTATAACGTATAACGTTATATACTATTACGTTATAACGTATAACGTTATGTAGCATTTCGTTATAACGTATAACGTTACGTAGCATTACGTTATAACGTATATCGTTATATAGCATTAGGATATAACGTATGACGTTATGTAGCATTACGTACTAACGTATAACGTTATGTAGCTTTACGTTATAACGTATAACGTTATACACTATTACGTTGTAACGTATAACGTTATGTAGCATTACGTTATAACGTATTACGTTATATACAATTACGTTATAACGTATGACGTTATATACTATTACGTTATAACGTATAACGTTATATACTATTACGTACTAACGTATAACGTTATGTAGCATTACGTTATAACGTATAACGTTGTATACTAATAAGTTATAACGTATAACGTTATGTAGCATTACATTATAACGTATAACGTTATATACTATTACGTTATAACGTATAACCTTATATACTATTACGTACTAACGTATAACGCTATATACTATTACGTACTAACGTATAACGTTATGTAGCATTACGTTATAACGTATAACGTTATATACTATTACGTTATAACGTATAACGTTGTATACTAATAAGTTATAACGTATAGCGCTCTGTTGCATTACATTATAACGTATAACGTTATATACTATTACGTTATAACGTATAACGTTATATACTATTACGTACTAACGTATAACGTTATGTAGCATTACGTTATAACGTATAACGTTATATACAATTACGTTCTAACGTATGACGTTATATACTATTACGTTATAACGTATAACGTTATGTAGCATTACATTATAACGTATAACGTTATATACTATTACGTTGTAACGTATAACGTTACGTAGCATTACGTTATAACGTATAACGTTATATACTATTACGTTGTAACGTATAACGTTACGTAGCATTACGTTATAACGTATAACGTTATATACTATTACGTTATAACGTATAACGTTATATACTATTACGTTTTAACGTATAACGTTATATACCAATGCGTTATAACGTATAACGTTATATAGCATTACGTTATAACGTATAACGTGGTATACTAATAAGTTATAACGTATAACGTTATGTAGCATTACATTATAGCGTATAACGTTATATAGCATTAGGATATAACGTATAACGTTATGTAGCAATACGTACTAACGTATAACGTTATGTAGCTTTACCTTATAACGTATAACGTTATATACTATTACGTTGTAACGTATAACGTTATGTAGCATTACGTTATAACGTATAACGTTATATACAATTACGTTATAACGTATGACGCTATATACTATTACGTTATAACGTATAACGTTATGTAGCATTACATTATAACGTATAACGTTATATACTATTACGTTGTAACGTATAACGTTACGTAGCATTACGTTATAACGTATAACGTTATATACTATTACGTTGTAACGTATAACGTTACGTAGCATTACGTTATAACGTATAACGTTATATACTATTACGTTATAACGTATAACGTTATATACTATTACGTTATAACGTATAACGTTATATACCATTGCGTTATAACGTATAACGTTATATAGCATTACGTTATAACGTATAACGTGGTATACTAATAAGTTATAACGTATAACGTTATGTAGCATTACATTATAGCGTATAACGTTGTATACTATTAAGTTATAACGTATAACGTTATGTAGCATTACATTATAACGTATAACGTTATGTAGCATGACATTATAACGTATAACGTTATGTAGCATTACGTTATAACGTATAACGTTATATACTATTACGTTATAACGTATAACGTTGTATACTAATAAGTTATAACGTATAACGTTATGTAGCATTGCATTATAACGTATAACGTTATATACTATTACGTTATAACGTATAACGTTATGTAGCATTTCGTTATAACGTATAACGTTACGTAGCATTACGTTATAACGTATAACGTTATATAGCATTAGGATATAACGTATAACGTTATGTAGCATTACGTACTAACGTATAACGTTATGTAGCTTTACGTTATAACGTATAACGTTATATACTATTACGTTATAACGTATAACGTTATGTAGCATTTCGTTATAACGTATAACGTTACGTAGCATTACGTTATAACGTATAACGTTATATAGCATTAGGATATAACGTATAACGTTATGTAGCATTACGTACTAACGTATAACGTTATGTAGCTTTACGTTATAACGTATAACGTTATATACTATTACGTTGTAACGCATAACGTTATGTAGCATTACGTTATAACGTATAACGTTATATACAATTACGTTATAACGTATGACGTTATATACTATTACGTTATAACGTATAACGTTATATACTATTACGTTATAACGTATAACGTTGTATACTAATAAGTTATAACGTATAACGTTATGTAGCATTACATTATAACGTATAACGTTATATACTATTACGTTATAACGTATAACGTTATATACTATTACGTACTAACGTATAACGTTATATACTATTACGTACTAACGTATAACGTTATGTAGCATTGCGTACTAACGTATAACGTTATGTAGCATTTCGTTATAACGTATAACGTTACGTAGCATTACGTTATAACGTATAACGTTATATAGCATTAGGATATAACGTATAACGTTATGTAGCATTACGTACTAACGTATAACGTTACGTAGCATTACGTTATAACGTATAACGTTATATACTATTACGTTATAACGTATAACGTTATATACTATTACGTTTTAACGTATAACGTTAGATACCATTGCGTTATAACGTATAACGTTATATAGCATTACGTTATAACGTATAACGTGGTATACTAATAAGTTATAACGTATAACGTTATGTCGCATTACATTATAGCGTATAACGTTATATAGCATTAGGATATAACGTATAACGTTATGTAGCATTACGTACTAACGTATAACGTTATGTAGCTTTACGTTATAACGTATAACGTTATATATTATTACGTTGTAACGTATAACGTTATGTAGCATTACGTTATAACGTATAACGTTATATACTATTACGTTGTAACGTATAACGTTACGTAGCATTACGTTATAACGTATAACGTTATATACTATTACGTTGTAACGTATAACGTTATATACTATTACGTTATAACGTATAACGTTGTATACTAATAAGTTATAACGTATAACGTTATGTAGCATTACATTATAACGTATAACGTTATATACTATTACGTTATAACGTATAACGTTATGTAGCATTTCGTTATAACGTATAACGTTACGTAGCATTACGTTATAACGTATATCGTTATATAGCATTAGGATATAACGTATGACGTTATGTAGCATTACGTACTAACGTATAACGTTATGTAGCTTTACGTTATAACGTATAACGTTATACACTATTACGTTGTAACGTATAACGTTATGTAGCATTACGTTATAACGTATAACGTTATATACAATTACGTTATAACGTATGACGTTATATACTATTACGTTATAACGTATAACGTTATATACTATTACGTACTAACGTATAACGTTATGTAGCATTACGTTATAACGTATAACGTTGTATACTAATAAGTTATAACGTATAACGTTATGTAGCATTACATTATAACGTATAACGTTATATACTATTACGTTATAACGTATAACCTTATATACTATTACGTACTAACGTATAACGCTATATACTATTACGTACTAACGTATAACGTTATGTAGCATTACGTTATAACGTATAACGTTATATACTATTACGTTATAACGTATAACGTTGTATACTAATAAGTTATAACGTATAACGTTATGTAGCATTACATTATAACGTATAATGTTATATACTATTACGTTATAACGTATAACGTTATATACTATTACGTACTAACGTATAACGTTATATACTATTACGTACTAACGTATAACGTTATGTAGCATTACGTACTAACGTATAACGTTATGTAGCATTTCGTTATAACGTATAACGTTACGTAGCATTACGATATAACGTATAACGTTATATAGCATTAGGATATAACGTATAACGTTATGTAGCATTACGTACTAACGTATAACGTTATGTAGCATTACGTTATAACGTATAACGTTATATACTATTACGTTATAACGTATAACGTTGTATACTAATAAGTTATAACGTATAGCGCTCTGTAGCATTACATTATAACGTATAACGTTATATACTATTACGTTATAACGTATAACGTTATATACTATTACGTACTAACGTATAACGTTATGTAGCATTACGTTATAACGTATAACGTTATATACAATTACGTTCTAACGTATGACGTTATATACTATTACGTTATAACGTATAACGTTATGTAGCATTACATTATAACGTATAACGTTATATACTATTACGTTGTAACGTATAACGTTACGTAGCATTACGTTATAACGTATAACGTTATATACTATTACGTTGTAACGTATAACGTTACGTAGCATTACGTTATAACGTATAACGTTACGTAGCATTACGTTATAACGTATAACGTTATATACTATTACGTTATAACGTATAACGTTATATACTATTACGTTTTAACGTATAACGTTATATACCAATGCGTTATAACGTATAACGTTATATAGCATTACGTTATAACGTATAACGTGGTATACTAATAAGCTATAACGTATAACGTTATGTAGCATTACATTATAGCGTATAACGTTATATAGCATTAGGATATAACGTATAACGTTATGTAGCATTACATACTAACGTATAACGTTATGTAGCTTTACGTTATAACGTATAACGTTATATACTATTACGTTGTAACGTATAACGTTACGTAGCATTACGTTATAACGTATAACGTTATATACTATTACGTTGTAACGTATAACGTTTCGTAGCATTACGTTATAACGTATAACGTTATATACTATTACGTTATAACGTATAACGTTATATACTATTACGTTATAACGTATAACGTTATATACCATTGCGTTATAACGTATAACGTTATATAGCAATACGTTATAACGTATAACGTGGTATACTAATAAGTTACAACGTATAACGTTATGTAGCATTACATTATAGCGTATAACGTTGTATACTATTTAGTTATAACGTATAACGTTATATACTATTACGTTATAACGTATAACGTTGTATACTAATAAGTTATAACGTATAACGTTATGTAGCATTACATTATAACGTATAACGTTATATACTATTACGTTATAACGTATAACGTTATGTAGCATTTCGATATAACGTATAACGTTACGTAGCATTACGTTATAACGTATAACGTTATATAGCATTAGGATATAACGTATAACGTTATGTAGCATTACGTACTAACGTATAACGTTATGTAGCTTTACGTTATAACGTATAACGTTATACACTATTACGTTGTAACGTATAACGTTATGTAGCATTACGTTATAACGTATAACGTTATATACAATTTCGTTATAACGTATGACGTTATATACTATTACGTTATAACGTATAACGTTATATACTATTACGTACTAACGTATAACGTTATGTAGCATTACGTTATAACGTATAACGTTGTATACTAATAAGTTATAACGTATAACGTTATGTAGCATTACATTATAACGTATAACGTTATATACTATTACGTTATAACGTATAACTTTATATACTATTACGTACTAACGTATAACGCTATATACTATTACGTACTAACGTATAACGTTATGTAGCATTACGTTATAACGTATAACGTTATATACTATTACGTTATAACGTATAACGTTATATACTATTACGTACTAACGTATAACGTTATATACTATTACGTACTAACGTATAACGTTATGTAGCATTACGTACTAACGTATAACGTTATGTAGCATTTCGTTATAACGTATAACGTTACGTAGCATTACGATATAACGTATAACGTTATATAGCATTAGGATATAACGTATAACGTTATGTAGCATTACGTACTAACGTATAACGTTATGTAGCATTACGTTATAACGTATAACGTTAGATACTATTACGTTATAACGTATAACGTTGTATACTAATAAGTTATAACGTATAGCGCTCTGTAGCATTACATTATAACGTATAACGTTATATACTATTACGTTATAACGTATAACGTTATATACTATTACGTACTAACGTATAACGTTATGTAGCATTACGTTATAACGTATAACGTTATATACAATTACGTTCTAACGTATGACGTTATATACTATTACGTTATAACGTATAACGTTATGTAGCATTACATTATAACGTATAACGTTATATACTATTACGTTGTAACGTATAACGTTACGTAGCATTACGTTATAACGTATAACGTTATATACTATTACGTTGTAACGTATAACGTTACGTAGCATTACGTTATAACGTATAACGTTATATACTATTACGTTATAACGTATAACGTTATATACTATTACGTTTTAACGTATAACGTTATATACCATTGCGTTATAACGTATAACGTTATATAGCATTACGTTATAACGTATAACGTGGTATACTAATAAGTTATAACGTATAACGTTATGTAGCATTACATTATAGCGTATAACGTTATATAGCATTAGGATATAACGTATAACGTTATGTAGCATTACGTACTAACGTATAACGTTATGTAGCTTTACCTTATAACGTATAACGTTATATACTATTACGTTGTAACGTATAACGTTATGTAGCATTACGTTATAACGTATAACGTTATATACAATTACGTTATAACGTATGACGCTATATACTATTACGTTATAACGTATAACGTTATGTAGCATTACATTATAACGTATAACGTTATATACTATTACGTTGTAACGTATAACGTTACGTAGCATTACGTTATAACATATAACGTTATATACTATTACGTTGTAACGTATAACGTTACGTAGCATTACGTTATAACGTATAACGTTATATACTATTACGTTATAACGTATAACGTTATATACTATTACGTTATAACGTATAACGTTATATACCATTGCGTTATAACGTATAACGTTATATAGCATTACGTTATAACGTATAACGTGGTATACTAATAAGTTATAACGTATAACGTTATGTAGCATTACATTATAGCGTATAACGTTGTATACTATTAAGTTATAACGTATAACGTTATGTAGCATTACATTATAACGTATAACGTTATGTAGCATGACATTATAACGTATAACGTTATGTAGCATTACGTTATAACGTATAACGTTATATACTATTACGTTATAACGTATAACGTTGTATACTAATAAGTTATAACGTATAACGTTATGTAGCATTGCATTATAACGTATAACGTTATATACTATTACGTTATAACGTATAACGTTATGTAGCATTTCGTTATAACGTATAACGTTACGTAGCATTACGTTATAACGTATAACGTTATATAGCATTAGGATATAACGTATAACGTTATGTAGCATTACGTACTAACGTATAACGTTATGTAGCTTTACGTTATAACGTATAACGTTATATACTATTACGTTGTAACGTATAACGTTATGTAGCATTACGTTATAACGTATAACGTTATATACAATTACGTTATAATGTATGACGTTATATACTATTACGTTATAACGTATAACGTTATATACTATAACGTTATAACGTATAACGTTGTATACTAATAAGTTATAACGTATAACGTTATGTAGCATTACATTATAACGTATAACGTTATATACTATTACGTTATAACGTATAACGTTATATACTATTACGTACTAACGTATAACGTTATATACTATTACGTACTAACGTATAACGTTATGTAGCGTTACGTACTAACGTATAACGTTATGTAGCATTTCGTTATAACGTATAACGTTACGTAGCATTACGTTATAACGTATAACGTTATATAGCATTAGGATATAACGTATAACGTTATGTAGCATTACGTACTAACGTATAACGTTATGTAGCATTACGTTATAACGTATAACGTTATATACTATTACGTTATAACGTATAACGTTATATACCATTACGTTGTAACGTATAACGTTATGTAGCATTACGTTATAACGTATAACGTTATATACATTTACGTTATAACGTATGACGTTATATACTATTACGTTATAACGTATAACGTTATATACAAATGCGTTATATCGTATAACGTTATGTAGCATTACGTTCTAACGTATAACGTTATATACTATTACGTTGTAACGTATAACGTTACGTAGCATTACGTTATAACGTATAACGTTATATACTATTACGTTGTAACGTATAACGTTACGTAGCATTACTTTATAACGTATAACGTTATATACTATTACGTTATAACGTATAACGTGGTATACTAATAAGTTATAACGTATAACGTTGTATACTATTATGTTATAACGTATAACGTTATGTAGCATTACATTATAACGTATAACGTTATGTAGCATTACATTATAACGTATAACGTTATGTAGCATGATGCTATAACGTATAACGATATGTAGCATTACGTTATAACGTATAACGTTATATACTATTACGTTATAACGTATAACGTTATATAGCATTACGTTATAAGGTATAACGTTGTATACTAATAAGTTATAACATATAACGTTTTGTAGCATTACATTATGACGTATAACGTAATATACTATTACGTTATAACGTATAACGTTATATACAATTACGTTACATCGTATAACGTTATGTAGCATTACGTTCTAACGTATAACGTTATATACTATTACGTTATAACGTATAACGTTGTATACTAATAAGTTATAACATATAACGTTTTGTAGCATTACATTAAAGCGTATAACGTTATATAGCATTAGGATATAACGTATAACGTTATGTAGCATTACGTACTAACGTATAACGTTATGTAGCTTTACGTTATAACGAATGACGTTATATACTATTACGTTGTAACGTATAACGTTATGTAGCATTACGTTATAACGTATAACGTTATATACAATTACGTTATAACGGATGACGCTATATACTATTACGTTATAACGTATAACGTTATGTAGCATTACATTATAACGTATAACGTTATATACTATTACGTTGTAACGTATAACGTTTCGTAGCATTACGTTATAACGTATAACGTTATATACTATTACGTTATAACGTATAACGTTATATACTATTACGTTATAACGTATAACGTTATATACCATTGCGTTATAACGTATAACGTTATATAGCATTACGTTATAACGTATAACGTGGTATACTAATAAGTTATAACGTATAACGTTATGTAGCATTACATTATAGCGTATAACGTTGTATACTATTAAGTTATAACGTATCACGTTATATACTATTACGTTATAACGTATAACGTTACGTAGCATTACGTTATAACGTATAACGTTATATAGCATTAGGATATAACGTATAACGTTATGTAGCATTACGTACTAACGTATAACGTTATGTAGCTTTACGTTATAACGTATAACGTTATACACTATTACGTTGTAACGTATAACGTTATGTAGCATTACGTTATAACGTATAACGTTATATACAATTACGTTATAACGTATGACGTTATATACTATTACGTTATAACGTATAACGTTATATACTATTACGTACTAACGTATAACGTTATATACTATTACGTACTAACGTATAACGTTATGTAGCATTACGTACTAACGTATAACGTTATGTAGCATTTCGTTATAACGTATAACGTTACGTAGCATTACTTTATAACGTATAACGTTATATAGCATTAGGATATAACGTATAACGTTATGTAGCATTACGTACTAACGTATAACGTTATGTAGCATTACGTTATAACGTATAACGTTATATACTATTACGTTATAACGTATAACGTTATATACCATTACGTTGTAACGTATAACGTTATGTAGCATTACGTTATAACGTATAACGTTATATACATTTACGTTATAACGTATGACGTTATATACTATTACGTTATAACGTATAACGTTATATACTATTACGTACTAACGTATAACGTTATGTAGCATTACGTTATAACGTATAACGTTGTATACTAATAAGTTATAACGTATAACGTTATGTAGCATTACATTATAACGTATAACGTTATATACTATTACGTTATAACGTATATCCTTATATACTATTACGTAGTAACGTATAACGCTATATACTATTACGTACTAACGTATAACGTTATGTAGCATTACGTTATAACGTATAACGTTATATACTATTACGTTATAACGTATAACGTTGTATACTAATAAGTTATAACGTATAACGTTATGTAGCATTACATTATAGCGTATAACGTTATATACTATTACCTTATAACGTATAACGTTATATACTATTACGTACTAACGTATAACGTTATATACTATTACGTACTAACGTATAACGTTATGTAGCATTACGTACTAACGTATAACGTTATGTAGCACTTCGTTATAACGTATAACGTTACGTAGCATTACGATATAACGTATAACGTTATATAGCATTAGGATATAACGTATAACGTTATGTAGCATTACGTACTAACGTATAACGTTATGTAGCATTACGTTATAACGTATAACGTTATATACTATTACGTTATAACGTATAACGTTGTATACTAATTAGTTATAACGTATAGAGCTCTGTAGCATTACATTATAACGTATAACGATATATACTATTACGTTATAACGTATAACGTTATATACTATTACGTACTAACGTATAACGTTATGTAGCATTACGTTATAACGTATAACGTTATATACAATTACGTTCTAACGTATGACGTTATATACTATTACGTTATAACGTATAACGTTATGTAGCATTACATTATAACGTATAACGTTATATACTATTACGTTGTAACGTATAACGTTACGTAGCATTACGTTATAACGTATAACGTTATATACTATTACGTTGTAACGTATAACGTTACGTAGCATTACGTTATAACGTATAACGTTATATACTATTACGTTATAACGTATAACGTTATATACTATTACGTTTTAACGTATAACGTTATATACCATTGCGATATAACGTATAACGTTATATAGCATTACGTTATAACGTATAACGTGGTATACTAATAAGTTATAACGTATAACGTTATGTAGCATTATATTATAGCGTATAACGTTATATAGCATTAGGATATAACGTATAACGTTATGTAGCATTACGTACTAACGTATAACGTTATGTAGCTTTACCTTATAACGTATAACGTTATATACTATTACGTTGTAACGTATAACGTTATGTAGCATTACGTTATAACGTATAACGTTATATACAATTACGTTATAACGTATGACGCTATATACTATTACGTTATAACGTATAACGTTATGTAGCATTACATTATAACGTATAACGTTATATACTATTACGTTGTAACGTATAACGTTACGTAGCATTACGTTATAACGTATAACGGTATATACTATTACGTTGTAACGTATAACGTTACGTAGCATTACGTTATAACGTATAACGTTATATACTATTACGTTATAACGTATAACGTTATATACTATTACGTTATAACGTATAACGTTATATACCATTGCGTTATAACGTATAACGTTATATAGCATTACGTTATAACGTATAACGTGGTATACTAATAAGTTATAACGTATAACGTTATGTAGCATTACATTATAGCGTATAACGTTGTATACTATTAAGTTATAACGTATAACGTTATGTAGCATTACATTATAACGTATAACGTTATGTAGCATGACATTATAACGTATAACGTTATGTAGCATTACGTTATAACGTATAACGTTATATACTATTACGTTATAACGTATAACGTTGTATACTAATAAGTTATAACGTATAACGTTATGTAGCATTGCATTATAACGTATAACGTTATATACTATTACGTTATAACGTATAACGTTATGTAGCATTTCGTTATAACGTATAACGTTACGTAGCATTACGTTATAACGTATAACGTTATACAGCATTAGGATATAACGTATAACGTTATGTAGCATTACGTACTAACGTATAACGTTATGTAGCATTTCGTTATAACGTATAACGTTACGTAGCATTACGTTATAACGTATAACGTTATATAGCATTAGGATATAACGTATAACGTTATGTAGCATTACGTACTAACGTATAACGTTATGTAGCCGTACGTTATAACGTATAACGTTATATACTATTACGTTGTAACGTATAACGTTATATACTATTACGTACTAACTTATAACGTTATGTAGCATTACGTTATAACGTATAACGTTATGTAGCATTACGTTATAACGTATAAAGTTATATACTATTACGTTATAACGTATAACGTTGTATACTATTACGTACTAACGTATAACGTTATGTAGCATTACGTACTAACGTATAACGTTATGTAGCATTTCGTTATAACGTATAACGTTACGTAGCATTACTTTATAACGTATAACGTTATATAGCATTAGGATATAACGTATAACGTTATGTAGCATTACGTACTAACGTATAACGTTATGTAGCATTACGTTATAACGTATAACGTTATATACTATTACGTTATAACGTATAACGTTATATACCATTACGTTGTAACGTATAACGTTATGTAGCATTACGTTATAACGTATAACGTTATATACATTTACGTTATAACGTATGACGTTATATACTATTACGTTATAACGTATAACGTTATATACTATTACGTACTAACGTATAACGTTATGTAGCATTACGTTATAACGTATAACGTTGTATACTAATAAGTTATAACGTATAACGTTATGTAGCATTACATTATAACGTATAACGTTATATACTATTACGTTATAACGTATATCCTTATATACTATTACGTACTAACGTATAACGCTATATACTATTACGTACTAACGTATAACGTTATGTAGCATTACGTTATAACGTATAACGTTATATACTATTACGTTATAACGTATAACGTTGTATACTAATAAGTTATAACGTATAACGTTATGTAGCATTACATTATAGCGTATAACGTTATATACTATTACGCTATAACGTATAACGTTATATACTATTACGTACTAACGTATAACGTTATATACTATTACGTACTAACGTATAACGTTATGTAGCATTACGTACTAACGTATAACGTTATGTAGCATTTCGTTATAACGTATAACGTTACGTAGCATTACGATATAACGTATAACGTTATATAGCATTAGGATATAACGTATAACGTTATGTAGCATTACGTACTAACGTATAACGTTATGTAGCATTACGTTATAACGTATAACGTTATATACTATTACGTTATAACGTATAACGTTGTATACTAATAAGTTATAACGTATAGAGCTCTGTAGCATTACATTATAACGTATAACGATATATACTATTACGTTATAACGTATAACGTTATATACTATTACGTACTAACGTATAACGTTATGTAGCATTACGTTATAACGTATAGCGTTATATACAATTACGTTCTAACGTATGACGTTATATACTATTACGTTATAACGTATAACGTTATGTAGCATTATATTATAGCGTATAACG
Source organism: Bombus sonorus (assembly GCA_029958995.1). Classification (NCBI taxonomy): domain Eukaryota; kingdom Metazoa; phylum Arthropoda; class Insecta; order Hymenoptera; family Apidae; genus Bombus; species Bombus sonorus. Next base: position 9,831,669 of record JARWAU010000009.1, on the reverse strand, counting down.
TTATATAGCATTAGGATATAACGTATAACGTTATGTAGCATTACGTACTAACGTATAACGTTATGTAGCTTTACCTTATAACGTATAACGTTATATACTATTACGTTGTAACGTATAACGTTATGTAGCATTACGTTATAACGTATAACGTTATATACAATTACGTTATAACGTATGACGCTATATACTATTACGTTATAACGTATAACATTATGTAGCATTACATTATAACGTATAACGTTATATACTATTACGTTGTAACGTATAACGTTACGTAGCATTACGTTATAACGTATAACGGTATATACTATTACGTTGTAACGTATAACGTTACGTAGCATTACGTTATAACGTATAACGTTATATACTATTACGTTATAACGTATAACGTTATATACTATTACGTTATAACGTATAACGTTATATACCATTGCGTTATAACGTATAACGTTATATAGCATTACGTTATAACGTATAACGTGGTATACTAATAAGTTATAACGTATAACGTTATGTAGCATTACATTATAGCGTATAACGTTGTATACTATTAAGTTATAACGTATAACGTTATGTAGCATTACATTATAACGTATAACGTTATGTAGCATGACATTATAACGTATAACGTTATGTAGCATTACGTTATAACGTATAACGTTATATACTATTACGTTATAACGTATAACGTTGTATACTAATAAGTTATAACGTATAACGTTATGTAGCATTGCATTATAACGTATAACGTTATATACTATTACGTTATAACGTATAACGTTATGTAGCATTTCGTTATAACGTATAACGTTACGTAGCATTACGTTATAACGTATAACGTTATACAGCATTAGGATATAACGTATAACGTTATGTAGCATTACGTACTAACGTATAACGTTATGTAGCATTTCGTTATAACGTATAACGTTACGTAGCATTACGTTATAACGTATAACGTTATATAGCATTAGGATATAACGTATAACGTTATGTAGCATTACGTACTAACGTATAACGTTATGTAGCCGTACGTTATAACGTATAACGTTATATACTATTACGTTGTAACGTATAACGTTATATACTATTACGTACTAACTTATAACGTTATGTAGCATTACGTTATAACGTATAACGTTATGTAGCATTACGTTATAACGTATAAAGTTATATACTATTACGTTATAACGTATAACGTTGTATACTAATAAGTTATAACGTATAACGTTATATAGTATTGCGTTATAACGTATAACGTTATATAGCATTACGTTATAACGTATAACGTTGTATACTAATAAGTTATACCGTATAACGTTATGTAGCATTACAGTATAACGTATAACGTTATATACTCTTACGTTATAACGTATAACGTTATATACTATTATGCTATAACGTATAACGTTATGCAGCTTTACAGTATAACGTATAACCTTATGTAGCATTACGTTATAACGTATAACGTTATGTAGCATGACGCTATAACGTATAACGTTATGTAGCATTACGTTATAACGTATAACGTTATATACATTTACGTTATAACGTATGACGTTATATACTATTACGTTATAACGTATAAAGTTATATACAAATGCGTTATATCGTATAACGTTATGTAGCATTACGTTCTAACGTATAACGTTATATACTATTACGTTGTAACGTATAACGTTATATACTATTACGTACTAACTTATAACGTTATGTAGCATTACGTTATACCGTATAACGTTACGTAGCATTACTTTATAACGTATAACGTTATATAGCATTAGGATATAACGTATAACGTTATGTAGCATTACGTACTAACGTATAACGTTATGTAGCATTACGTTATAACGTATAACGTTATATACTATTACGTTATAACGTATAACGTTATATACCATTACGTTGTAACGTATAACGTTATGTAGCATTACGTTATAACGTATAACGTTATATACATTTACGTTATAACGTATGACGTTATATACTATTACGTTATAACGTATAACGTTATATACTATTACGTACTAACGTATAACGTTATGTAGCATTACGTTATAACGTATAACGTTGTATACTAATAAGTTATAACGTATAACGTTATGTAGCATTACATTATAACGTATAACGTTATATACTATTACGTTATAACGTATATCCTTATATACTATTACGTACTAACGTATAACGCTATATACTATTACGTACTAACGTATAACGTTATGTAGCATTACGTTATAACGTATAAAGTTATATAATATTACGTTATAACGTATAACGTTGTATACTATTACGTACTAACGTATAACGTTATGTAGCATTACGTACTAACGTATAACGTTATGTAGCATTTCGTTATAACGTATAACGTTACGTAGCATTACTTTATAACGTATAACGTTATATAGCATTAGGATATAACGTATAACGTTATGTAGCATTACGTACTAACGTATAACGTTATGTAGCATTACGTTATAACGTATAACGTTATATACTATTACGTTATAACGTATAACGTTATATACCATTACGTTGTAACGTATAACGTTATGTAGCATTACGTTATAACGTATAACGTTATATACATTTACGTTATAACGTATGACGTTATATACTATTACGTTATAACGTATAACGTTATATACTATTACGTACTAACGTATAACGTTATGTAGCATTACGTTATAACGTATAACGTTGTATACTAATAAGTTATAACGTATAACGTTATGTAGCATTACATTATAACGTATAACGTTATATACTATTACGTTATAACGTATATCCTTATATACTATTACGTACTAACGTATAACGCTATATACTATTACGTACTAACGTATAACGTTATGTAGCATTACGTTATAACGTATAACGTTATATACTATTACGTTATAACGTATAACGTTGTATACTAATAAGTTATAACGTATAACGTTATGTAGCATTACATTATAGCGTATAACGTTATATACTATTACGCTATAACGTATAACGTTATATACTATTACGTACTAACGTATAACGTTATATACTATTACGTACTAACGTATAACGTTATGTAGCATTACGTACTAACGTATAACGTTATGTAGCATTTCGTTATAACGTATAACGTTACGTAGCATTACGATATAACGTATAACGTTATATAGCATTAGGATATAACGTATAACGTTATGTAGCATTACGTACTAACGTATAACGTTATGTAGCATTACGTTATAACGTATAACGTTATATACTATTACGTTATAACGTATAACGTTGTATACTAATAAGTTATAACGTATAGAGCTCTGTAGCATTACATTATAACGTATAACGATATATACTATTACGTTATAACGTATAACGTTATATACTATTACGTACTAACGTATAACGTTATGTAGCATTACGTTATAACGTATAACGTTATATACAATTACGTTCTAACGTATGACGTTATATACTATTACGTTATAACGTATAACGTTATGTAGCATTACATTATAACGTATAACGTTATATACTATTACGTTGTAACGTATAACGTTACGTAGCATTACGTTATAACGTATAACGTTATATACTATTACGTTGTAACGTATAACGTTACGTAGCATTACGTTATAACGTATAACGTTATATACTATTACGTTATAACGTATAACGTTATATACTATTACGTTTTAACGTATAACGTTATATACCATTGCGTTATAACGTATAACGTTATATAGCATTACGTTATAACGTATAACGTGGTATACTAATAAGTTGTAACGTATAACGTTATGTAGCATTATATTATAGCGTATAACGTTATATAGCATTAGGATATAACGTATAACGTTATGTAGCATTACGTACTAACGTATAACGTTATGTAGCTTTACCTTATAACGTATAACGTTATATACTATTACGTTGTAACGTATAACGTTATGTAGCATTACGTTATAACGTATAACGTTATATACAATTACGTTATAACGTATGACGCTATATACTATTACGTTATAACGTATAACGTTATGTAGCATTACATTATAACGTATAACGTTATATACTATTACGTTGTAACGTATAACGTTACGTAGCATTACGTTATAACGTATAGCGGTATATACTATTACGTTGTAACGTATAACGTTACGTAGCATTACGTTATAACGTATAACGTTATATACTATTACGTTATAACGTATAACGTTATATACTATTACGTTATAACGTATAACGTTATATACCATTGCGTTATAACGTATAACGTTATATAGCATTACGTTATAACGTATAACGTGGTATACTAATAAGTTATAACGTATAACGTTATGTAGCATTACATTATAGCGTATAACGTTGTATACTATTAAGTTATAACGTATAACGTTATGTAGCATTACATTATAACGTATAACGTTATGTAGCATGACATTATAACGTATAACGTTATGTAGCATTACGTTATAACGTATAACGTTATATACTATTACGTTATAACGTATAACGTTGTATACTAATAAGTTATAACGTATAACGTTATGTAGCATTGCATTATAACGTATAACGTTATATACTATTACGTTATAACGTATAACGTTATGTAGCATTTCGTTATAACGTATAACGTTACGTAGCATTACGTTATAACGTATAACGTTATACAGCATTAGGATATAACGTATAACGTTATGTAGCATTACGTACTAACGTATAACGTTATGTAGCATTTCGTTATAACGTATAACGTTACGTAGCATTACGTTATAACGTATAACGTTATATAGCATTAGGATATAACGTATAACGTTATGTAGCATTACGTACTAACGTATAACGTTATGTAGCCGTACGTTATAACGTATAACGTTATATACTATTACGTTGTAACGTATAACGTTATATACTATTACGTACTAACTTATAACGTTATGTAGCATTACGTTATAACGTATAACGTTATGTAGCATTACGTTATAACGTATAAAGTTATATACTATTACGTTATAACGTATAACGTTGTATACTAATAAGTTATAACGTATAACGTTATATAGTATTGCGTTATAACGTATAACGTTATATAGTATTGCGTTATAACGTATAACGTTATATAGCATTACGTTATAACGTATAACGTTGTATACTAATAAGTTATACCATATAACGTTATGTAGCATTACAGTATAACGTATAACGTTATATACTCTTACGTTATAACGTATAACGTTATATACTATTATGCTATAACGTATAACGTTATGCAGCTTTACAGTATAACGTATAACCTTATGTAGCATTACGTTATAACGTATAACGTTATGTAGCATGACGCTATAACGTATAACGTTATGTAGCATTACGTTATAACGTATAACGTTATATACATTTACGTTATAACGTATGACGTTATATACTATTACGTTATAACGTATAAAGTTATATACAAATGCGTTATATCGTATAACGTTATGTAGCATTACGTTCTAACGTATAACGTTATATACTATTACGTTGTAACGTATAACGTTATATACTATTACGTACTAACTTATAACGTTATGTAGCATTACGTTATACCGTATAACGTTATGTAGCATTACGTTATAACGTATAACGTTATGTAGCATTACGTTATAACGTATAACGTTATATACTATTACGTTATAACGTATAACGTTGTATACTAATAAGTTATAACGTATAACGTTATGTAGCATTACATTATAACGTATAACGTTATATACTAATACGTTATAACGTATAACGTTATATACTATTACGTACTAACGTATAACGTTATGTAGCATTACGTTATAACGTATAACGTTATGTAGCATTACGTTATAACGTATAACGTTATATACTATTACGTTATAACGTATAACGTTGTATACTAATAAGTTACACCGTATAACGTTATGTAGCATTACAGTATAACGTATAACGTTATATACTATTACGTTATAACGTATAACGTTATGTAGCATTTCGTTATAACGTATAACGTTACGTAGCATTACGTTATAACGTATAACGTTATATAGCATTAGGATATAACGTATAACGTTATGTAGCATTACGTACTAACGTATAACGTTATGTAGCTGTACGTTATAACGTATAACGTTATATACTATTACGTTGTAACGTATAACGTTATGTAGCATTACGTTATAACGTATAACGTTATATACATTTACGTTATAACGTATAACGTTATATAGTATTACGTTATAACGTATAAAGTTATATACAAATGCGTTATATCGTATAACGTTATGTAGCATTACGTTCTAACGTATAACGTTATATACTATAACGTTGTAACGTATAACGTTATATACTATTACGTACTAACTTATAACGTTATGTAGCATTACGTTATAACGTATAACGTTGTATACTAATAAGTTATAACGTATAACGTTATGTAGCATTACATTATAACGTATAACGTTATATACTATTACGTTATAACGTATATCCTTATATACTATTACGTACTAACGTATAACGCTATATACTATTACGTACTAACGTATAACGTTATGTAGCATTACGTTATAACGTATAACGTTATGTAGCATTACTTTATAACGTATACCGTTATATACTATTACGTTATAACGTATAACGTTATATACAGTTACGTTATATCGTATAACGTTATGTAGCATTACGTTCTAACGTATAACGTTATATACTATTACGTTGTAACGTATAACGTTACGTAGCATTACGTTATAACGTATAACGTTATGTAGCATTACGTTATAACGTATAACGTTATATACTATTACGTTATAACGTATAACGTTATAGACAATTACGTTATATCGTATAACGTTATGTAGCATTACGTTCTAACGTATAACGTTATATACTATTACGTTGTAACGTATAACGTTCCGTAGCATTACGTTATAACGTATAACGTTATATAGCATTAGGATATAACGTATAACGTTATGTAGCATTACGTACTAACGTATAACGTTATGTAGCTGTACGTTATAACGTATAACGTTATATACTATTACGTTGTAACGTATAACGTTATGTAGCATTACGTTATAACGTATAACGTTATATACAATTACGTTATAACGTATGACGTTATATACTATTACGTTATAACGTATAACGTTATGTAGCATTACGTTATAACGTATAACGTTATATACTATTACATTATAACGTATAACGTTGTATACTAATAAGTTATACCGTATAACGTTATGTAGCATTACAGTATAACGTATAACGTTATATACTATTACGTTATAACGTATAACGTTATGTAGCATTTCGTTATAACGTATAACGTTACGTAGCATTACGTTATGACGTATAACGTTATATAGCATTAGGATATAACGTATAACGTTATGTAGCATTACGTACTAACGTATAACGTTATGTAGCTGTACGTTATAACGTATAACGTTATATACTATTACGTTGTAACGTATAACGCTATATACTATTACGCACTAACGTATAACGTTATGTAGCATTTCGTTATAACGTATAACGTTATGTAGCATTACGTTATAACGTATAACGTTATATACTATTACGTTATAACGTATAACGTTGTATACTAATATATTATAACGTATAACGTTATGTAGCATTACATAATAACGTATAACGTTATATACTATTACGTTCTAACGTATAACGTTATATACTATTACGTACTAACGTATAACGTTATGTAGCATTACGTTATAACGTATAACGTTATGTAGCATTACGTTATAACGTATAACGTTATATACTATTACGTTATAACGTATAACGTTGTATACTAATAAGTTATACCGTATAACGTTATGTAGCATTACAGTATAACGTATAACGTTATATACTATTACGTTATAACGTATAACGTTATGTAGCATTTCGGTATAACGAATAGTGTTACGTAGCATTACGTTATAACGTATAACGTTATATAGCATTAGGATATAACGTATAACGTTATGTAGCTGTACGTTATAACGTATAACGTTATATACTATTACGTTGTAACGTATAACGTTATGTAGCATTACGTTATAACGTATAACGTTATATGCAATTACGTTATAACGTATGACGTTATATACTATTACGTTATAACGTATAACGTTATATACTATTACGTTGTAACGTATAACGTTACGTAGCATTACGTTATAACGTATAACGTTATATACTATTACGTTATAACGTATAACTTTATATACTATTGCGTTATAACGTATAACGTTATATAGCATTACGTTATAACGTATAACGTGGTATACTAATAAGTTATAACGTATAACGTTATGTAGCATGACATTATAACGTATAACGTTGTATACTATTAAGTTATAACGTATAACGTTATGAAGCATTACATTATAACGTATAACGTTATGTAGCATTACGTTATAACGATTAACGTTATGTAGCATTACGTTATAACGTATAACGTTATATACTATTACGTAATAACGTATAACATTGTATACTAATAAGTTATAACGTATAACGCTATGTAGCATTACATTATAACGTATAACGTTATATACTATTACGTTATAACGTATAACGTTATATACTATTATGTTATAACGTATAACGTTATATACTACTACGTTATAACGTATAACGTTCTGTAGCATTACGTTATAACGTATAGCGTTATATACTATTACGTTACAACGTATAACGTTATATACTATTACGTTATAACGTATAACGTTATATACTATTACGTTACAACGTATAACGTTATGTAGCATTACGTACTAACGTATAACGTTATGTAGCTGTACGTTATAACGTATAACGTTATATACTATTACGTTGTAACGTATAACGTTGTATACTAATAAGTTATAACGTATAACGTTATGTAGCATTACATTATAACGTATAACGTTATATACTATTACGTTATAACGTATAACGTTATATACTATTACGTTGTAACGTATAACGTTATGTAGCATTACGTTATAACGTATAACGTTATATACAATTACGTTATAACGTATGTCGTTATATACTATTACGTTGTAACGTATAACGTTACGTAGCATTACGTTATAACGTATAACGTTATATGCTATTACGTTATAACGTATAACGTTATATACTATTACGTTATAACGTATAACGTTGTATACTAATAAGTTATAACGTATAACGTTTTGTAGCATTACATTATATCGTATAACGTTATATAGTAATACGTTATAACGTATAACGTTATATACTATTACGTTATAACGTATAACGTTATATACTATTACGTACTAACGTATAACGTTATATACTATTACTTTGTAACGTATAACGTTACATAGCATTACGTTATAACGTATAACGTTGTATACTAATAAGTTATAACGTATAACGTTATGTAGCATTACATTATAACGTATAACGTTATATACTATTACGTTATAACGTATAACGTTATATACTATTACGTACTAACGTATAACGTTATGTAGCATTACGTTATAACGTATAACGTTATGTAGCATTACGCTATAACGTATAACGTTATATACTATTACGTTATAACGTATAACGTTGTATACTAATAAGTTATAACGTATAACGTTATGTAGCATTACATTATAACGTATAACGTTATATAGTATTGCGTTATAACGTATAACGTTATATAGCATTACGTTATAACGTATAACGATGTATACTAATAAGTTATAACGTATAACGTTATGTAGCATTACAGTATAACGTATAACGTTATATACTCTTACGTTATAACGTATAACGTTATATACTATTATGCTATAACGTATAACGTTATGCAGCTTTACAGTATAACGTATAACCTTATGTAGCATTACGTTATAACGTATAACGTTATGTAGCATGACGCTATAACGTATAACGTTATGTAGCATTACGTTATAACGTATAACGTTATATACATTTACGTTATAATGTATGACGTTATATACTATTACGTTATAACGTATAAAGTTATATACAAATGCGTTATATCGTATAACGTTATGTAGCATTACGTTCTAACGTATAACGTTATATACTATTACGTTGTAACGTATAACGTTATATACTATTACGTACTAACTTATAACGTTATGTAGCATTACGTTATACCGTATAACGTTATGTAGCATTACGTTATAACGTATAACGTTATGTAGCATTACGTTATAACGTATAACGTTATATACTATTACGTTATAACGTATAACGTTGTATACTAATAAGTTATAACGTATAACGTTATGTAGCATTACATTATAACGTATAACGTTATATACTATTACGTTATAACGTATAACGTTATATACTATTACGTACTAACGTATAACGTTATGTAGCATTACGTTATAACGTATAACGTTATGTAGCATTACGTTATAACGTATAACGTTATATACTATTACGTTATAACGTATAACGTTGTATACTAATAAGTTATACCGTATAACGTTATGTAGCATTACAGTATAACGTATAACGTTATATACTATTACGTTATAACGTATAACGTTATGTAGCATTTCGTTATAACGTATAACGTTACGTAGCATTACGTTATAACGTATAACGTTATATAGCATTAGGATATAACGTATAACGTTATGTAGCATTACGTACTAACGTATAACGTTATGTAGCTGTACGTTATAACGTATAACGTTATATACTATTACGTTGTAACGTATAACGTTATGTAGCATTACGTTATAACGTATAACGTTATATACATTTACGTTATAACGTATAACGTTATATAGTATTACGTTATAACGTATAAAGTTATATACAAATGCGTTATATCGTATAACGTTATGTAGCATTACGTTATAACGTATAACGTTATATACTATTACGTTGTAACGTATAACGTTATATAGTATTGCGTTATAACGTATAACGTTATATAGCATTACGTTATAACGTATAACGTGGTATACTAATAAGTTATAACGTATAACGTTATGTAGCATTACATTATAACGTATAACGTTGTATACTATTAAGTTATAACGTATAACGTTATGTAGCATTACATTATAACGTATAACGTTATGTAGCATTACATTATAACGTATAACGTTATGTAGCATGACGCTATAACGTATAACGTTATGTAGCATTACGTTATAACGTATAACGTTATATACTATTACGTTATAACGTATAACGTTGTATACTAATAAGTTATAACGAATAACGTTATGTAGCATTACATTATAACGTATAACGTTATATACTATTACGTTATAACGTATAACGTTATATAGCATTACGTTATAAGGTATAACGTTGTATACTATTAAGTTATAACGTATAACGTTATGTAGCATTACATTATAACGTATAACGTTATGTAGCATTACATTATAACGTATAACGTTATGTAGCATGACGCTATAACGTATAACGTTATGTAGCATTACGTTATAACGTATAACGTTATATACTATTACGTTATAACGTATAACGTTGTATACTAATAAGTTATAACGTATAACGTTATGTAGCATTACATTATAACGTATAACGTTATATACTATTACGTTATAACGTATAACGTTATATACTATTACGTACTAACGTATAACGTTATGTAGCATTACGTTATAACGTATAACGTTATGTAGCATTACGTTATAACGTATAACGTTATATAGCATTACGTTATAACGTATAACGTGGTATACTAATAAGTTATAACGTATAACGTTATGTAGCATTACATTATAACGTATAACGTTGTATACTATTAAGTTATAACGTATAACGTTATGTAGCATTACATTATAACGTATAACGTTATGTAGCATTACATTATAACGTATAACGTTATGTAGCATGACGCTATAACGTATAACGTTATGTAGCATTACGTTATAACGTATAACGTTATATACTATTACGTTATAACGTATAACGTTATATACTATTACGTACTAACGTATAACGTTATGTAGCATTACGTTATAACGTACAACGTTATATACTATTACGTTATAACGTATAACGTTATGTAGCATTACATTATAACGTATAACGTTATGTAGCATGACGCTATAACGTATAACGTTATGTAGCATTACGTTATAACGTATAACGTTATATACTATTACGTTATAACGTATAACGTTATATAGCATTACGTTATAAGGTATAACGTTGTATACTAATAAGTTATAACATATAACGTTTTGTAGCATTACATTATGACGTATAACGTAATATACTATTACGTTATAACGTATAACGTTATATACTATTACGTACTAACGTATAACGTTATGTAGCATTACGTTATAACGTATAACGTTATGTAGCATTACTTTATAACGTATACCGTTATATACTATTACGTTATAACGTATAACGTTATATACAGTTACGTTATATCGTATAACGTTATGTAGCATTACGTTCTAACGTATAACGTTATATACTATTACGTTGTAACGTATAACGTTACGTAGCATTACGTTATAACGTATAACGTTATGTAGCATTACGTTATAACGTATAACGTTATATACTATTACGTTATAACGTATAACGTTATAGACAATTACGTTATATCGTATAACGTTATGTAGCATTACGTTCTAACGTATAACGTTATATACTATTACGTTGTAACGTATAACGTTACGTAGCATTACGTTATAACGTATAACGTTATATACCATTAGGATATAACGTATAACGTTATGTAGCATTACGTACTAACGTATACCGTTATGTAGCTGTACGTTATAACGTATAACGTTATATACTATTACGTTGTAACGTATAACGTTATGTAGCATTACGTTATAACGTATAACGTTATATACAATTACGTTATAACGTATGACGTTATATACTATTACGTTATAACGTATAACGTTATGTAGCATTACGTTATAACGTATAACGTTATATACTATTACATTATAACGTATAACGTTGTATACTAATAAGTTATACCGTATAACGTTATGTAGCATTACAGTATAACGTATAACGTTATATACTATTACGTTATAACGTATAACGTTATGTAGCATTTCGTTATAACGTATAACGTTACGTAGAATTACGTTATGACGTATAACGTTATATAGCATTAGGATATAACGTATAACGTTATGTAGCATTACGTACTAACGTATAACGTTATGTAGCTGTACGTTATAACGTATAACGTTATATACTATTACGTTGTAACGTATAACGCTATATACTATTACGCACTAACGTATAACGTTATGTAGCATTTCGTTATAACGTATAACGTTATGTAGCATTACGTTATAACGTATAACGTTATATACTATTACGTTATAACGTATAACGTTGTATACTAATATATTATAACGTATAACGTTATGTAGCATTACATAATAACGTATAACGTTATATACTATTACGTTATAACGTATAACGTTATATACTATTACGTACTAACGTATAACGTTATGTAGCATTACGTTATAACGTATAACGTTATGTAGCATTACGTTATAACGTATAACGTTATATACTATTACGTTATAACGTATAACGTTGTATACTAATAAGTTATACCGTATAACGTTATGTAGCATTACGTTATAACGTATAACGTTATATACTATTACGTTATAACGTATAACGTTATGTAGCATTTCGTTATAACGAATAGTGTTACGTAGCATTACGTTATAACGTATAACGTTATGTAGCATTACGTTATAACGTATAACGTTATATACAATTACGTTATAACGTATGACGTTATATACTATTACGTTATAACGTATAACGTTATGTAGCATTACGTTATAACGTATAACGTTATATACTATTACATTATAACGTATAACGTTGTATACTAATAAGTTATACCGTATAACGTTATGTAGCATTACAGTATAACGTATAACGTTATATACTATTACGTTATAACGTATAACGTTATGTAGCATTTCGTTATAACGTATAACGTTACGTAGCCTTACGTTATGACGTATAACGTTATATAGCATTAGGATATAACGTATAACGTTATGTAGCATTACGTACTAACGTATAACGTTATGTAGCTGTACGTTATAACGTATAACGTTATATACTATTACGTTGTAACGTATAACGCTATATACTATTACGCACTAACGTATAACGTTATGTAGCATTTCGTTATAACGTATAACGTTATGTAGCATTACGTTATAACGTATAACGTTATATACTATTACGTTATAACGTATAACGTTGTATACTAATATATTATAACGTATAACGTTATGTAGCATTACATAATAACGTATAACGTTATATACTATTACGTTATAACGTATAACGTTATATACTATTACGTACTAACGTATAACGTTATGTAGCATTACGTTATAACGTATAACGTTATGTAGCATTACGTTATAACGTATAGCGTTATATACTATTACGTTATAACGTATAACGTTGTATACTAATAAGTTATACCGTATAACGTTATGTAGCATTACAGTATAACGTATAACGTTATATACTATTACGTTATAACGTATAACGTTATGTAGCATTTCGTTATAACGAATAGTGTTACGTAGCATTACGTTATAACGTATAACGTTATATAGCATTAGGATATAACGTATAACGTTATGTAGCTGTACGTTATAACGTATAACGTTATATACTATTACGTTGTAACGTATAACGTTATGTAGCATTACGTTATAACGTATAACGTTATATGCAATTACGTTATAACGTATGACGTTATATACTATTACGTTATAACGTATAACGTTATATACTATTACGTTGTAACGTATAACGTTACGTAGCATTACGTTATAACGTATAACGTTATATACTATTACGTTATAACGTATAACTTTATATACTATTGCGTTATAACGTATAACGTTATATAGCATTACGTTATAACGTATAACGTGGTATACTAATAAGTTATAACGTATAACGTTATGTAGCATGACATTATAACGTATAACGTTGTATACTATTAAGTTATAACGTATAACGTTATGAAGCATTACATTATAACGTATAACGTTATGTAGCATTACGTTATAACGATTAACGTTATGTAGCATTACGTTATAACGTATAACGTTATATACTATTACGTAATAACGTATAACATTGTATACTAATAAGTTATAACGTATAACGCTATGTAGCATTACATTATAACGTATAACGTTATATACTATTACGTTATAACGTATAACGTTATATACTATTATGTTATAACGTATAACGTTATATACTACTACGTTATAACGTATAACGTTACGTAGCATTACGTTATAACGTATAACGTTATATGCTATTACGTTATAACGTATAACGTTATATACTATTACGTTATAACGTATAACGTTGTATACTAATAAGTTATAACGTATAACGTTTTGTAGCATTACATTATATCGTATAACGTTATATAGTATTACGTTATAACGTATAACGTTATATACTATTACGTTACAACGTATAACGTTATGTAGCATTACGTACTAACGTATAACGTTATGTAGCTGTACGTTATAACGTATAACGTTATATACTATTACGTTGTAACGTATAACGTTGTATACTAATAAGTTATAACGTATAACGTTATGTAGCATTACATTATAACGTATAACGTTATATACTATTACGTTATAACGTATAACGTTATATACTATTACGTTACAACGTATAACGTTATGTAGCATTACGTACTAACGTATAACGTTATGTAGCTGTACGTTATAACGTATAACGTTATATACTATTACGTTGTAACGTATAACGTTATGTAGCATTACGTTATAACGTATAACGTTATATACAATTACGTTATAACGTATGTCGTTATATACTATTACGTTGTAACGTATAACGTTACGTAGCATTACGTTATAACGTATAACGTTATATGCTATTACGTTATAACGTATAACGTTATATACTATTACGTTATAACGTATAACGTTGTATACTAATAAGTTATAACGTATAACGTTTTGTAGCATTACATTATATCGTATAACGTTATATAGTATTACGTTATAACGTATAACGTTATATACTATTACGTTATAACGTATAACGTTATATACTATCACGTACTAACGTATAACGTTATATACTATTACTTTGTAACGTATAACGTTATATACTATTACGTTATAACGTATAACGTTGTATACTAATAAGTTATAACGTATAACGTTATGTAGCATTACATTATAACGTATAACGTTATATACTATTACGTTATAACGTGTAACGTTATGTAGCATTTCGTTACAACGTATAACGTTACGTAGCATTACGTTATAACGTATAACGTTATATAGCATTAGGATATAACGTATACCGTTATGTAGCATTACGTACTAACATATAACGTTATGTAGCCTTACGTTATAACGTATAACGTTATATACTATTACGTTGTAACGTATAACGTTATGTAGCATTACATTATAACGTATAACGATATGTAGCATTACGTTATAACGTATAACGTTATGTAGCATTACTTTATAACGTATAACGTTATATACTATTACGTTATAACGTATAACGTTGTATACTAATAAATTATAACGTATAACGTTATGTAGCATTACATTATAACGTATAACGTTATATACTATTCCGTTATAACGTGTAACGTTATGGAGCATTTCGTTATAACGTATAACGCTACGTAGCATTACGTTATAACGTATAACGTTATGTAGCATTACATTATAACGTATAACGATATGTAGCATTACGTTATAACGTATAACGTTATGTAGCATTACTTTATAACGTATAACGTTATATACTATTACGTTATAACGTATAACGTTGTATACTAATAAATTATAACGTATAACGTTATGTAGCATTACGTTATAACGTATAATGTTATATACAATTACGTTATAACGTATGACGTTATATACTATTACGTTATAACGTATAACGTTATATACAATTACGTTATATCGTATAACGTTATGTAGCATTAGGATATAACGTATAACGTTATGTAGCATTACGTACTAACGTATAACGTTATGTAGCTGTACGTTATAACGTATAACGTTATATAGCTATAGGATATAACGTATAACGTTATGTAGCATTACGTTGTAACGTATAACGTTATGTAGCATTACGTTATAACGTATAACGTTATATACTATTACGTTATAACATATAACGTTGTATACTAATAAGTTATAACGTATAACGCTATGTAGCATTACATTATAACGTATAACGTTATATACTATTACGTTATAACGTATAACGTTATATACTATTATGTTATAACGTATAACGTTATATAGCATTAGGATATAACGTATAACGTTATGTAGCATTACGTACTAACGTATAACGTTATGTATCTGTACGTTGTAACGTATAACGTTACGTAGCATTACGTTATAACGTATAACGTTATATGCTATTACGTTATAACCTATAACGTTATATACAATTACGTTATATCGTATAACGTTATGTAGCATTACGTACTAACGTATAACGTTATGTAGCTGTACGTTATAACGTATAACGTTATATACTATTACGTTGTAACGTATAACGTTATGTAGCATTACGTTATAACGTATAACGTTATATACAATTACGTTATAACGTATGACGTTATATACTATTACGTTATAACGTATAACGTTATATACAATTACGTTATATCGTATAACGTTATGTAGCATTACGTTCTAACGTATAACGTTATATACTATTACTTACTAACGTATAACGTTATGTAGCATTAGGATATAACGTATAACGTTATGTTGCATTACGTTATATCGTATAACGTTATATACTATTACGTTATAACGTATAACGTATAACGTTATATACTATTACGTTATAACGTATAACGTTGTATACTAATAAGTTATAACGTATAACGTTATGTAGCATTACATTATAACGTATAACGATATGTAGCATTACGTTATAACGTATAACGTTATGTAGCATTACTTTATAACGTATAACGTTATATACTATTACGTTATGACGTATAACGTTGTATACTAATAAATTATAACGTATAACGTTATGTAGCATTACATTATAACGTTTAACGTTATATACTATTCCGTTATAACGTGTAACGTTATGTAGCATTTCGTTATAACGTATAACGTTCCGTAGCATTACGTTATAACGTATAACGTTATGTAGCTTTACATTATAACGTATAACGTTATGTAGCATTACATTATAACGTATAACGTTATGTAGCATTACATTATAACGTATAACGTTATATACTACTGCGTACTAACGTATAACGTTACGTAGCATTACGTTATAACGTATAACGTTATATAGCATTAGGATATAACGTATACCGTTATGTAGCATTACGTACTAACGTATAACGTTATGTAGCTTTACGTTATAACGTATAACGTTATATACTATGACGTTGTAACGTATAACGTTATGTAGCATTACGTTATAACGTATAACGTTATATACAATTACGTTATAACGTATGACGTTATATACTATTACGTTATAACGTATAACGTTATATACTATTACGTACTAACGTATAACGTTATGTTGCATTACGTTATAACGTATAACGTTATATACTATTACGTTATAACGTATAACGTATAACGTTATATACTATTACGTTATAACGTATAACGTTGTATACTAATAAGTTATAACGTATAACCTTATGTAGCATTACATTATAACGTATAACGATATGTAGCATTACGTTATAACGTATAACGTTATGTAGCATTACTTTATAACGTATAACGTTATATACCATTACGTTGTAACGTATAACGTTGTATACTAATAAGTTATAACGTATAACCTTATGTAGCATTACATTATAACGTATAACGATATGTAGCATTACGTTATAACGTATAACGTTATGTAGCATTACTTTATAACGTATAACGTTATATACCATTACGTTGTAACGTATAACGTTGTATACTAATAAATTATAACGTATAACGTTATGTAGCATTACATTATAACGTATAACGTTGTATACTATTAAGTTATAACGTATAACGTTATGTAGCATTACATTATAACGTATAACGTTATGTAGCATTACATTATAACGTATAACG
The DNA here is from genome assembly GCA_029958995.1 of Bombus sonorus. Classification (NCBI taxonomy): domain Eukaryota; kingdom Metazoa; phylum Arthropoda; class Insecta; order Hymenoptera; family Apidae; genus Bombus; species Bombus sonorus. The sequence goes on along the minus strand of JARWAU010000009.1, from coordinate 9,812,515 downwards.
TTATGTAGCATGACGCTATAACGTATAACGTTATGTAGCATTACGTTATAACGTATAACGTTATATACTATTACGTTATAACGTATAACGTTGTATACTAATAAGTTATAACGAATAACGTTATGTAGCATTACATTATAACGTATAACGTTATATACTATTACGTTATAACGTATAACGTTATATAGCATTACGTTATAAGGTATAACGTTGTATACTAATAAGTTATAACATATAACGTTTTGTAGCATTACATTATGACGTATAACGTAATATACTATTACGTTATAACGTATAACGTTATATACTATTACGTACTAACGTATAACGTTATGTAGCATTACGTTATAACGTATAACGTTATGTAGCATTACTTTATAACGTATACCGTTATATACTATTACGTTATAACGTATAACGTTATATACAGTTACGTTATATCGTATAACGTTATGTAGCATTACGTTCTAACGTATAACGTTATATACTATTACGTTGTAACGTATAACGTTACGTAGCATTACGTTATAACTTATAACGTTATGTAGCATTACGTTATAACGTATAACGTTATATACTATTACGTTATAACGTATAACGTTATAGACAATTACGTTATATCGTATAACGTTATGTAGCATTACGTTCTAACGTATAACGTTATATACTATTACGTTGTAACGTATAACGTTACGTAGCATTACGTTATAACGTATAACGTTATATAGCATTAGGATATAACGTATAACGTTATGTAGCATTACGTACTAACGTATAACGTTATGTAGCTGTACGTTATAACGTATAACGTTATATACTATTACGTTGTAACGTATAACGTTATGTAGCATTACGTTATAACGTATAACGTTATATACAATTACGTTATAACGTATGACGTTGTATACTATTACGTTATAACGTATAACGTTATGTAGCATTACGTTATAACGTATAACGTTATATACTATTACATTATAACGTATAACGTTGTATACTAATAAGTTATACCGTATAACGTTATGTAGCATTACAGTATAACGTATAACGTTATATACTATTACGTTATAACGTATAACGTTATGTAGCATTTCGTTATAACGTATAACGTTACGTAGCATTACGTTATGACGTATAACGTTATATAGCATTAGGATATAACGTATAACGTTATGTAGCATTACGTACTAACGTATAACGTTATGTAGCTGTACGTTATAACGTATAACGTTATATACTATTACGTAGTAACGTATAACGCTATATACTATTACGCACTAACGTATAACGTTATGTAGCATTTCGTTATAACGTATAACGTTATGTAGCATTACGTTATAACGTATAACGTTATATACTATTACGTTATAACGTATAACGTTGTATACTATTACGTACTAACGTATAACGTTATGTAGCATTACGTTATAACGTATAACGTTATGTAGCATTACGTTATAACGTATAACGTTATATACTATTACGTTATAACGTATAACGTTGTATACTAATAAGTTATACCGTATAACGTTATGTAGCATTACAGTATAACGTATAACGTTATATACTATTACGTTATAACGTATAACGTTATGTAGCATTTCGTTATAACGAATAGTGTTACGTAGCATTACGTTATAACGTATAACGTTATATAGCATTAGGATATAACGTATAACGTTATGTAGCTGTACGTTATAACGTATAACGTTATATACTATTACGTTGTAACGTATAACGTTATGTAGCATTACGTTATAACGTATAACGTTATATACAATTACGTTATAACGTATGACGTTATATACTATTACGTTATAACGTATAACGTTATATACTATTACGTTGTAACGTATAACGTTACGTAGCATTACGTTATAACGTATAACGTTATATACTATTACGTTATAACGTATAACTTTATATACTATTGCGTTATAACGTATAACGTTATATAGCATTACGTTATAACGTATAACGTGGTATACTAATAAGTTATAACGTATAACGTTATGTAGCATGACATTATAACGTATAACGTTGTATACTATTAAGTTATAACGTATAACGTTATGAAGCATTACATTATAACGTATAACGTTATGTAGCATTACGTTATAACGATTAACGTTATGTAGCATTACGTTATAACGTATAACGTTATATACTATTACGTAATAACGTATAACATTGTATACTAATAAGTTATAACGTATAACGCTATGTAGCATTACATTATAACGTATAACGTTATATACTATTACGTTATAACGTATAACGTTATATACTATTATGTTATAACGTATAACGTTATATACTACTACGTTATAACGTATAACGTTCTGTAGCATTACGTTATAACGTATAGCGTTATATACTATTACGTTACAACGTATAACGTTATATACTATTACGTTATAACGTATAACGTTATATACTATTACGTTACAACGTATAACGTTATGTAGCATTACGTACTAACGTATAACGTTATGTAGCTGTACGTTATAACGTATAACGTTATATACTATTACGTTGTAACGTATAACGTTGTATACTAATAAGTTATAACGTATAACGTTATGTAGCATTACATTATAACGTATAACGTTATATACTATTACGTTATAGCGTATAACGTTATATACTATTACGTTACAACGTATAACGTTATGTAGCATTACGTACTAACGTATAACGTTATGTAGCTGTACGTTATAACGTATAACGTTATATACTATTACGTTGTAACGTATAACGTTATGTAGCATTACGTTATAACGTATAACGTTATATACAATTACGTTATAACGTATGTCGTTATATACTATTACGTTGTAACGTATAACGTTACGTAGCATTACGTTATAACGTATAACGTTATATGCTATTACGTTATAACGTATAACGTTATATACTATTACGTTATAACGTATAACGTTGTATACTAATAAGTTATAACGTATAACGTTTTGTAGCATTACATTATATCGTATAACGTTATATAGTATTACGTTATAACGTATAACGTTATATACTATTACGTTATAACGTATAACGTTATATACTATTACGTACTAACGTATAACGTTATATACTATTACTTTGTAACGTATAACGTTACATAGCATTACGTTATAACGTATAACGTTGTATACTAATAAGTTATAACGTATAACGTTATGTAGCATTACATTATAACGTATAACGTTATATACTATTACGTTATAACGTATAACGTTATATACTATTACGTACTAACGTATAACGTTATGTAGCATTACGTTATAACGTATAACGTTATGTAGCATTACGCTATAACGTATAACGTTATATACTATTACGTTATAACGTATAACGTTGTATACTAATAAGTTATAACGTATAACGTTATGTAGCATTACATTATAACGTATAACGTTATATACTATTACGTTATAACGTGTAACGTTATGTAGCATTTCGTTACAACGTATAACGTTACGTAGCATTACGTTATAACGTATAACGTTATATAGCATTAGGATATAACGTATACCGTTATGTAGCATTACGTACTAACATATAACGTTATGTAACCTTACGTTATAACGTATAACGTTATATACTATTACGTTGTAACGTATAACGTTATGTAGCATTACGTTATAACGTATAACGTTATATACAATAACGTTATAACGTATGACGTTATATACTATTACGTTATAACGTATAACGTTATATACTATTACGTACTAACGTATAACGTTATGTTGCATTACGTTATAACGTATAACGTTATATACTATTACGTTATAACGTATAACGTTGTACACTAATAAGTTATAACGTATAACGTTATGTAGCATTACATTATAACGTATAACGATATGTAGCATTACGTTATAACGTATAACGCTACGTAGCATTACGTTATAACGTATAACGTTATGTAGCATTACATTATAACGTATAACGATATGTAGCATTACGTTATAACGTATAACGTTATGTAGCATTACTTTATAACGTATAACGTTATATACTATTACGTTATAACGTATAACGTTGTATACTAATAAATTATAACGTATAACGTTATGTAGCATTACGTTATAACGTATAATGTTATATACAATTACGTTATAACGTATGACGTTATATACTATTACGTTATAACGTATAACGTTATATACAATTACGTTATATCGTATAACGTTATGTAGCATTAGGATATAACGTATAACGTTATGTAGCATTACGTACTAACGTATAACGTTATGTAGCTGTACGTTATAACGTATAACGTTATATAGCTATAGGATATAACGTATAACGTTATGTAGCATTACGTTGTAACGTATAACGTTATGTAGCATTACGTTATAACGTATAACGTTATATACTATTACGTTATAACATATAACGTTGTATACTAATAAGTTATAACGTATAACGCTATGTAGCATTACATTATAACGTATAACGTTATATACTATTACGTTATAACGTATAACGTTATATACTATTATGTTATAACGTATAACGTTATATAGCATTAGGATATAACGTATAACGTTATGTAGCATTACGTACTAACGTATAACGTTATGTAGCTGTACGTTGTAACGTATAACGTTACGTAGCATTACGTTATAACGTATAACGTTATATGCTATTACGTTATAACCTATAACGTTATATACAATTACGTTATATCGTATAACGTTATGTAGCATTACGTACTAACGTTTAACGTTATGTAGCTGTACGTTATAACGTATAACGTTATATACTATTACGTTGTAACGTATAACGTTATGTAGCATTACGTTATAACGTATAACGTTATATACAATTACGTTATAACGTATGACGTTATATACTATTACGTTATAACGTATAACGTTATATACAATTACGTTATATCGTATAACGTTATGTAGCATTACGTTCTAACGTATAACGTTATATACTATTACTTACTAACGTATAACGTTATGTAGCATTAGGATATAACGTATAACGTTATGTTGCATTACGTTATATCGTATAACGTTATATACTATTACGTTATAACGTATAACGTATAACGTTATATACTATTACGTTATAACGTATAACGTTGTATACTAATAAGTTATAACGTATAACGTTATGTAGCATTACATTATAACGTATAACGATATGTAGCATTACGTTATAACGTATAACGTTATGTAGCATTACTTTATAACGTATAACGTTATATACTATTACGTTATAACGTATAACGTTGTATACTAATAAATTATAACGTATAACGTTATGTAGCATTACATTATAACGTTTAACGTTATATACTATTCCGTTATAACGTGTAACGTTATGTAGCATTTCGTTATAACGTATAACGTTCCGTAGCATTACGTTATAACGTATAACGTTATGTAGCTTTACATTATAACGTATAACGTTATGTAGCATTACATTATAACGTATAACGTTATGTAGCATTACATTATAACGTATAACGTTATATACTACTACGTACTAACGTATAACGTTACGTAGCATTACGTTATAACGTATAACGTTATATAGCATTAGGATATAACGTATACCGTTATGTAGCATTACGTACTAACGTATAAAGTTATGTAGCTTTACGTTATAACGTATAACGTTATATACTATGACGTTGTAACGTATAACGTTATGTAGCATTACGTTATAACGTATAACGTTATATACAATTACGTTATAACGTATGACGTTATATACTATTACGTTATAACGTATAACGTTATATACTATTACGTACTAACGTATAACGTTATGTTGCATTACGTTATAACGTATAACGTTATATACTATTACGTTATAACGTATAACGTATAACGTTATATACTATTGCGTTATAACGTATAACGTTGTATACTAATAAGTTATAACGTATAACCTTATGTAGCATTACATTATAACGTATAACGATATGTAGCATTACGTTATAACGTATAACGTTATGTAGCATTACTTTATAACGTATAACGTTATATACCATTACGTTGTAACGTATAACGTTGTATACTAATAAATTATAACGTATAACGTTATGTAGCATTACATTATAACGTATAACGTTATATACCATTCCGTTATAACGTGTAACGTTATGTAGCTTTTCGTTATAACGTATAACGTTACGTAGCATTACGTTATAACGTATAACGTTATATAGCATTTGGATATAACGTATAACGTTATGTAGCATTACGTACTAACGTATAACGTTATGTAGCATTACGTTCTAACGTATAACGTTATATACTATTACGTTGTAACGTATAACGTTCTGTAGCATTACGTTATAACGTATAGCGTTATATACTATTACGTTACAACGTATAACGTTATATACTATTACGTTATAACGTATAACGTTGTATACTAATAAGTGATAACGTATAACGATATGTAGCATTACGTACTAACGTATAACGTTATGTAGCATTACGTTATAACGTATAACGTTATGTAGCATTACGTTATAACGTATAACGTTATATACTATTACGTTATAACGTATAACATTGTATACTAATAAGTTATAACGTATAACGCTATGTAGCATTGCATTATAACGTATTACGTTATATACTATTACGTTATAACGTATAACGTTATATAGTATTATGTTATAACGTATAACGTTATATAGCATTAGGATACAACGTATAACGTTATGTAGCATTACGTACTAACGTATAACGTTATGTAGCTGTACGTTATAACGTATAACGTTATATACAATTACGTTATATCGTATAACGTTATGTAGAATTACGTTCTAACGAATAACGTTATATACTATTACGTTGTAACGTATAACGTTACGTAGCATTACGTTATAACGTATAACGTTATATGCTATTACGTTATAACGTATAACGTTATGTAGCATTACGTACTAACGTATAACGTTATGTAGCTGTACGTTATAACGTATAACGTTATATACTATTACGTTGTAACGAATAACGTTATGTAGCATTACGTTATAACGTATAACGTTATATACAATTACGTTATAACGTATGACGTTATATACTATTACGTTATAACGTATAACGTTATATACAATTACGTTATATCGTATAACGTTATGTAGCATTACGTTCTAACGTATAACGTTATATACTATTACGTACTAACGTATAACGTTATGTAGCATTACGTTATAACGTATAACGTTATGTAGCATTACGTTATAACGTATAACGTTATATACTATTACGTTGTAACGTATAACGTTATGTAGCATTACGTTATAACGTATAACGTTATATACAATTACGTTATAACGTATGACGTTGTATACTAATAAGTTATAACGTATAACGTTATGTAGCATTACATTATAACGTATAACGTTATATACTATTACGTTATAACGTATAACGTTATGTAGCATTTCGTTATAACGTATAACGTTACGTAGCATTACGTTATAACGTATAACGTTATATAGCATTAGGATATAACGTATAACGTTATGTAGCATTACGTACTAACGTATAACGTTATGTAGCTTTACGTTATAACGTATAACGTTATATACTATTACGTTGTAACGTATAACGTTATGTAGCATTACGTTATAACGTATAACGTTATATACTATTACGTTGTAACGTATAACGTTATGTAGCATTACGTTATAACGTATAACGTTATATACAATTACGTTATAACGTATGACGTTATATACTATTACGTTATAACGTATAACGTTATATACTATTACGTACTAACGTATAACGTTATGTTGCATTACGTTATAACGTATAACGTTATATACTATTACGTTATAACGTATAACGTTGTATACTAATAAGTTATAACGTATAACGTTATGTAGCATTACATTATAACGTATAACGATATGTAGCATTACGTTATAGCGTATAACGTTATGTAGCATTACTTTATAACGTATAACGTTATATACTATTACGTTATAACGTATAACTTTGTATACTAATAAATTATAACGTATAACGTTATGTAGCATTACATTATAACGTATAACGTTATATACTATTCCGTTATAACGTGTAACGTTATGTAGCATTTCGTTATAACGTATAACGTTACGTAGCATTACGTGATAACGTATAACGTTATATAGCATTTGGATATAACGTATAACGTTATGTAGCATTACATTATAACGTATAACGATATGTAGCTTTACGTTATAACGTATAACGTTATATACTATTACGTTGTAACGTATAACGTTATGTAGCATTACGTTATAACGTATAACGTTATATACAATTACGTTATAACGTATGACGTTATATACTATTACGTTATAACGTACAACGATATATACAATTACGTTATATCGTATAACGTTATGTAGCATTACGTTCTAACGTATAACGTTATATACTATTACGTTGTAACGTATAACGTTCTGTAGCATTACGTTATAACGTATAGCGTTATATACTATAACGTTACAACGTATAACGTTATATACTATTACGTTATAACGTATAACGTTGTATACTAATAAGTTATAACGTATAACGTTATGTAGCATTACGTACTAACGTATAACGTTATGTAGCATTACGTTATAACGTATAACGTTATGTAGCATTACGTTATAACGTATAACGTTATATACTATTACGTTATAACGTATAACGTTGTATACTAATAAGTTATAACGTATAACTTATGTAGCATTACATTATAACGTATAACGTTACGTAGCATGACGTTATAACGTATAACGTTATGTAGCATTACGTTATAACGTATAACGTTATATACTATTACGTTATAACGTATAACGTTGTATACTAATAAGTTATAACGTATAACGTTATGTAGCATTACATTATAACGTATAACGTTATATACTATTACGTTATAACGTATAACGTTATATACTATTACGTTATAACGTATAACGTTATATAGCATTACGTACTAACGTATAACGTTATGTAGCATTACATTATAACGTATAACGTTATGTAGCATTACGTTATAACGAATAACGTTATGTAGCATTACGTTATAACGTATAACGTTATATGCTATTACGTAATAACGTATAACATTGTACACTAATAAGTTATAACGTATAACGCTATGTAGCATTACATTATAACGTATAACGTTATATACTATTACGTTATAACGTATAACGTTATGTAGCATTACGTTATAACGTATAGCGTTATATACTATTACGTTACAACGTATAACGTTATATACTATTACGTTATAACGTATAACGTTGTATACTAATAAGTTATAACGTATAACGTTATGTAGCATTACGTACTAACGTATAACGTTATGTAGCATTACGTTATAACGTATAACGTTATGTAGCATTACGTTATAACGTATAACGTTATATACTCTTACGTTATAACGTATAACGTTGTATACTAATAAGTTATAACGTATAACGCTATGTAGCATTACATTATATCGTATATCGTTATACACTATTACGTTATAACGTATAACGTTATATACTATTATGTTATAACGTATAACGTTATGTAGCTTTATATTATAACGTATAACGTTATGTAGCATTACATTATAACGTATAACGTTATATACTACTACGTACTAACGTATAACGTTATGTAGCATTACGTTATAACGTATAACGTTATGTAGCATTACGTTATAACGTATAACGTTATATACTATTACGTTATAACGTATAACGTTGTATACTAATAAGTTATAACGTATAACGCTATGTAGCATTACATTATAACGAATAACGTTATATACTATTACGTTATAACGTATAACGTTATATACTATTATGTTATAACGTATAACGTTATGTAGCTTTACATTATAACGTATAACGCTATGTAGCATTACATTATAACGTATAACGTTATATACTACTACGTCCTAACGTATAACGTTATGTAGCATTACGTTATAACGTATAACGTTATGTAGCATTACGTTATAACGTATAACGTTATATACTATTACGATATAACGTATAACGTTGTATACTAATAAGTTATAACGTATAACGTTATGTAGCATTACATTATAACGTATAACCTTATATACTATTACGTTATAACGTATAACGTTATATACTATTACGTACTAACGTATAACGTTATGTAGCATTACAATATAACGTATAACGTTATATACTATTACGTTATAACGTATAACGTTATATACTATTATGTTATAACGTATAACGTTATGTAGCTTTACATTATTACGTATAACGTTATGTAGCATTACGTTATAACGTATAACGTTATGTAGCATTACGTTATAACGAATAACGTTATATACTATTACGTTATAACGTATAACGTTGTATACTAATAAGTTATAACGTATAACGCTATGTAGCATTACATTATAACGTACAACGTTATATACTATTACGTTATAACGTATAACGTTATATACTATTATGTTATAACGTATAACGTTATATACTATTACGTTATAACGTATAACGTTATATACTATTACGCTGTAACGTATAACGTTATATAGCATTACGTTATAACGTATAACGTTGTATACTAATAAAATATAACGTATAACGTTATGTAGCATTAAGTACTAACGTATAACGTTATGTAGCTTTACGTTATAACGTATATCGTTATATACTATTACGTTGTAACGTATAACGTTATGTAGCAATACCTTATAACGTATAACGTTATATACAATTACGTTATAACGTATAACGTTATATACTATTACATTATAACGTATAACGTTATATACTATTACGTTATAACTTATAACGTTGTATACTAATAAGATATAACGTATAACGCTATGTAGCATTACATTATAACGTACAACGTTATATACTATTACGTTATAACGTATAACGTTATATACTATTATGTTATAACGTATAACGTTATATACTATTACGTTGTAACGTATAACGTTATGTAGCAATACCTTATAACGTATAACGTTATATACAATTACGTTATAACGTATAACGTTATATACTATTACGTTATAACGTATAGCGTTATATACTATTACGTTACAACGTATAACGTTATATACTATTACGTTATAACGTATAACGTTGTATACTAATAAGTTATAACGTATAACGTTATGTAGCATTACGTACTAACGTATAACGTTATGTAGCATTACGTTATAACGTATAACGTTATGTAGCATTACGTTATAACGTATAACGTTATATACTATTACGTTATAACGTATAACGTTGTATACTAATAAGTTATAACGTATAACGCTATGTAGCATTACATTATATCGTATATCGTTATATACTATTACGTTATAACGTATAACGTTATATACTATTATGTTATAACGTATAACGTTATGTAGCTTTATATTATAACGTATAACGTTATGTAGCATTACATTATAACGTATAACGTTATATACTACTACGTACTAACGTATAACGTTATGTAGCATTACGTTATAACGTATAACGTTATGTAGCATTACGTTATAACGTATAACGTTATATACTATTACGTTATAACGTATAACGTTGTATACTAATAAGTTATAACGTATAACGCTATGTAGCATTACATTATAACGAATAACGTTATATACTATTACGTTATAACGTATAACGTTATATACTATTATGTTATAACGTATAACGTTATGTAGCTTTACATTATAACGTATAACGCTATGTAGCATTACATTATAACGTATAACGTTATATACTACTACGTCCTAACGTATAACGTTATGTAGCATTACGTTATAACGTATAACGTTATGTAGCATTACGTTATAACGTATAACGTTATATACTATTACGATATAACGTATAACGTTGTATACTAATAAGTTATAACGTATAACGTTATGTAGCATTACATTATAACGTATAACCTTATATACTATTACGTTATAACGTATAACGTTATATACTATTACGTACTAACGTATAACGTTATGTAGCATTACAATATAACGTATAACGTTATATACTATTACGTTATAACGTATAACGTTATATACTATTATGTTATAACGTATAACGTTATGTAGCTTTACATTATTACGTATAACGTTATGTAGCATTACGTTATAACGTATAACGTTATGTAGCATTACGTTATAACGAATAACGTTATATACTATTACGTTATAACGTATAACGTTGTATACTAATAAGTTATAACGTATAACGCTATGTAGCATTACATTATAACGTACAACGTTATATACTATTACGTTATAACGTATAACGTTATATACTATTATGTTATAACGTATAACGTTATATACTATTACGTTATAACGTATAACGTTATATACTATTACGCTGTAACGTATAACGTTATATAGCATTACGTTATAACGTATAACGTTGTATACTAATAAAATATAACGTATAACGTTATGTAGCATTAAGTACTAACGTATAACGTTATGTAGCTTTACGTTACAACGTATATCGTTATATACTATTACGTTGTAACGTATAACGTTATGTAGCAATACCTTATAACGTATAACGTTATATACAATTACGTTATAACGTATAACGTTATATACTATTACATTATAACGTATAACGTTATATACTATTACGTTATAACTTATAACGTTGTATACTAATAAGATATAACGTATAACGCTATGTAGCATTACATTATAACGTACAACGTTATATACTATTACGTTATAACGTATAACGTTATATACTATTATGTTATAACGTATAACGTTATATACTATTACGTTGTAACGTATAACGTTATGTAGCAATACCTTATAACGTATAACGTTATATACAATTACGTTATAACGTATAACGTTATATACTATTACGTTATAACGTATAGCGTTATATACTATTACGTTACAACGTATAACGTTATATACTATTACGTTATAACGTATAACGTTGTATACTAATAAGTTATAACGTATAACGTTATGTAGCATTACGTACTAACGTATAACGTTATGTAGCATTACGTTATAACGTATAACGTTATGTAGCATTACGTTATAACGTATAACGTTATATACTATTACGTTATAACGTATAACGTTGTATACTAATAAGTTATAACGTATAACGCTATGTAGCATTACATTATATCGTATATCGTTATATACTATTACGTTATAACGTATAACGTTATATACTATTATGTTATAACGTATAACGTTATGTAGCTTTATATTATAACGTATAACGTTATGTAGCATTACATTCTAACGTATAATGTTATATACTACTACGTACTAACGTATAACGTTATGTAGCATTACGTTATAACGTATAACGTTATGTAGCATTACGTTATAACGTATAACGTTATATACTATTACGTTATAACGTATAACGTTGTATACTAATAAGTTATAACGTATAACGCTATGTAGCATTACATTATAACGAATAACGTTATATACTATTACGTTATAACGTATAACGTTATATACTATTATGTTATAACGTATAACGTTATGTAGCTTTACATTATAACGTATAACGCTATGTAGCATTACATTATAACGTATAACGTTATATACTACTACGTCCTAACGTATAACGTTATGTAGCATTACGTTATAACGTATAACGTTATGTAGCATTACGTTATAACGTATAACGTTATATACTATTACGATATAACGTATAACGTTGTATACTAATAAGTTATAACGTATAACGTTATGTAGCATTACATTATAACGTATAACCTTATATACTATTACGTTATAACGTATATCGTTATATACTATTACGTACTAACGTATAACGTTATGTAGCATTACAATATAACGTATAACGTTATATACTATTACGTTATAACGTATAACGTTATATACTATTATGTTATAACGTATAACGTTATGTAGCTTTACATTATTACGTATAACGTTATGTAGCATTACGTTATAACGTATAACGTTATGTAGCATTACGTTATAACGAATAACGTTATATACTATTACGTTATAACGTATAACGTTGTATACTAATAAGTTATAACGTATAACGCTATGTAGCATTACATTATAACGTACAACGTTATATACTATTACGTTATAACGTATAACGTTATATACTATTATGTTATAACGTATAACGTTATATACTATTACGTTATAACGTATAACGTTATATACTATTACGTTATAACGTATAACGTTATATACTATTACGTTGTAACGTATAACGTTATATAGCATTACGTTATAACGTATAACGTTGTATACTAATAAAATATAACGTATAACGTTATGTAGCATTAAGTACTAACGTATAACGTTATGTAGCTTTACGTTATAACGTATATCGTTATATACTATTACGTTGTAACGTATAACGTTATGTAGCAATACCTTATAACGTATAACGTTATATACAATTACGTTATAACGTATAACGTTATATACTATTACATTATAACGTAGAACGTTATATACTATTACGTTATAACGTATAACGTTATATACAATTACGTTATAACGTATAACGTTATGTAGCATTATGTTATAACGTATTACGTTATGTAGCATTACGTTATAACGTATTACGTTATGTAGCATTACGTTATAACGTATAACGTTATATACTATTACGTACTAACGTATAACGATATGTAGCATTACGTTATAACGTATAACGTTATGTAGCATTACGTTATAACGTGTAACGTTATATAATATTAAGTTATAATGTATAACGTTATATGGCATTACGTTATAACGTATAACGTTGTATACTAATAAGTTATAACGTATAACGTTATGTAGCATTACATTATAACGCATACCGTTATATACTATTACGTTATAACGTATAGCGTTATATACTATTACCTTACAACGTGTAACGATATATACTATTACGTACTAACGTATAGCGATATGTAGCATTACGTTATAACGTATAACGTTATATACTATTACGTTATAACGTATAACGTTATATACCATTACGTACTAACGTATAACGTTATATACTATTACGTTATAACGTATAACGTTACGTAGCATTACGTTATAACGTATAGCGTTATATACTATTACCTTACAACGTGTAACGTTATATACTATCACGTACTAACGTATAACGATATGTAGCATTACGTTATAACGTATAACGTTATATACTATTACGTTATAACGTATAACGTTATATACTATTACGTACTAACGTATAACGTTATATACTATTACGTTGTAACGTATAACGTTATATAGCATTACGTTATAACGTATAACGTTGTATACTAATAAGTTATAACGTATAACGTTATGTAGCATTACGTACTAACGTATAACGTTATGTAGCATTACGTTATAACGTATAACGTTATGTAGCATTACGTTATAACGTATAACGTTATGTAGCATTACGTTATAACGTATAACGTTATATACTATTACGTTATAACGTATAACGTTGTATACTAATAAGTTATAACGTATAACGTTATGTAGCATTACATTATAACGTATAACGTTATGTAGCATGACGTTATAACGTATAACGTTATGTAGCATTACGTTATAACGTATAACGTTATATACTATTACGTTATAACGTATAACGTTGTATACTAATAAGTTATAACGTATAACGTTATGTAGCATTACATTATAACGTATAACGTTATATACTATTACGTTATAACGTATAACGTTATGTAGCATTACGTTATAACGTATAGCGTTATATACTATTACGTTACAACGTATAACGTTATATACTATTACGTTATAACGTATAACGTTGTATACTAATAAGTTATAATGTATAACGTTATGTAGCATTACGTACTAACGTATAACGTTATGTAGCATTACATTATAACGTATAACGTTATGTAGCATTACGTTATAACGAATAACGTTATGTAGCGTTACATTATAACGTATAACGTTATATACTATTACGTAATAACGTATAACATTGTATACTAATAAGTTATAACGTATAACGCTATGTAGCATTACATTATAACTTATAACGTTATATACTATTACGTTATAACGTATAACGTTATATACTATTACGTTATAACGTATAACGTTATATAGCATTACGTACTAACGTATAACGTTATGTAGCATTACATTATAACGTATAACGTTATGTAGCATTACGTTATAACGTATAACGTTATGTAGCATTACGTTATAACGTATAACGTTATATACTATTACGTTATAACATATAACGTTGTATACTAATAAGTTATAACGTATAACGCTATGTAGCATTACATTATAACGAATAACGTTATATACTACTACGTTATAACGTATAACGTTATATACTATTATGTTATAACGTATAACGTTATGTAGCTTTACATTATAACGTATAACGTTATATACGACTACGTCCTAACGTATAACGTTATGTAGCATTACGTTATAACGTATAACGTTATGTAGCATTACGTTATAACGTATAACGTTATATACTATTACGTTATAACGTATAACGTTGTATACTAATAAGTTATAACGTATAACGTTATGTAGCATTACATTATAACGTATAACGTTATATACTATTACGTTATAACGTATAACGTTATATACTATTACGTACTAACGTATAACGTTATGTAGCATTACATTATAACGTTTAACGTTATATACTATTTCGTTATAACGTATAACGTTATATACCATTACGTACTAACGTATAACGTTATATACTATTACGTTATAACGTATAACGTTATGTAGCATTACATTATAACGTATAACGTTATGTAGCATTACGTTATAACGAATAACGTTATGTAGCATTACGTTATAACGTATAACGTTATATACTATTACGTAATATCGTATAACATTGTATACTAATAAGTTATAACGTATAACGCTATGTAGCATTACATTATAACGTATAACGTTATATACTAATACGTTATAACGTATAACGTTATGTAGCATTACGTTATAACGTATAGCGTTATATACTATTACGTTACAACGTATAACGTTATATACTATTACGTTATAACGTATAACGTTGTATACTAATAAGTTATAACGTATAACGTTATGTAGCATTACGTACTAACGTATAACGTTATGTAGCATTACGTTATAACGTATAACGTTATGTAGCATTACGTTATAACGTATAACGTTATATACTATTACGTTATAACGTATAACGTTTTATACTAATATGTTATAACGTATAACGTTATGTAGCATTACATTATAACCTATAACGTTATATACTATTACGTTATAACGTATAACGTTATATAACATTACGTACTAACGTATAACGTTATGTAGCATTACATTATAACGTATAACGTTATGTAGCATTTCGTTATAACGAATAACGTTATGTAGCATTACGTTATAACGTATAACGTTATATACTATTACGTTATAACGTATAACATTGTATACTAATAAGTTATAACGTATAACGCTATGTAGCATTACATTATAACGTATAACGTTATATACTATTACGTTATAACGTATAACGTTATATACTATTACGTTATAACGTATAACGTTATATAGCATTACGTACTAACGTATAACGTTATGTAGCATTACATTATAACGTATAACGTTATGTAGCATTACGTTATAACGAATAACGTTATGTAGCATTACGGTATAACGTATAACGTTATATACTATTACGTTATAACGTATAACATTGTATACTAATAAGTTATAACGTATAACGTTATGTAGCATTACATTATAACGTATAACGTTATATACTATTACGTTATAACGTATAACGTTATATACTATTACGTTATAACGTATAACGTTATATAGCATTACGTTATAACGTATAACGTGGTATACTAATAAGTTATAACGTATAACGTTATGTAGCATGACATTATAACGTATAACGTTGTATACTATTAAGTTATAACGTATAACGTTATGTAGCATTACATTATAACGTATAACGTTATATACTATTACGTTATAACGTATAACGTTATATACTATTACGTTATAACGTATAACGTTATATAGCATTACGTACTAACGTATAACGTTATGTAGCATTACATTATAACGTATAACGTTATGTAGCATTACGTTATAACGAATAACGTTATGTAGCATTACGTTATAACGTATAACGTTATATACTATTACGTAATAACGTATAACATTGTATACTAATAAGTTATAACGTATAACGCTATGTAGCATTACATTATAACGTATAACGTTATATACTAATACGTTATAACGTATAACGTTATGTAGCATTACGTTATAACGTATAGCGTTATATACTATTACGTTACAACGTATAACGTTATATACTATTACGTTATAACGTATAACGTTGTATACTAATAAGTTATAACGTATAACGTTATGTAGCATTACGTACTAACGTATAACGTTATGTAGCATTACGTTATAACGTATAACGTTATGTAGCATTACGTTATAACGTATAACGTTATATACTATTACGTTATAACGTATAACGTTTTATACTAATAAGTTATAACGTATAACGTTATGTAGCATTACATTATAACCTATAACGTTATATACTATTACGTTATAACGTATAACGTTATATAGCATTACGTACTAACGTATAACGTTATGTAGCATTACATTATAACGTATAACGTTATGTAGCATTTCGTGATAACGAATAACGTTATGTAGCATTACGTTATAACGTATAACGTTATATACTATTACGTTATAACGTATAACATTGTATACTAATAAGTTATAACGTATAACGCTATGTAGCATTACATTATAACGTATAACGTTATATACTATTACGTTATAACGTATAACGTTATATACTATTATGTTATAACGTATAACGTTATGTAGCATTACATTATAACGTATAACGTATAACGTTATGTAGCATTACGTTATAACGTGTAACGTTATATACTATTACGTTGTAACGTATAACGTTGTATACTAATAAGTTATAACGTATAACGCTATGTAGCATTACATTATAACGTATAACGTTATATACTATTACGTTATAACGTATAACGTTATATACTATTATGTTATAACGTATAACGTTATATACTACTACGTTGTAACGTATAACGTTATGTAGCATTACGTTATAACGTATAGCGTTATATACTATTACGTTACAACGTATAACGTTATATACTATTACGTTATAACGTATAACGTTGTATACT
This sequence comes from Bombus sonorus, assembly GCA_029958995.1. Taxonomy (NCBI): domain Eukaryota; kingdom Metazoa; phylum Arthropoda; class Insecta; order Hymenoptera; family Apidae; genus Bombus; species Bombus sonorus. Next base: position 9,793,286 of record JARWAU010000009.1, on the reverse strand, counting down.
AATAAGTTATAACGTATACCGTTATGTAGCATTACGTACTAACGTATAACATTATGTAGCATTACGTTATAACGTATAACGTTATATACTATTACGTTGTAACGTATAACGTTGTATACTAATAAGTTATAACGTATAACGGTATGTAGCATTACATTATAACGTATAACGTTATATACTATTACGTTATAACGTATAACGTTATATACTATTACGTTATAACGTATAACGTTATATAGCATTACGTACTAACGTATAACGTTATATACTATTACGTTATAACGTATAACGTTATATACTATTACGTTATAACGTATAACATTGTATACTAATAAGTTATAACGTATAACGCTATGTAGCATTACATTATAACGTATAACGTTATATACTATTACGTTATAACGTATAACGTTATATACTATTACGTTATAACGTATAACGTTATATAGCATTACGTACTAACGTATAACGTTATGTAGCATTACATTATAACGTATAACGTTATGTAGCATTACGTTATAACGAATAACGTTATGTAGCATTACGGTATAACGTATAACGTTATATACTATTACGTTATAACGTATAACATTGTATACTAATAAGTTATAACGTATAACGTTATGTAGCATTACATTATAACGTATAACGTTATATACTATTACGTTATAACGTATAACGTTATATACTATTACGTTATAACGTATAACGTTATATAGCATTACGTTATAACGTACAACGTTATATACTATTATGTTATAACGTATAACGTTATGTAGCTTTATATTATAACGTATAACGTTATGTAGCATTACATTATAACGTATAACGTTATATACAATTACGTTATAACGTATAACGTTATATACTATTACATTATAACGTATAACGTTATATACTATTACGTTATAACGTATAACGTTGTATACTAATAAGATATAACGTATAACGCTATGTAGCATTACATTATAACGTACAACGTTATATACTATTACGTTATAACGTATAACGTTATATACTATTATGTTATAACGTATAATGTTATGTAGCTTTATATTATAACGTATAACGTTATGTAGCATTACATTATAACGTATAACGTTATATACTACTACGTACTAACGTATAACGTTATGTAGCATTACGTTATAACGTATAACGTTATGTAGCATTACGTTATAACGTATAACGTTATATACTATTACGTTATAACGTATAACGTTGTATACTAATAAGTTATAACGTATAACGCTATGTAGCATTACATTATAACGAATAACGTTATATACTATTACGTTATAACGTATAACGTTATATACTATTATGTTATAACGTATAACGTTATGTAGCTTTACATTATAACGTATAACGCTATGTAGCATTACATTATAACGTATAACGTTATATACTACTACGTCCTAACGTATAACGTTATGTAGCATTACGTTATAACGTATAACGTTATGTAGCATTACGTTATAACATATAACGTTATATACTATTACGATATAACGTATAACGTTGTATACTAATAAGTTATAACGTATAACGTTATGTAGCATTACATTATAACGTATAACCTTATATACTATTACGTTATAACGTATAACGTTATATACTATTACGTACTAACGTATAACGTTATGTAGCATTACAATATAACGTATAACGTTATATACTATTACGTTACAACGTATAACGTTATATACTATTACGTTATAACGTATAACGTTGTATACTAATAAGTTATAACGTATAACGTTATGTAGCATTACATTATAACGTATAACCTTATATACTATTACGTTATAACGTATAACGTTATATACTATTATGTTATAACGTATAACGTTATGTAGCTTTACATTATAACGTATAACGCTATGTAGCATTACATTATAACGTATAACGTTATATACTACTACGTCCTAACGTATAACGTTATGTAGCTGTACGTTGTAACGTATAACGTTACGTAGCATTACGTTATAACGTATAACGTTATATGCTATTACGTTATAACCTATAACGTTATATACAATTACGTTATATCGTATAACGTTATGTAGCATTACGTACTAACGTTTAACGTTATGTAGCTGTACGTTATAACGTATAACGTTATATACTATTACGTTGTAACGTATAACGTTATGTAGCATTACGTTATAACGTATAACGTTATATACAATTACGTTATAACGTATGACGTTATATACTATTACGTTATAACGTATAACGTTATATACAATTACGTTATATCGTATAACGTTATGTAGCATTACGTTCTAACGTATAACGTTATATACTATTACTTACTAACGTATAACGTTATGTAGCATTAGGATATAACGTATAACGTTATGTTGCATTACGTTATATCGTATAACGTTATATACTATTACGTTATAACGTATAACGTATAACGTTATATACTATTACGTTATAACGTATAACGTTGTATACTAATAAGTTATAACGTATAACGTTATGTAGCATTACATTATAACGTATAACGATATGTAGCATTACGTTATAACGTATAACGTTATGTAGCATTACTTTATAACGTATAACGTTATATACTATTACGTTATAACGTATAACGTTGTATACTAATAAATTATAACGTATAACGTTATGTAGCATTACATTATAACGTTTAACGTTATATACTATTACTTACTAACGTATAACGTTATGTAGCATTAGGATATAACGTATAACGTTATGTTGCATTACGTTATATCGTATAACGTTATATACTATTACGTTATAACGTATAACGTATAACGTTATATACTATTACGTTATAACGTATAACGTTGTATACTAATAAGTTATAACGAATAACGTTATATACTATTACGTTATAACGTATAACGTTATATACTATTATGTTATAACGTATAACGTTATGTAGCTTTACATTATAACGTATAACGCTATGTAGCATTACATTATAACGTATAACGTTATATACTACTACGTCCTAACGTATAACGTTATGTAGCATTACGTTATAACGTATAACGTTATGTAGCATTACGTTATAACGTATAACGTTATATACTATTACGATATAACGTATAACGTTGTATACTAATAAGTTATAACGTATAACGTTATGTAGCATTACATTATAACGTATAACCTTATATACTATTACGTTATAACGTATAACGTTATATACTATTACGTACTAACGTATAACGTTATGTAGCATTACAATATAACGTATAACGTTATATACTATTACGTTATAACGTATAACGTTATATACTATTATGTTATAACGTATAACGTTATGTAGCTTTACATTATTACGTATAACGTTATGTAGCATTACGTTATAACGTATAACGTTATGTAGCATTACGTTATAACGAATAACGTTATATACTATTACGTTATAACGTATAACGTTGTATACTAATAAGTTATAACGTATAACGCTATGTAGCATTACATTATAACGTACAACGTTATATACTATTACGTTATAACGTATAACGTTATATACTATTATGTTATAACGTATAACGTTATATACTATTACGTTATAACGTATAACGTTATATACTATTACGCTGTAACGTATAACGTTATATAGCATTACGTTATAACGTATAACGTTGTATACTAATAAAATATAACGTATAACGTTATGTAGCATTAAGTACTAACGTATAACGTTATGTAGCTTTACGTTACAACGTATATCGTTATATACTATTACGTTGTAACGTATAACGTTATGTAGCAATACCTTATAACGTATAACGTTATATACAATTACGTTATAACGTATAACGTTATATACTATTACATTATAACGTATAACGTTATATACTATTACGTTATAACTTATAACGTTGTATACTAATAAGATATAACGTATAACGCTATGTAGCATTACATTATAACGTACAACGTTATATACTATTACGTTATAACGTATAACGTTATATACTATTATGTTATAACGTATAACGTTATATACTATTACGTTGTAACGTATAACGTTATGTAGCAATACCTTATAACGTATAACGTTATATACAATTACGTTATAACGTATAACGTTATATACTATTACGTTATAACGTATAGCGTTATATACTATTACGTTACAACGTATAACGTTATATACTATTACGTTATAACGTATAACGTTGTATACTAATAAGTTATAACGTATAACGTTATGTAGCATTACGTACTAACGTATAACGTTATGTAGCATTACGTTATAACGTATAACGTTATGTAGCATTACGTTATAACGTATAACGTTATATACTATTACGTTATAACGTATAACGTTGTATACTAATAAGTTATAACGTATAACGCTATGTAGCATTACATTATATCGTATATCGTTATATACTATTACGTTATAACGTATAACGTTATATACTATTATGTTATAACGTATAACGTTATGTAGCTTTATATTATAACGTATAACGTTATGTAGCATTACATTCTAACGTATAATGTTATATACTACTACGTACTAACGTATAACGTTATGTAGCATTACGTTATAACGTATAACGTTATGTAGCATTACGTTATAACGTATAACGTTATATACTATTACGTTATAACGTATAACGTTGTATACTAATAAGTTATAACGTATAACGCTATGTAGCATTACATTATAACGAATAACGTTATATACTATTACGTTATAACGTATAACGTTATATACTATTATGTTATAACGTATAACGTTATGTAGCTTTACATTATAACGTATAACGCTATGTAGCATTACATTATAACGTATAACGTTATATACTACTACGTCCTAACGTATAACGTTATGTAGCATTACGTTATAACGTATAACGTTATGTAGCATTACGTTATAACGTATAACGTTATATACTATTACGATATAACGTATAACGTTGTATACTAATAAGTTATAACGTATAACGTTATGTAGCATTACATTATAACGTATAACCTTATATACTATTACGTTATAACGTATATCGTTATATACTATTACGTACTAACGTATAACGTTATGTAGCATTACAATATAACGTATAACGTTATATACTATTACGTTATAACGTATAACGTTATATACTATTATGTTATAACGTATAACGTTATGTAGCTTTACATTATTACGTATAACGTTATGTAGCATTACGTTATAACGTATAACGTTATGTAGCATTACGTTATAACGAATAACGTTATATACTATTACGTTATAACGTATAACGTTGTATACTAATAAGTTATAACGTATAACGCTATGTAGCATTACATTATAACGTACAACGTTATATACTATTACGTTATAACGTATAACGTTATATACTATTATGTTATAACGTATAACGTTATATACTATTACGTTATAACGTATAACGTTATATACTATTACGTTATAACGTATAACGTTATATACTATTACGTTGTAACGTATAACGTTATATAGCATTACGTTATAACGTATAACGTTGTATACTAATAAAATATAACGTATAACGTTATGTAGCATTAAGTACTAACGTATAACGTTATGTAGCTTTACGTTATAACGTATATCGTTATATACTATTACGTTGTAACGTATAACGTTATGTAGCAATACCTTATAACGTATAACGTTATATACAATTACGTTATAACGTATAACGTTATATACTATTACATTATAACGTAGAACGTTATATACTATTACGTTATAACGTATAACGTTATATACAATTACGTTATAACGTATAACGTTATGTAGCATTATGTTATAACGTATTACGTTATGTAGCATTACGTTATAACGTATTACGTTATGTAGCATTACGTTATAACGTATAACGTTATATACTATTACGTACTAACGTATAACGATATGTAGCATTACGTTATAACGTATAACGTTATGTAGCATTACGTTATAACGTGTAACGTTATATAATATTAAGTTATAATGTATAACGTTATATGGCATTACGTTATAACGTATAACGTTGTATACTAATAAGTTATAACGTATAACGTTATGTAGCATTACATTATAACGCATACCGTTATATACTATTACGTTATAACGTATAGCGTTATATACTATTACCTTACAACGTGTAACGATATATACTATTACGTACTAACGTATAGCGATATGTAGCATTACGTTATAACGTATAACGTTATATACTATTACGTTATAACGTATAACGTTATATACCATTACGTACTAACGTATAACGTTATATACTATTACGTTATAACGTATAACGTTACGTAGCATTACGTTATAACGTATAGCGTTATATACTATTACCTTACAACGTGTAACGTTATATACTATCACGTACTAACGTATAACGATATGTAGCATTACGTTATAACGTATAACGTTATATACTATTACGTTATAACGTATAACGTTATATACTATTACGTACTAACGTATAACGTTATATACTATTACGTTGTAACGTATAACGTTATATAGCATTACGTTATAACGTATAACGTTGTATACTAATAAGTTATAACGTATAACGTTATGTAGCATTACGTACTAACGTATAACGTTATGTAGCATTACGTTATAACGTATAACGTTATGTAGCATTACGTTATAACGTATAACGTTATGTAGCATTACGTTATAACGTATAACGTTATATACTATTACGTTATAACGTATAACGTTGTATACTAATAAGTTATAACGTATAACGTTATGTAGCATTACATTATAACGTATAACGTTATGTAGCATGACGTTATAACGTATAACGTTATGTAGCATTACGTTATAACGTATAACGTTATATACTATTACGTTATAACGTATAACGTTGTATACTAATAAGTTATAACGTATAACGTTATGTAGCATTACATTATAACGTATAACGTTATATACTATTACGTTATAACGTATAACGTTATGTAGCATTACGTTATAACGTATAGCGTTATATACTATTACGTTACAACGTATAACGTTATATACTATTACGTTATAACGTATAACGTTGTATACTAATAAGTTATAATGTATAACGTTATGTAGCATTACGTACTAACGTATAACGTTATGTAGCATTACATTATAACGTATAACGTTATGTAGCATTACGTTATAACGAATAACGTTATGTAGCGTTACATTATAACGTATAACGTTATATACTATTACGTAATAACGTATAACATTGTATACTAATAAGTTATAACGTATAACGCTATGTAGCATTACATTATAACTTATAACGTTATATACTATTACGTTATAACGTATAACGTTATATACTATTACGTTATAACGTATAACGTTATATAGCATTACGTACTAACGTATAACGTTATGTAGCATTACATTATAACGTATAACGTTATGTAGCATTACGTTATAACGTATAACGTTATGTAGCATTACGTTATAACGTATAACGTTATATACTATTACGTTATAACATATAACGTTGTATACTAATAAGTTATAACGTATAACGCTATGTAGCATTACATTATAACGAATAACGTTATATACTACTACGTTATAACGTATAACGTTATATACTATTATGTTATAACGTATAACGTTATGTAGCTTTACATTATAACGTATAACGTTATATACGACTACGTCCTAACGTATAACGTTATGTAGCATTACGTTATAACGTATAACGTTATGTAGCATTACGTTATAACGTATAACGTTATATACTATTACGTTATAACGTATAACGTTGTATACTAATAAGTTATAACGTATAACGTTATGTAGCATTACATTATAACGTATAACGTTATATACTATTACGTTATAACGTATAACGTTATATACTATTACGTACTAACGTATAACGTTATGTAGCATTACATTATAACGTTTAACGTTATATACTATTTCGTTATAACGTATAACGTTATATACCATTACGTACTAACGTATAACGTTATATACTATTACGTTATAACGTATAACGTTATGTAGCATTACATTATAACGTATAACGTTATGTAGCATTACGTTATAACGAATAACGTTATGTAGCATTACGTTATAACGTATAACGTTATATACTATTACGTAATATCGTATAACATTGTATACTAATAAGTTATAACGTATAACGCTATGTAGCATTACATTATAACGTATAACGTTATATACTAATACGTTATAACGTATAACGTTATGTAGCATTACGTTATAACGTATAGCGTTATATACTATTACGTTACAACGTATAACGTTATATACTATTACGTTATAACGTATAACGTTGTATACTAATAAGTTATAACGTATAACGTTATGTAGCATTACGTACTAACGTATAACGTTATGTAGCATTACGTTATAACGTATAACGTTATGTAGCATTACGTTATAACGTATAACGTTATATACTATTACGTTATAACGTATAACGTTTTATACTAATATGTTATAACGTATAACGTTATGTAGCATTACATTATAACCTATAACGTTATATACTATTACGTTATAACGTATAACGTTATATAACATTACGTACTAACGTATAACGTTATGTAGCATTACATTATAACGTATAACGTTATGTAGCATTTCGTTATAACGAATAACGTTATGTAGCATTACGTTATAACGTATAACGTTATATACTATTACGTTATAACGTATAACATTGTATACTAATAAGTTATAACGTATAACGCTATGTAGCATTACATTATAACGTATAACGTTATATACTATTACGTTATAACGTATAACGTTATATACTATTACGTTATAACGTATAACGTTATATAGCATTACGTACTAACGTATAACGTTATGTAGCATTACATTATAACGTATAACGTTATGTAGCATTACGTTATAACGAATAACGTTATGTAGCATTACGGTATAACGTATAACGTTATATACTATTACGTTATAACGTATAACATTGTATACTAATAAGTTATAACGTATAACGTTATGTAGCATTACATTATAACGTATAACGTTATATACTATTACGTTATAACGTATAACGTTATATACTATTACGTTATAACGTATAACGTTATATAGCATTACGTTATAACGTATAACGTGGTATACTAATAAGTTATAACGTATAACGTTATGTAGCATGACATTATAACGTATAACGTTGTATACTATTAAGTTATAACGTATAACGTTATGTAGCATTACATTATAACGTATAACGTTATATACTATTACGTTATAACGTATAACGTTATATACTATTACGTTATAACGTATAACGTTATATAGCATTACGTACTAACGTATAACGTTATGTAGCATTACATTATAACGTATAACGTTATGTAGCATTACGTTATAACGAATAACGTTATGTAGCATTACGTTATAACGTATAACGTTATATACTATTACGTAATAACGTATAACATTGTATACTAATAAGTTATAACGTATAACGCTATGTAGCATTACATTATAACGTATAACGTTATATACTAATACGTTATAACGTATAACGTTATGTAGCATTACGTTATAACGTATAGCGTTATATACTATTACGTTACAACGTATAACGTTATATACTATTACGTTATAACGTATAACGTTGTATACTAATAAGTTATAACGTATAACGTTATGTAGCATTACGTACTAACGTATAACGTTATGTAGCATTACGTTATAACGTATAACGTTATGTAGCATTACGTTATAACGTATAACGTTATATACTATTACGTTATAACGTATAACGTTTTATACTAATAAGTTATAACGTATAACGTTATGTAGCATTACATTATAACCTATAACGTTATATACTATTACGTTATAACGTATAACGTTATATAGCATTACGTACTAACGTATAACGTTATGTAGCATTACATTATAACGTATAACGTTATGTAGCATTTCGTGATAACGAATAACGTTATGTAGCATTACGTTATAACGTATAACGTTATATACTATTACGTTATAACGTATAACATTGTATACTAATAAGTTATAACGTATAACGCTATGTAGCATTACATTATAACGTATAACGTTATATACTATTACGTTATAACGTATAACGTTATATACTATTATGTTATAACGTATAACGTTATGTAGCATTACATTATAACGTATAACGTATAACGTTATGTAGCATTACGTTATAACGTGTAACGTTATATACTATTACGTTGTAACGTATAACGTTGTATACTAATAAGTTATAACGTATAACGCTATGTAGCATTACATTATAACGTATAACGTTATATACTATTACGTTATAACGTATAACGTTATATACTATTATGTTATAACGTATAACGTTATATACTACTACGTTGTAACGTATAACGTTATGTAGCATTACGTTATAACGTATAGCGTTATATACTATTACGTTACAACGTATAACGTTATATACTATTACGTTATAACGTATAACGTTGTATACTAATAAGTTATAACGTATACCGTTATGTAGCATTACGTACTAACGTATAACATTATGTAGCATTACGTTATAACGTATAACGTTATATACTATTACGTTGTAACGTATAACGTTGTATACTAATAAGTTATAACGTATAACGGTATGTAGCATTACATTATAACGTATAACGTTATATACTATTACGTTATAACGTATAACGTTATATACTATTACGTTATAACGTATAACGTTATATAGCATTACGTACTAACGTATAACGTTATATACTATTACGTTATAACGTATAACGTTATATACTATTACGTTATAACGTATAACATTGTATACTAATAAGTTATAACGTATAACGCTATGTAGCATTACATTATAACGTATAACGTTATATACTATTACGTTATAACGTATAACGTTATATACTATTACGTTATAACGTATAACGTTATATAGCATTACGTACTAACGTATAACGTTATGTAGCATTACATTATAACGTATAACGTTATGTAGCATTACGTTATAACGAATAACGTTATGTAGCATTACGGTATAACGTATAACGTTATATACTATTACGTTATAACGTATAACATTGTATACTAATAAGTTATAACGTATAACGTTATGTAGCATTACATTATAACGTATAACGTTATATACTATTACGTTATAACGTATAACGTTATATACTATTACGTTATAACGTATAACGTTATATAGCATTACGTTATAACGTACAACGTTATATACTATTATGTTATAACGTATAACGTTATGTAGCTTTATATTATAACGTATAACGTTATGTAGCATTACATTATAACGTATAACGTTATATACAATTACGTTATAACGTATAACGTTATATACTATTACATTATAACGTATAACGTTATATACTATTACGTTATAACGTATAACGTTGTATACTAATAAGATATAACGTATAACGCTATGTAGCATTACATTATAACGTACAACGTTATATACTATTACGTTATAACGTATAACGTTATATACTATTATGTTATAACGTATAATGTTATGTAGCTTTATATTATAACGTATAACGTTATGTAGCATTACATTATAACGTATAACGTTATATACTACTACGTACTAACGTATAACGTTATGTAGCATTACGTTATAACGTATAACGTTATGTAGCATTACGTTATAACGTATAACGTTATATACTATTACGTTATAACGTATAACGTTGTATACTAATAAGTTATAACGTATAACGCTATGTAGCATTACATTATAACGAATAACGTTATATACTATTACGTTATAACGTATAACGTTATATACTATTATGTTATAACGTATAACGTTATGTAGCTTTACATTATAACGTATAACGCTATGTAGCATTACATTATAACGTATAACGTTATATACTACTACGTCCTAACGTATAACGTTATGTAGCATTACGTTATAACGTATAACGTTATGTAGCATTACGTTATAACATATAACGTTATATACTATTACGATATAACGTATAACGTTGTATACTAATAAGTTATAACGTATAACGTTATGTAGCATTACATTATAACGTATAACCTTATATACTATTACGTTATAACGTATAACGTTATATACTATTACGTACTAACGTATAACGTTATGTAGCATTACAATATAACGTATAACGTTATATACTATTACGTTACAACGTATAACGTTATATACTATTACGTTATAACGTATAACGTTGTATACTAATAAGTTATAACGTATAACGTTATGTAGCATTACATTATAACGTATAACCTTATATACTATTACGTTATAACGTATAACGTTATATACTATTATGTTATAACGTATAACGTTATGTAGCTTTACATTATAACGTATAACGCTATGTAGCATTACATTATAACGTATAACGTTATATACTACTACGTCCTAACGTATAACGTTATGTAGCTGTACGTTGTAACGTATAACGTTACGTAGCATTACGTTATAACGTATAACGTTATATGCTATTACGTTATAACCTATAACGTTATATACAATTACGTTATATCGTATAACGTTATGTAGCATTACGTACTAACGTTTAACGTTATGTAGCTGTACGTTATAACGTATAACGTTATATACTATTACGTTGTAACGTATAACGTTATGTAGCATTACGTTATAACGTATAACGTTATATACAATTACGTTATAACGTATGACGTTATATACTATTACGTTATAACGTATAACGTTATATACAATTACGTTATATCGTATAACGTTATGTAGCATTACGTTCTAACGTATAACGTTATATACTATTACTTACTAACGTATAACGTTATGTAGCATTAGGATATAACGTATAACGTTATGTTGCATTACGTTATATCGTATAACGTTATATACTATTACGTTATAACGTATAACGTATAACGTTATATACTATTACGTTATAACGTATAACGTTGTATACTAATAAGTTATAACGTATAACGTTATGTAGCATTACATTATAACGTATAACGATATGTAGCATTACGTTATAACGTATAACGTTATGTAGCATTACTTTATAACGTATAACGTTATATACTATTACGTTATAACGTATAACGTTGTATACTAATAAATTATAACGTATAACGTTATGTAGCATTACATTATAACGTTTAACGTTATATACTATTCCGTTATAACGTGTAACGTTATGTAGCATTTCGTTATAACGTATAACGTTCCGTAGCATTACGTTATAACGTATAACGTTATGTAGCTTTACATTATAACGTATAACGTTATGTAGCATTACATTATAACGTATAACGTTATGTAGCATTACATTATAACGTATAACGTTATATACTACTACGTACTAACGTATAACGTTACGTAGCATTACGTTATAACGTATAACGTTATATAGCATTAGGATATAACGTATACCGTTATGTAGCATTACGTACTAACGTATAAAGTTATGTAGCTTTACGTTATAACGTATAACGTTATATACTATGACGTTGTAACGTATAACGTTATGTAGCATTACGTTATAACGTATAACGTTATATACAATTACGTTATAACGTATGACGTTATATACTATTACGTTATAACGTATAACGTTATATACTATTACGTACTAACGTATAACGTTATGTTGCATTACGTTATAACGTATAACGTTATATACTATTACGTTATAACGTATAACGTATAACGTTATATACTATTGCGTTATGACGTATAACGTTGTATACTAATAAGTTATAACGTATAACCTTATGTAGCATTACATTATAACGTATAACGATATGTAGCATTACGTTATAACGTATAACGTTATGTAGCATTACTTTATAACGTATAACGTTATATACCATTACGTTGTAACGTATAACGTTGTATACTAATAAATTATAACGTATAACGTTATGTAGCATTACATTATAACGTATAACGTTATATACCATTCCGTTATAACGTGTAACGTTATGTAGCTTTTCGTTATAACGTATAACGTTACGTAGCATTACGTTATAACGTATAACGTTATATAGCATTTGGATATAACGTATAACGTTATGTAGCATTACGTACTAACGTATAACGTTATGTAGCATTACGTTCTAACGTATAACGTTATATACTATTACGTTGTAACGTATAACGTTCTGTAGCATTACGTTATAACGTATAGCGTTATATACTATTACGTTACAACGTATAACGTTATATACTATTACGTTATAACGTATAACGTTGTATACTAATAAGTGATAACGTATAACGATATGTAGCATTACGTACTAACGTATAACGTTATGTAGCATTACGTTATAACGTATAACGTTATGTAGCATTACGTTATAACGTATAACGTTATATACTATTACGTTATAACGTATAACATTGTATACTAATAAGTTATAACGTATAACGCTATGTAGCATTACATTATAACGTATTACGTTATATACTATTACGTTATAACGTATAACGTTATATAGTATTATGTTATAACGTATAACGTTATATAGCATTAGGATACAACGTATAACGTTATGTAGCATTACGTACTAACGTATAACGTTATGTAGCTGTACGTTATAACGTATAACGTTATATACAATTACGTTATATCGTATAACGTTATGTAGAATTACGTTCTAACGAATAACGTTATATACTATTACGTTGTAACGTATAACGTTACGTAGCATTACGTTATAACGTATAACGTTATATGCTATTACGTTATAACGTATAACGTTATGTAGCATTACGTACTAACGTATAACGTTATGTAGCTGTACGTTATAACGTATAACGTTATATACTATTACGTTGTAACGAATAACGTTATGTAGCATTACGTTATAACGTATAACGTTATATACAATTACGTTATAACGTATGACGTTATATACTATTACGTTATAACGTATAACGTTATATACAATTACGTTATATCGTATAACGTTATGTAGCATTACGTTCTAACGTATAACGTTATATACTATTACGTACTAACGTATAACGTTATGTAGCATTACGTTATAACGTATAACGTTATGTAGCATTACGTTATAACGTATAACGTTATATACTATTACGTTGTAACGTATAACGTTATGTAGCATTACGTTATAACGTATAACGTTATATACAATTACGTTATAACGTATGACGTTGTATACTAATAAGTTATAACGTATAACGTTATGTAGCATTACATTATAACGTATAACGTTATATACTATTACGTTATAACGTATAACGTTATGTAGCATTTCGTTATAACGTATAACGTTACGTAGCATTACGTTATAACGTATAACGTTATATAGCATTAGGATATAACGTATAACGTTATGTAGCATTACGTACTAACGTATAACGTTATGTAGCTTTACGTTATAACGTATAACGTTATATACTATTACGTTGTAACGTATAACGTTATGTAGCATTACGTTATAACGTATAACGTTATATACTATTACGTTGTAACGTATAACGTTATGTAGCATTACGTTATAACGTATAACGTTATATACAATTACGTTATAACGTATGACGTTATATACTATTACGTTATAACGTATAACGTTATATACTATTACGTACTAACGTATAACGTTATGTTGCATTACGTTATAACGTATAACGTTATATACTATTACGTTATAACGTATAACGTTGTATACTAATAAGTTATAACGTATAACGTTATGTAGCATTACATTATAACGTATAACGATATGTAGCATTACGTTATAGCGTATAACGTTATGTAGCATTACTTTATAACGTATAACGTTATATACTATTACGTTATAACGTATAACGTTGTATACTAATAAATTATAACGTATAACGTTATGTAGCATTACATTATAACGTATAACGTTATATACTATTCCGTTATAACGTGTAACGTTATGTAGCATTTCGTTATAACGTATAACGTTACGTAGCATTACGTGATAACGTATAACGTTATATAGCATTTGGATATAACGTATAACGTTATGTAGCATTACATTATAACGTATAACGATATGTAGCTTTACGTTATAACGTATAACGTTATATACTATTACGTTGTAACGTATAACGTTATGTAGCATTACGTTATAACGTATAACGTTATATACAATTACGTTATAACGTATGACGTTATATACTATTACGTTATAACGTACAACGATATATACAATTACGTTATATCGTATAACGTTATGTAGCATTACGTTCTAACGTATAACGTTATATACTATTACGTTGTAACGTATAACGTTCTGTAGCATTACGTTATAACGTATAGCGTTATATACTATAACGTTACAACGTATAACGTTATATACTATTACGTTATAACGTATAACGTTGTATACTAATAAGTTATAACGTATAACGTTATGTAGCATTACGTACTAACGTATAACGTTATGTAGCATTACGTTATAACGTATAACGTTATGTAGCATTACGTTATAACGTATAACGTTATATACTATTACGTTATAACGTATAACGTTGTATACTAATAAGTTATAACGTATAACTTATGTAGCATTACATTATAACGTATAACGTTACGTAGCATGACGTTATAACGTATAACGTTATGTAGCATTACGTTATAACGTATAACGTTATATACTATTACGTTATAACGTATAACGTTGTATACTAATAAGTTATAACGTATAACGTTATGTAGCATTACATTATAACGTATAACGTTATATACTATTACGTTATAACGTATAACGTTATATACTATTACGTTATAACGTATAACGTTATATAGCATTACGTACTAACGTATAACGTTATGTAGCATTACATTATAACGTATAACGTTATGTAGCATTACGTTATAACGAATAACGTTATGTAGCATTACGTTATAACGTATAACGTTATATGCTATTACGTAATAACGTATAACATTGTATACTAATAAGTTATAACGTATAACGCTATGTAGCATTACATTATAACGTATAACGTTATATACTATTACGTTATAACGTATAACGTTATGTAGCATTACGTTATAACGTATAGCGTTATATACTATTACGTTACAACGTATAACGTTATATACTATTACGTTATAACGTATAACGTTGTATACTAATAAGTTATAACGTATAACGTTATGTAGCATTACGTACTAACGTATAACGTTATGTAGCATTACGTTATAACGTATAACGTTATGTAGCATTACGTTATAACGTATAACGTTATATACTCTTACGTTATAACGTATAACGTTGTATACTAATAAGTTATAACGTATAACGCTATGTAGCATTACATTATATCGTATATCGTTATACACTATTACGTTATAACGTATAACGTTATATACTATTATGTTATAACGTATAACGTTATGTAGCTTTATATTATAACGTATAACGTTATGTAGCATTACATTATAACGTATAACGTTATATACTACTACGTACTAACGTATAACGTTATGTAGCATTACGTTATAACGTATAACGTTATGTAGCATTACGTTATAACGTATAACGTTATATACTATTACGTTATAACGTATAACGTTGTATACTAATAAGTTATAACGTATAACGCTATGTAGCATTACATTATAACGAATAACGTTATATACTATTACGTTATAACGTATAACGTTATATACTATTATGTTATAACGTATAACGTTATGTAGCTTTACATTATAACGTATAACGCTATGTAGCATTACATTATAACGTATAACGTTATATACTACTACGTCCTAACGTATAACGTTATGTAGCATTACGTTATAACGTATAACGTTATGTAGCATTACGTTATAACGTATAACGTTATATACTATTACGATATAACGTATAACGTTGTATACTAATAAGTTATAACGTATAACGTTATGTAGCATTACATTATAACGTATAACCTTATATACTATTACGTTATAACGTATAACGTTATATACTATTACGTACTAACGTATAACGTTATGTAGCATTACAATATAACGTATAACGTTATATACTATTACGTTATAACGTATAACGTTATATACTATTATGTTATAACGTATAACGTTATGTAGCTTTACATTATTACGTATAACGTTATGTAGCATTACGTTATAACGTATAACGTTATGTAGCATTACGTTATAACGAATAACGTTATATACTATTACGTTATAACGTATAACGTTGTATACTAATAAGTTATAACGTATAACGCTATGTAGCATTACATTATAACGTACAACGTTATATACTATTACGTTATAACGTATAACGTTATATACTATTACGCTGTAACGTATAACGTTATATAGCATTACGTTATAACGTATAACGTTGTATACTAATAAAATATAACGTATAACGTTATGTAGCATTAAGTACTAACGTATAACGTTATGTAGCTTTACGTTATAACGTATATCGTTATATACTATTACGTTGTAACGTATAACGTTATGTAGCAATACCTTATAACGTATAACGTTATATACAATTACGTTATAACGTATAACGTTATATACTATTACATTATAACGTATAACGTTATATACTATTACGTTATAACGTATAACGTTGTATACTAATAAGATATAACGTATAACGCTATGTAGCATTACATTATAACGTACAACGTTATATACTATTACGTTATAACGTATAACGTTATATACTATTATGTTATAACGTATAACGTTATATACTATTACGTTGTAACGTATAACGTTATGTAGCAATACCTTATAACGTATAACGTTATATACAATTACGTTATAACGTATAACGTTATATACTATTACGTTATAACGTATAGCGTTATATACTATTACGTTACAACGTATAACGTTATATACTATTACGTTATAACGTATAACGTTGTATACTAATAAGTTATAACGTATAACGTTATGTAGCATTACGTACTAACGTATAACGTTATGTAGCATTACGTTATAACGTATAACGTTATGTAGCATTACGTTATAACGTATAACGTTATATACTATTACGTTATAACGTATAACGTTGTATACTAATAAGTTATAACGTATAACGCTATGTAGCATTACATTATATCGTATATCGTTATATACTATTACGTTATAACGTATAACGTTATATACTATTATGTTATAACGTATAACGTTATGTAGCTTTATATTATAACGTATAACGTTATGTAGCATTACATTCTAACGTATAACGTTATATACTACTACGTACTAACGTATAACGTTATGTAGCATTACGTTATAACGTATAACGTTATGTAGCATTACGTTATAACGTATAACGTTATATACTATTACGTTATAACGTATAACGTTGTATACTAATAAGTTATAACGTATAACGCTATGTAGCATTACATTATAACGAATAACGTTATATACTATTACGTTATAACGTATAACGTTATATACTATTATGTTATAACGTATAACGTTATGTAGCTTTACATTATAACGTATAACGCTATGTAGCATTACATTATAACGTATAACGTTATATACTACTACGTCCTAACGTATAACGTTATGTAGCATTACGTTATAACGTATAACGTTATGTAGCATTACGTTATAACGTATAACGTTATATACTATTACGATATAACGTATAACGTTGTATACTAATAAGTTATAACGTATAACGTTATGTAGCATTACATTATAACGTATAACCTTATATACTATTACGTTATAACGTATATCGTTATATACTATTACGTACTAACGTATAACGTTATGTAGCATTACAATATAACGTATAACGTTATATACTATTACGTTATAACGTATAACGTTATATACTATTATGTTATAACGTATAACGTTATGTAGCTTTACATTATTACGTATAACGTTATGTAGCATTACGTTATAACGTATAACGTTATGTAGCATTACGTTATAACGAATAACGTTATATACTATTACGTTATAACGTATAACGTTGTATACTAATAAGTTATAACGTATAACGCTATGTAGCATTACATTATAACGTACAACGTTATATACTATTACGTTATAACGTATAACGTTATATACTATTATGTTATAACGTATAACGTTATATACTATTACGTTATAACGTATAACGTTATATACTATTACGTTGTAACGTATAACGTTATATAGCATTACGTTATAACGTATAACGTTGTATACTAATAAAATATAACGTATAACGTTATGTAGCATTAAGTACTAACGTATAACGTTATGTAGCTTTACGTTATAACGTATATCGTTATATACTATTACGTTGTAACGTATAACGTTATGTAGCAATACCTTATAACGTATAACGTTATATACAATTACGTTATAACGTATAACGTTATATACTATTACATTATAACGTAGAACGTTATATACTATTACGTTATAACGTATAACGTTATATACAATTACGTTATAACGTATAACGTTATGTAGCATTATGTTATAACGTATTACGTTATGTAGCATTACGTTATAACGTATTACGTTATGTAGCATTACGTTATAACGTATAACGTTATATACTATTACGTACTAACGTATAACGATATGTAGCATTACGTTATAACGTATAACGTTATGTAGCATTACGTTATAACGTGTAACGTTATATAATATTAAGTTATAATGTATAACGTTATATGGCATTACGTTATAACGTATAACGTTGTATACTAATAAGTTATAACGTATAACGTTATGTAGCATTACATTATAACGCATACCGTTATATACTATTACGTTATAACGTATAGCGTTATATACTATTACCTTACAACGTGTAACGATATATACTATTACGTACTAACGTATAGCGATATGTAGCATTACGTTATAACGTATAACGTTATATACTATTACGTTATAACGTATAACGTTATATACCATTACGTACTAACGTATAACGTTATATACTATTACGTTATAACGTATAACGTTACGTAGCATTACGTTATAACGTATAGTGTTATATACTATTACCTTACAACGTGTAACGTTATATACTATCACGTACTAACGTATAACGATATGTAGCATTACGTTATAACGTATAACGTTATATACTATTACGTTATAACGTATAACGTTATATACTATTACGTACTAACGTATAACGTTATATACTATTACGTTGTAACGTATAACGTTATATAGCATTACGTTATAACGTATAACGTTGTATACTAATAAGTTATAACGTATAACGTTATGTAGCATTACGTACTAACGTATAACGTTATGTAGCATTACGTTATAACGTATAACGTTATGTAGCATTACGTTATAACGTATAACGTTATGTAGCATTACGTTATAACGTATAACGTTATATACTATTACGTTATAACGTATAACGTTGTATACTAATAAGTTATAACGTATAACGTTATGTAGCATTACATTATAACGTATAACGTTATGTAGCATGACGTTATAACGTATAACGTTATGTAGCATTACGTTATAACGTATAACGTTATATACTATTACGTTATAACGTATAACGTTGTATACTAATAAGTTATAACGTATAACGTTATGTAGCATTACATTATAACGTATAACGTTATATACTATTACGTTATAACGTATAACGTTATGTAGCATTACGTTATAACGTATAGCGTTATATACTATTACGTTACAACGTATAACGTTATATACTATTACGTTATAACGTATAACGTTGTATACTAATAAGTTATAATGTATAACGTTATGTAGCATTACGTACTAACGTATAACGTTATGTAGCATTACATTATAACGTATAACGTTATGTAGCATTACGTTATAACGAATAACGTTATGTAGCGTTACATTATAACGTATAACGTTATATACTATTACGTAATAACGTATAACATTGTATACTAATAAGTTATAACGTATAACGCTATGTAGCATTACATTATAACTTATAACGTTATATACTATTACGTTATAACGTATAACGTTATATACTATTACGTTATAACGTATAACGTTATATAGCATTACGTACTAACGTATAACGTTATGTAGCATTACATTATAACGTATAACGTTATGTAGCATTACGTTATAACGTATAACGTTATGTAGCATTACGTTATAACGTATAACGTTATATACTATTACGTTATAACGTATAACGTTGTATACTAATAAGTTATAACGTATAACGCTATGTAGCATTACATTATAACGAATAACGTTATATACTACTACGTTATAACGTATAACGTTATATACTATTATGTTATAACGTATAACGTTATGTAGCTTTACATTATAACGTATAACGCTATGTAGCATTACATTATAACGTATAACGTTATATACGACTACGTCCTAACGTATAACGTTATGTAGCATTACGTTATAACGTATAACGTTATGTAGCATTACGTTGTAACGTATAACGTTATATACTATTACGTTATAACGTATAACGTTGTATACTAATAAGTTATAACGTATAACGTTATGTAGCATTACATTATAACGTATAACGTTATATACTATTACGTTATAACGTATAACGTTATATACTATTACGTACTAACGTATAACGTTATGTAGCATTACATTATAACGTTTAACGTTATATACTATTTCGTTATAACGTATAACGTTATATACCATTACGTACTAACGTATAACGTTATATACTATTACGTTATAACGTATAACGTTATGTAGCATTACATTATAACGTATAACGTTATGTAGCATTACGTTATAACGAATAACGTTATGTAGCATTACGTTATAACGTATAACGTTATATACTATTACGTAATATCGTATAACATTGTATACTAATAAGTTATAACGTATAACGCTATGTAGCATTACATTATAACGTATAACGTTATATACTAATACGTTACAACGTATAACGTTATGTAGCATTACGTTATAACGTATAGCGTTATATACTATTACGTTACAACGTATAACGTTATATACTATTACGTTATAACGTATAACGTTGTATACTAATAAGTTATAACGTATAACGTTATGTAGCATTACGTACTAACGTATAACGTTATGTAGCATTACGTTATAACGTATAACGTTATGTAGCATTACGTTATAACGTATAACGTTATATACTATTACGTTATAACGTATAACGTTTTATACTAATATGTTATAACGTATAACGTTATGTAGCATTACATTATAACCTATAACGTTATATACTATTACGTTATAACGTATAACGTTATATAACATTACGTACTAACGTATAACGTTATGTAGCATTACATTATAACGTATAACGTTATGTAGCATTTCGTTATAACGAATAACGTTATGTAGCATTACGTTATAACGTATAACGTTATATACTATTACGTTATAACGTATAACATTGTATACTAATAAGTTATAACGTATAACGCTATGTAGCATTACATTATAACGTATAACGTTATATACTATTACGTTATAACGTATAACGTTATATACTATTACGTTATAACGTATAACGTTATATAACATTACGTACTAACGTATAACGTTATGTAGCATTACATTATAACGTATAACGTTATGTAGCATTTCGTTATAACGAATAACGTTATGTAGCATTACGTTATAACGTATAACGTTATATACTATTACGTTATAACGTATAACATTGTATACTAATAAGTTATAACGTATAACGCTATGTAGCATTACATTATAACGTATAACGTTATGTAGCATTACGTTATAACGAATAACGTTATGTAGCATTACGGTATAACGTATAACGTTATATACTATTACGTTATAACGTATAACATTGTATACTAATAAGTTATAACGTATAACGTTATGTAGCATTACATTATAACGTATAACGTTATATACTATTACGTTATAACGTATAACGTTATATACTATTACGTTATAACGTATAACGTTATATAGCATTACGTTATAACGTATAACGTGGTATACTAATAAGTTATAACGTATAACGTTATGTAGCATGACATTATAACGTATAACGTTGTATACTATTAAGTTATAACGTATAACGTTATGTAGCATTACATTATAACGTATAACGTTATATACTATTACGTTATAACGTATAACGTTATATACTATTACGTTATAACGTATAACGTTATATAGCATTACGTACTAACGTATAACGTTATGTAGCATTACATTATAACGTATAACGTTATGTAGCATTACGTTATAACGAATAACGTTATGTAGCATTACGTTATAACGTATAACGTTATATACTATTACGTAATAACGTATAACATTGTATACTAATAAGTTATAACGTATAACGCTATGTAGCATTACATTATAACGTATAACGTTATATACTAATACGTTATAACGTATAACGTTATGTAGCATTACGTTATAACGTATAGCGTTATATACTATTACGTTACAACGTATAACGTTATATACTATTACGTTATAACGTATAACGTTGTATACTAATAAGTTATAACGTATAACGTTATGTAGCATTACGTACTAACGTATAACGTTATGTAGCATTACGTTATAACGTATAACGTTATGTAGCATTACGTTATAACGTATAACGTTATATACTATTACGTTATAACGTATAACGTTTTATACTAATAAGTTATAACGTATAACGTTATGTAGCATTACATTATAACCTATAACGTTATATACTATTACGTTATAACGTATAACGTTATATAGCATTACGTACTAACGTATAACGTTATGTAGCATTACATTATAACGTATAACGTATAACGTTATGTAGCATTACGTTATAACGTGTAACGTTATATACTATTACGTTGTAACGTATAACGTTGTATACTAATAAGTTATAACGTATAACGCTATGTAGCATTACATTGTAACGTATAACGTTATATACTATTACGTTATAACGTATAACGTTATATACTATTATGTTATAACGTATAACGTTATATACTACTACGTTGTAACGTATAACGTTATGTAGCATTACGTTATAACGTATAGCGTTATATACTATTACGTTACAACGTATAACGTTATATACTATTACGTTATAACGTATAACGTTGTATACTAATAAGTTATAACGTATACCGTTATGTAGCATTACGTACTAACGTATAACATTATGTAGCATTACGTTATAACGTATAACGTTATATACTATTACGTTGTAACGTATAACGTTGTATACTAATAAGTTATAACGTATAACGGTATGTAGCATTACATTATAACGTATAACGTTATATACTATTACGTTATAACGTATAACGTTATATACTATTACGTTATAACGTATAACGTTATATAGCATTACGTACTAACGTATAACGTTATATACTATTACGTTATAACGTATAACGTTATATACTATTACGTTATAACGTATAACATTGTATACTAATAAGTTATAACGTATAACGCTATGTAGCATTACATTATAACGTATAACGTTATATACTATTACGTTATAACGTATAACGTTATATACTATTACGTTATAACGTATAACGTTATATAGCATTACGTACTAACGTATAACGTTATGTAGCATTACATTATAACGTATAACGTTATGTAGCATTACGTTATAACGAATAACGTTATGTAGCATTACGGTATAACGTATAACGTTATATACTATTACGTTATAACGTATAACATTGTATACTAATAAGTTATAACGTATAACGTTATGTAGCATTACATTATAACGTATAACGTTATATACTATTACGTTATAACGTATAACGTTATATACTATTACGTTATAACGTATAACGTTATATAGCATTACGTTATAACGTACAACGTTATATACTATTATGTTATAACGTATAACGTTATGTAGCTTTATATTATAACGTATAACGTTATGTAGAATTACATTATAACGTATAACGTTATATACAATTACGTTATAACGTATAACGTTATATACTATTACATTATAACGTATAACGTTATATACTATTACGTTATAACGTATAACGTTGTATACTAATAAGATATAACGTATAACGCTATGTAGCATTACATTATAACGTACAACGTTATATACTATTACGTTATAACGTATAACGTTATATACTATTATGTTATAACGTATAATGTTATGTAGCTTTATATTATAACGTATAACGTTATGTAGCATTACATTATAACGTATAACGTTATATACTACTACGTACTAACGTATAACGTTATGTAGCATTACGTTATAACGTATAACGTTATGTAGCATTACGTTATAACGTATAACGTTATATACTATTACGTTATAACGTATAACGTTGTATACTAATAAGTTATAACGTATAACGCTATGTAGCATTACATTATAACGAATAACGTTATATACTATTACGTTATAACGTATAACGTTATATACTATTATGTTATAACGTATAACGTTATGTAGCTTTACATTATAACGTATAACGCTATGTAGCATTACATTATAACGTATAACGTTATATACTACTACGTCCTAACGTATAACGTTATGTAGCATTACGTTATAACGTATAACGTTATGTAGCATTACGATATAACGTATAACGTTATATACTATTACGATATAACGTATAACGTTGTATACTAATAAGTTATAACGTATAACGTTATGTAGCATTACATTATAACGTATAACCTTATATACTATTACGTTATAACGTATAACGTTATATACTATTACGTACTAACGTATAACGTTATGTAGCATTACAATATAACGTATAACGTTATATACTATTACGTTACAACGTATAACGTTATATACTATTACGTTATAACGTATAACGTTGTATACTAATAAGTTATAACGTATAACGTTATGTAGCATTACGTACTAACGTATAACGTTATGTAGCATTACGTTATAACGTATAACGTTATGTAGCATTACGTTATAACGTATAACGTTATATACTATTACGTTATAACGTATAACGTTTTATACTAATATGTTATAACGTATAACGTTATGTAGCATTACATTATAACCTATAACGTTATATACTATTACGTTATAACGTATAACGTTATATAACATTACGTACTAACGTATAACGTTATGTAGCATTACATTATAACGTATAACGTTATGTAGCATTTCGTTATAACGAATAACGTTATGTACCATTACGTTATAACGTATAACGTTATATACTATTACGTTATAACGTATAACATTGTATACTAATAAGTTATAACGTATAACGCTATGTAGCATTACATTATAACGTATAACGTTATATACTATTACGTTATAACGTATAACGTTATATACTATTACGTTATAACGTATAACGTTATATAGCATTACGTACTAACGTATAACGTTATGTAGCATTACATTATAACGTATAACGTTATGTAGCATTACGTTATAACGAATAACGTTATGTAGCATTACGGTATAACGTATAACGTTATATACTATTACGTTATAACGTATAACATTGTATACTAATAAGTTATAACGTATAACGTTATGTAGCATTACATTATAACGTATAACGTTATATACTATTACGTTATAACGTATAACGTTATGTAGCATTACGTTATAACGTATAGCGTTATATACTATTACGTTACAACGTATAACGTTATATACTATTACGTTATAACGTATAACGTTGTATACTAATAAGTTATAACGTATAACGTTATGTAGCATTACGTACTAACGTATAACGTTATGTAGCATTACGTTATAACGTATAACGTTATGTAGCATTACGTTATAACGTATAACGTTATATACTATTACGTTATAACGTATAACGTTTTATACTAATAAGTTATAACGTATAACGTTATGTAGCATTACATTATAACCTATAACGTTATATACTATTACGTTATAACGTATAACGTTATATAGCATTACGTACTAACGTATAACGTTATGTAGCATTACATTATAACGTATAACGTTATGTAGCATTTCGTGATAACGAATAACGTTATGTAGCATTACGTTATAACGTATAACGTTATATACTATTACGTTATAACGTATAACATTGTATACTAATAAGTTATAACGTATAACGCTATGTAGCATTACATTATAACGTATAACGTTATATACTATTACGTTATAACGTATAACGTTATATACTATTATGTTATAACGTATAACGTTATGTAGCATTACATTATAACGTATAACGTATAACGTTATGTAGCATTACGTTATAACGTGTAACGTTATATACTATTACGTTGTAACGTATAACGTTGTATACTAATAAGTTATAACGTATAACGCTATGTAGCATTACATTATAACGTATAACGTTATATACTATTACGTTATAACGTATAACGTTATATACTATTATGTTATAACGTATAACGTTATATACTACTACGTTGTAACGTATAACGTTATGTAGCATTACGTTATAACGTATAGCGTTATATACTATTACGTTACAACGTATAACGTTATATACTATTACGTTATAACGTATAACGTTGTATACTAATAAGTTATAACGTATACCGTTATGTAGCATTACGTACTAACGTATAACATTATGTAGCATTACGTTATAACGTATAACGTTATATACTATTACGTTGTAACGTATAACGTTGTATACTAATAAGTTATAACGTATAACGGTATGTAGCATTACATTATAACGTATAACGTTATATACTATTACGTTATAACGTATAACGTTATATACTATTACGTTATAACGTATAACGTTATATAGCATTACGTACTAACGTATAACGTTATATACTATTACGTTATAACGTATAACGTTATATACTATTACGTTATAACGTATAACATTGTATACTAATAAGTTATAACGTATAACGCTATGTAGCATTACATTATAACGTATAACGTTATATACTATTACGTTATAACGTATAACGTTATATACTATTACGTTATAACGTATAACGTTATATAGCATTACGTACTAACGTATAACGTTATGTAGCATTACATTATAACGTATAACGTTATGTAGCATTACGTTATAACGAATAACGTTATGTAGCATTACGGTATAACGTATAACGTTATATACTATTACGTTATAACGTATAACATTGTATACTAATAAGTTATAACGTATAACGTTATGTAGCATTACATTATAACGTATAACGTTATATACTATTACGTTATAACGTATAACGTTATATACTATTACGTTATAACGTATAACGTTATATAGCATTACGTTATAACGTACAACGTTATATACTATTATGTTATAACGTATAACGTTATGTAGCTTTATATTATAACGTATAACGTTATGTAGCATTACATTATAACGTATAACGTTATATACAATTACGTTATAACGTATAACGTTATATACTATTACATTATAACGTATAACGTTATATACTATTACGTTATAACGTATAACGTTGTATACTAATAAGATATAACGTATAACGCTATGTAGCATTACATTATAACGTACAACGTTATATACTATTACGTTATAACGTATAACGTTATATACTATTATGTTATAACGTATAACGTTATGTAGCTTTATATTATAACGTATAACGTTATGTAGCATTACATTATAACGTATAACGTTATATACTACTACGTACTAACGTATAACGTTATGTAGCATTACGTTATAACGTATAACGTTATGTAGCATTACGTTATAACGTATAACGTTATATACTATTACGTTATAACGTATAACGTTGTATACTAATAAGTTATAACGTATAACGCTATGTAGCATTACATTATAACGAATAACGTTATATACTATTACGTTATAACGTATAACGTTATATACTATTATGTTATAACGTATAACGTTATGTAGCTTTACATTATAACGTATAACGCTATGTAGCATTACATTATAACGTATAACATTATATACTACTACGTCCTAACGTATAACGTTATGTAGCATTACGTTATAACGTATAACGTTATGTAGCATTACGTTATAACGTATAACGTTATATACTATTACGATATAACGTATAACGTTGTATACTAATAAGTTATAACGTATAACGTTATGTAGCATTACATTATAACGTATAACCTTATATACTATTACGTTATAACGTATAACGTTATATACTATTACGTACTAACGTATAACGTTATGTAGCATTACAATATAACGTATAACGTTATATACTATTACGTTATAACGTATAACGTTATATACTATTATGTTATAACGTATAACGTTATGTAGCTTTACATTATTACGTATAACGTTATGTAGCATTACGTTATAACGTATAACGTTATGTAGCATTACGTTATAACGAATAACGTTATATACTATTACGTTATAACGTATAACGTTGTATACTAATAAGTTATAACGCATAACGCTATGTAGCATTACATTATAACGTACAACGTTATATACTATTACGTTATAACGTATAACGTTATATACTATTATGTTATAACGTATAACGTTATATACTATTACGTTATAACGTATAACGTTATATACTATTACGTTGTAACGTATAACGTTATATAGCATTACGTTATAACGTATAACGTTGTATACTAATAAAATATAACGTATAACGTTATGTAGCATTAAGTACTAACGTATAACGTTATGTAGCTTTACGTTATAACGTATATCGTTATATACTATTACGTTGTAACGTATAACGTTATGTAGCAATACCTTATAACGTATAACGTTATATACAATTACGTTATAACGTATAACGTTATATACTATTACATTATAACGTATAACGTTATATACTATTACGTTATAACGTATAACGTTGTATACTAATAAGATATAACGTATAACGCTATGTAGCATTACATTATAACGTACAACGTTATATACTATTACGTTATAACGTATAACGTTATATACTATTATGTTATAACGTATAACGTTATATACTATTACGTTGTAACGTATAACGTTATGTAGCAATACCTTATAACGTATAACGTTATATACAATTACGTTATAACGTATAACGTTATATACTATTACGTTATAACGTATAGCGTTATATACTATTACGTTACAACGTACAACGTTATATACTATTACGTTATAACGTATAACGTTGTATACTAATAAGTTATAACGTATAACGTTATGTAGCATTACGTACTAACGTATAACGTTATGTAGCATTACGTTATAACGTATAACGTTATGTAGCATTACGTTATAACGTATAACGTTATATACTATTACGTTATAACGTATAACGTTGTATACTAATAAGTTATAACGTATAACGCTATGTAGCATTACATTATAACGTATAACGTTATATACTATTACGTTATAACGTATAACGTTATATACTATTACGTTATAACGTATAACGTTATATAGCATTACGTTATAACGTACAACGTTATATACTATTATGTTATAACGTATAACGTTATGTAGCTTTATATTATAACGTATAACGTTATGTAGCATTACATTATAACGTATAACGTTATATACAATTACGTTATAACGTATAACGTTATATACTATTACATTATAACGTATAACGTTATATACTATTACGTTATAACGTATAACGTTGTATACTAATAAGATATAACGTATAACGCTATGTAGCATTACATTATAACGTACAACGTTATATACTATTACGTTATAACGTATAACGTTATATACTATTATGTTATAACGTATAACGTTATGTAGCTTTATATTATAACGTATAACGTTATGTAGCATTACATTATAACGTATAACGTTATATACTACTACGTACTAACGTATAACATTATGTAGCATTACGTTATAACGTATAACGTTATGTAGCATTACGTTATAACGTATAACGTTATATACTATTACGTTATAACGTATAACGTTGTATACTAATAAGTTATAACGTATAACGCTATGTAGCATTACATTATAACGAATAACGTTATATACTATTACGTTATAACGTATAACGTTATATACTATTATGTTATAACGTATAACGTTATGTAGCTTTACATTATAACGTATAACGCTATGTAGCATTACATTATAACGTATAACATTATATACTACTACGTCCTAACGTATAACGTTATGTAGCATTACGTTATAACGTATAACGTTATGTAGCATTACGTTATAACGTATAACGTTATATACTATTACGATATAACGTATAACGTTGTATACTAATAAGTTATAACGTATAACGTTATGTAGCATTACATTATAACGTATAACCTTATATACTATTACGTTATAACGTATAACGTTATATACTATTACGTACTAACGTATAACGTTATGTAGCATTACAATATAACGTATAACGTTATATACTATTACGTTATAACGTATAACGTTATATACTATTATGTTATAACGTATAACGTTATGTAGCTTTACATTATTACGTATAACGTTATGTAGCATTACGTTATAACGTATAACGTTATGTAGCATTACGTTATAACGAATAACGTTATATACTATTACGTTATAACGTATAACGTTGTATACTAATAAGTTATAACGTATAACGCTATGTAGCATTACATTATAACGTACAACGTTATATACTATTACGTTATAACGTATAACGTTATATACTATTATGTTATAACGTATAACGTTATATACTATTACGTTATAACGTATAACGTTATATACTATTACGTTGTAACGTATAACGTTATATAGCATTACGTTATAACGTATAACGTTGTATACTAATAAAATATAACGTATAACGTTATGTAGCATTAAGTACTAACGTATAACGTTATGTAGCTTTACGTTATAACGTATATCGTTATATACTATTACGTTGTAACGTATAACGTTATGTAGCAATACCTTATAACGTATAACGTTATATACAATTACGTTATAACGTATAACGTTATATACTATTACATTATAACGTATAACGTTATATACTATTACGTTATAACGTATAACGTTGTATACTAATAAGATATAACGTATAACGCTATGTAGCATTACATTATAACGTACAACGTTATATACTATTACGTTATAACGTATAACGTTATATACTATTATGTTATAACGTATAACGTTATATACTATTACGTTGTAACGTATAACGTTATGTAGCAATACCTTATAACGTATAACGTTATATACAATTACGTTATAACGTATAACGTTATATACTATTACGTTATAACGTATAGCGTTATATACTATTACGTTACAACGTATAACGTTATATACTATTACGTTATAACGTATAACGTTGTATACTAATAAGTTATAACGTATAACGTTATGTAGCATTACGTACTAACGTATAACGTTATGTAGCATTACGTTATAACGTATAACGTTATGTAGCATTACGTTATAACGTATAACGTTATATACTATTACGTTATAACGTATAACGTTGTATACTAATAAGTTATAACGTATAACGCTATGTAGCATTACATTATATCGTATATCGTTATATACTATTACGTTATAACGTATAACGTTATATACTATTATGTTATAACGTATAACGTTATGTAGCTTTATATTATAACGTATAACGTTATGTAGCATTACATTCTAACGTATAACGTTATATACTACTACGTACTAACGTATAACGTTATGTAGCATTACGTTATAACGTATAACGTTATGTAGCATTACGTTATAACGTATAACGTTATATACTATTACGTTATAACGTATAACGTTGTATACTAATAAGTTATAACGTATAACGCTATGTAGCATTACATTATAACGAATAACGTTATATACTATTACGTTATAACGTATAACGTTATATACTATTATGTTATAACGTATAACGTTATGTAGCTTTACATTATAACGTATAACGCTATGTAGCATTACATTATAACGTATAACGTTATATACTACTACGTCCTAACGTATAACGTTATGTAGCATTACGTTATAACGTATAACGTTATGTAGCATTACGTTATAACGTATAACGTTATATACTATTACGATATAACGTATAACGTTGTATACTAATAAGTTATAACGTATAACGTTATGTAGCATTACATTATAACGTATAACCTTATATACTATTACGTTATAACGTATATCGTTATATACTATTACGTACTAACGTATAACGTTATGTAGCATTACAATATAACGTATAACGTTATATACTATTACGTTATAACGTATAACGTTATATACTATTATGTTATAACGTATAACGTTATGTAGCTTTACATTATTACGTATAACGTTATGTAGCATTACGTTATAACGTATAACGTTATGTAGCATTACGTTATAACGAATAACGTTATATACTATTACGTTATAACGTATAACGTTGTATACTAATAAGTTATAACGTATAACGCTATGTAGCATTACATTATAACGTACAACGTTATATACTATTACGTTATAACGTATAACGTTATATACTATTATGTTATAACGTATAACGTTATATACTATTACGTTATAACGTATAACGTTATATACTATTACGTTGTAACGTATAACGTTATATAGCATTACGTTATAACGTATAACGTTGTATACTAATAAAATATAACGTATAACGTTATGTAGCATTAAGTACTAACGTATAACGTTATGTAGCTTTACGTTATAACGTATATCGTTATATACTATTACGTTGTAACGTATAACGTTATGTAGCAATACCTTATAACGTATAACGTTATATACAATTACGTTATAACGTATAACGTTATATACTATTACATTATAACGTATAACATTATATACTATTACGTTATAACGTATAACGTTATATACAATTACGTTATAACGTATAACGTTATGTAGCATTATGTTATAACGTATTACGTTATGTAGCATTACGTTATAACGTATTACGTTATGTAGCATTACGTTATAACGTATAACGTTATATACTATTACGTACTAACGTATAACGATATGTAGCATTACGTTATAACGTATAACGTTATGTAGCATTACGTTATAACGTGTAACGTTATATAATATTAAGTTATAATGTATAACGTTATATGGCATTACGTTATAACGTATAACGTTGTATACTAATAAGTTATAACGTATAACGTTATGTAGCATTACATTATAACGCATACCGTTATATACTATTACGTTATAACGTATAGCGTTATATACTATTACCTTACAACGTGTAACGATATATACTATTACGTACTAACGTATAGCGATATGTAGCATTACGTTATAACGTATAACGTTATATACTATTACGTTATAACGTATAACGTTATATACCATTACGTACTAACGTATAACGTTATATACTATTACGTTATAACGTATAACGTTATGTAGCATTACGTTATAACGTATAGCGTTATATACTATTACCTTACAACGTGTAACGTTATATACTATTACGTACTAACGTATAACGATATGTAGCATTACGTTATAACGTATAACGTTATATACTATTACGTTATAACGTATAACGTTATATACTATTACGTACTAACGTATAACGTTATATACTATTACGTTGTAACGTATAACGTTATATAGCATTACGTTATAACGTATAACGTTGTATACTAATAAGTTATAACGTATAACGTTATGTAGCATTACGTACTAACGTATAACGTTATGTAGCATTACGTTATAACGTATAACGTTATGTAGCATTACGTTATAACGTATAACGTTATGTAGCATTACGTTATAACGTATAACGTTATATACTATTACGTTATAACGTATAACGTTGTATACTAATAAGTTATAACGTATAACGTTATGTAGCATTACATTATAACTTATAACGATATATACTATTACGTTATAACGTATAACGTTATATACTATAACGTTATAACGTATAACGTTATATAGCATTACGTACTAACGTATAACGTTATGTAGCATTACATTATAACGTATAACGTTATATAGCATTACGTTATAACGAATAACGTTATGTAGCATTACATTATAACGTATAACGTTATATACTATTACGTTATAACGTATAACGTTATATACAATTACGTTATAACGTATAACGTTATGTAGCATTATGTTATAACGTATTACGTTATGTAGCATTACGTTATAACGTATTACGTTATGTAGCATTACGTTATAACGTATAACGTTATATACTATTACGTACTAACGTATAACGATATGTAGCATTACGTTATAACGTATAACGTTATGTAGCATTACGTTATAACGTGTAACGTTATATAATATTAAGTTATAATGTATAACGTTATATGGCATTACGTTATAACGTATAACGTTGTATACTAATAAGTTATAACGTATAACGTTATGTAGCATTACATTATAACGCATACCGTTATATACTATTACGTTATAACGTATAGCGTTATATACTATTACCTTACAACGTGTAACGATATATACTATTACGTACTAACGTATAGCGATATGTAGCATTACGTTATAACGTATAACGTTATATACTATTACGTTATAACGTATAACGTTATATACCATTACGTACTAACGTATAACGTTATATACTATTACGTTATAACGTATAACGTTATGTAGCATTACGTTATAACGTATAGCGTTATATACTATTACCTTACAACGTGTAACGTTATATACTATTACGTACTAACGTATAACGATATGTAGCATTACGTTATAACGTATAACGTTATATACTATTACGTTATAACGTATAACGTTATATACTATTACGTACTAACGTATAACGTTATATACTATTACGTTGTAACGTATAACGTTATATAGCATTACGTTATAACGTATAACGTTGTATACTAATAAGTTATAACGTATAACGTTATGTAGCATTACGTACTAACGTATAACGTTATGTAGCATTACGTTATAACGTATAACGTTATGTAGCATTACGTTATAACGTATAACGTTATGTAGCATTACGTTATAACGTATAACGTTATATACTATTACGTTATAACGTATAACGTTGTATACTAACAAGTTATAACGTATAACGTTATGTAGCATTACATTATAACGTATAACGTTATGTAGCATGACGTTATAACGTATAACGTTATGTAGCATTACGTTATAACGTATAACGTTATATACTATTACGTTATAACGTATAACGTTGTATACTAATAAGTTATAACGTATAACGTTATGTAGCATTACATTATAACTTATAACGATATATACTATTACGTTATAACGTATAACGTTATATACTATTACGTTATAACGTATAACGTTATATAGCATTACGTACTAACGTATAACGTTATGTAGCATTACATTATAACGTATAACGTTATGTAGCATTACGTTATAACGAATAACGTTATGTAGCGTTACATTATAACGTATAACGTTATATACTATTACGTAATAACGTATAACATTGTATACTAATAAGTTATAACGTATAACGCTATGTAGCATTACATTATAACGTATAACGTTATATACTATTACGTTATAACGTATAACGTTATGTAGCATTACGTTATAACGTATAGCGTTATATACTATTACGTTACAACGTATAACGTTATATACTATTACGTTATAACGTATAACGTTGTATACTAATAAGTTATAATGTATAACGTTATGTAGCATTACGTACTAACGTATAACGTTATGTAGCATTACATTATAACGTATAACGTTATGTAGCATTACGTTATAACGAATAACGTTATGTAGCGTTACATTATAACGTATAACGTTATGTAGCATTACATTATAACGTATAACGTTATGTAGCATTACGTTATAACGTATAACGTTATGTAGCATTACGTTATAACGTATAACGTTATATACTATTACGTTATAACGTATAACGTTGTATACTAATAAGTTATAACGTATAACGCTATGTAGCATTACATTATAACGAATAACGTTATATACTACTACGTTATAACGTATAACGTTATATACTATTATGTTATAACGTATAACGTTATGTAGCTTTACATTATAACGTATAACGCTATGTAGCATTACATTATAACGTATAACGTTATATACGACTACGTCCTAACGTATAACGTTATGTAGCATTACGTTATAACGTATAACGTTATGTAGCATTACGTTATAACGTATAACGTTATATACTATTACGTTATAACGTATAACGTTGTATACTAATAAGTTATAACGTATAACGTTATGTAGCATTACATTATAACGTATAACGTTATATACTATTACGTTATAACGTATAACGTTATATGCTATTACGTACTAACGTATAACGTTATGTAGCATTACATTATAACGTTTAACGTTATATACTATTTCGTTATAACGTATAACGTTATATACCATTACGTACTAACGTATAACGTTATATACTATTACGTTATAACGTATAACGTTATGTAGCATTACATTATAACGTATAACGTTATGTAGCATTACGTTATAACGAATAACGTTATGTAGCATTACGTTATAACGTATAACGTTATATACTATTACGTAATATCGTATAACATTGTATACTAATAAGTTATAACGTATAACGCTATGTAGCATTACATTATAACGTATAACGTTATATACTAATACGTTATAACGTATAACGTTATGTAGCATTACGTTATAACGTATAGCGTTATATACTATTACGTTACAACGTATAACGTTATATACTATTACGTTATAACGTATAACGTTGTATACTAATAAGTTATAACGTATAACGTTATGTAGCATTACGTACTAACGTATAACGTTATGTAGCATTACGTTATAACGTATAACGTTATGTAGCATTACGTTATAACGTATAACGTTATATACTATTACGTTATAACGTATAACGTTTTATACTAATATGTTATAACGTATAACGTTATGTAGCATTACATTATAACCTATAACGTTATATACTATTACGTTATAACGTATAACGTTATATAACATTACGTACTAACGTATAACGTTATGTAGCATTACATTATAACGTATAACGTTATGTAGCATTTCGTTATAACGAATAACGTTATGTAGCATTACGTTATAACGTATAACGTTATATACTATTACGTTATAACGTATAACATTGTATACTAATAAGTTATAACGTATAACGCTATGTAGCATTACATTATAACGTATAACGTTATATACTATTACGTTATAACGTATAACGTTATATACTATTACGTTATAACGTATAACGTTATATAGCATTACGTACTAACGTATAACGTTATGTAGCATTACATTATAACGTATAACGTTATGTAGCATTACGTTATAACAAATAACGTTATGTAGCATTACGGTATAACGTATAACGTTATATACTATTACGTTATAACGTATAACATTGTATACTAATAAGTTATAACGTATAACGTTATGTAGCATTACATTATAACGTATAACGTTATATACTATTACGTTATAACGTATAACGTTATATACTATTACGTTATAACGTATAACGTTATATAGCATTACGTTATAACGTATAACGTGGTATACTAATAAGTTATAACGTATAACGTTATGTAGCATGACATTATAACGTATAACGTTGTATACTATTAAGTTATAACGTATAACGTTATGTAGCATTACATTATAACGTATAACGTTATATACTATTACGTTATAACGTATAACGTTATATACTATTACGTTATAACGTATAACGTTATATAGCATTACGTACTAACGTATAACGTTATGTAGCATTACATTATAACGTATAACGTTATGTAGCATTACGTTATAACGAATAACGTTATGTAGCATTACGTTATAACGTATAACGTTATATACTATTACGTAATAACGTATAACATTGTATACTAATAAGTTATAACGTATAACGCTATGTAGCATTACATTATAACGTATAACGTTATATACTAATACGTTATAACGTATAACGTTATGTAGCATTACGTTATAACGTATAGCGTTATATACTATTACGTTACAACGTATAACGTTATATACTATTACGTTATAACGTATAACGTTGTATACTAATAAGTTATAACGTATAACGTTATGTAGCATTACGTACTAACGTATAACGTTATGTAGCATTACGTTATAACGTATAACGTTATGTAGCATTACGTTATAACGTATAACGTTATATACTATTACGTTATAACGTATAACGTTTTATACTAATAAGTTATAACGTATAACGTTATGTAGCATTACATTATAACCTATAACGTTATATACTATTACGTTATAACGTATAACGTTATATAGCATTACGTACTAACGTATAACGTTATGTAGCATTACATTATAACGTATAACGTTATGTAGCATTTCGTGATAACGAATAACGTTATGTAGCATTACGTTATAACGTATAACGTTATATACTATTACGTTATAACGTATAACATTGTATACTAATAAGTTATAACGTATAACGCTATGTAGCATTACATTATAACGTATAACGTTATATACTATTACGTTATAACGTATAACGTTATATACTATTATGTTATAACGTATAACGTTATGTAGCATTACATTATAACGTATAACGTATAACGTTATGTAGCATTACGTTATAACGTGTAACGTTATATACTATTACGTTGTAACGTATAACGTTGTATACTAATAAGTTATAACGTATAACGCTATGTAGCATTACATTATAACGTATAACGTTATATACTATTACGTTATAACGTATAACGTTATATACTATTATGTTATAACGTATAACGTTATATACTACTACGTTGTAACGTATAACGTTATGTAGCATTACGTTATAACGTATAACGTTATATACTATTATGTTATAACGTATAACGTTATATACTACTACGTTGTAACGTATAACGTTATGTAGCATTACGTTATAACGTATAGCGTTATATACTATTACGTTACAACGTATAACGTTATATACTATTACGTTATAACGTATAACGTTGTATACTAATAAGTTATAACGTATACCGTTATGTAGCATTACGTACTAACGTATAACATTATGTAGCATTACGTTATAACGTATAACGTTATATACTATTACGTTGTAACGTATAACGTTGTATACTAATAAGTTATAACGTATAACGGTATGTAGCATTACATTATAACGTATAACGTTATATACTATTACGTTATAACGTATAACGTTATATACTATTACGTTATAACGTATAACGTTATATAGCATTACGTACTAACGTATAACGTTATATACTATTACGTTATAACGTATAACGTTATATACTATTACGTTATAACGTATAACATTGTATACTAATAAGTTATAACGTATAACGCTATGTAGCATTACATTATAACGTATAACGTTATATACTATTACGTTATAACGTATAACGTTATATACTATTACGTTATAACGTATAACGTTATATAGCATTACGTACTAACGTATAACGTTATGTAGCATTACATTATAACGTATAACGTTATGTAGCATTACGTTATAACGAATAACGTTATGTAGCATTACGGTATAACGTATAACGTTATATACTATTACGTTATAACGTATAACATTGTATACTAATAAGTTATAACGTATAACGTTATGTAGCATTACATTATAACGTATAACGTTATATACTGTTACGTTATAACATATAACGTTATATACTATTACGTTATAACGTATAACGTTATATAGCATTACGTTATAACGTACAACGTGGTATACTAATAAGTTATAACGTATAACGTTATGTAGCATGACATTATAACGTATAACGTTGTATACTATTAAGTTATAACGTATAACGTTATGTAGCATTACATTATAACGTATAACGTTATATACTATTACGTTATAACGTATAACGTTATATACTATTACGTTATAACGTATAACGTTATATAGCATTACGTACTAACGTATAACGTTATGTAGCATTACATTATAACGTATAACGTTATGTAGCATTACGTTATAACGAATAACGTTATGTAGCATTACGTTATAACGTATAACGTTATATACTATTACGTAATAACGTATAACATTGTATACTAATAAGTTATAACGTATAACGCTATGTAGCATTACATTATAACGTATAACGTTATATACTAATACGTTATAACGTATAACGTTATGTAGCATTACGTTATAACGTATAGCGTTATATACTATTACGTTACAACGTATAACGTTATATACTATTACGTTATAACGTATAACGTTGTATACTAATAAGTTATAACGTATAACGTTATGTAGCATTACGTACTAACGTATAACGTTATGTAGCATTACGTTATAACGTATAACGTTATGTAGCATTACGTTATAACGTATAACGTTATATACTATTACGTTATAACGTATAACGTTTTATACTAATAAGTTATAACGTATAACGTTATGTAGCATTACATTATAACCTATAACGTTATATACTATTACGTTATAACGTATAACGTTATATAGCATTACGTACTAACGTATAACGTTATGTAGCATTACATTATAACGTATAACGTTATGTAGCATTTCGTTATAACGAATAACGTTATGTAGCATTACGTTATAACGTATAACGTTATATACTATTACGTTATAACGTATAACATTGTATACTAATAAGTTATAACGTATAACGCTATGTAGCATTACATTATAACGTATAACGTTATATACTATTACGTTATAACGTATAACGTTATATACTATTATGTTATAACGTATAACGTTATGTAGCATTACATTATAACGTATAACGTATAACGTTATGTAGCATTACG
Source organism: Bombus sonorus (assembly GCA_029958995.1). NCBI lineage: Eukaryota > Metazoa > Arthropoda > Insecta > Hymenoptera > Apidae > Bombus > Bombus sonorus. Next base: position 9,750,528 of record JARWAU010000009.1, on the reverse strand, counting down.
TTATAACGTGTAACGTTATATACTATTACGTTGTAACGTATAACGTTGTATACTAATAAGTTATAACGTATAACGCTATGTAGCATTACATTATAACGTATAACGTTATATACTATTACGTTATAACGTATAACGTTATATACTATTATGTTATAACGTATAACGTTATATACAACTACGTTGTAACGTATAACGTTATGTAGCATTACGTTATAACGTATAGCGTTATATACTATTACGTTACAACGTATAACGTTATATACTATTACGTTATAACGTATAACGTTGTATACTATTACGTTGTAACGTATAACGTTATATAGCATTACGTTATAACGTATAACGTTGTATACTAATAAGTTATAACGTATAACGTTATGTAGCATTACGTACTAACGTATAACGTTATGTAGCATTACGTTATAACGTATAACGTTATGTAGCATTACGTTATAACGTATAACGTTATGTAGCATTACGTTATAACGTATAACGTTATATACTATTACGTTATAACGTATAACGTTGTATACTAATAAGTTATAACGTATAACGTTATGTAGCATTACATTATAACTTATAACGATATATACTATTACGTTATAACGTATAACGTTATATACTATAACGTTATAACGTATAACGTTATATAGCATTACGTACTAACGTATAACGTTATGTAGCATTACATTATAACGTATAACGTTATATAGCATTACGTTATAACGAATAACGTTATGTAGCATTACATTATAACGTATAACGTTATATACTATTACGTTATAACGTATAACGTTATATACAATTACGTTATAACGTATAACGTTATGTAGCATTATGTTATAACGTATTACGTTATGTAGCATTACGTTATAACGTATTACGTTATGTAGCATTACGTTATAACGTATAACGTTATATACTATTACGTACTAACGTATAACGATATGTAGCATTACGTTATAACGTATAACGTTATGTAGCATTACGTTATAACGTGTAACGTTATATAATATTAAGTTATAATGTATAACGTTATATGGCATTACGTTATAACGTATAACGTTGTATACTAATAAGTTATAACGTATAACGTTATGTAGCATTACATTATAACGCATACCGTTATATACTATTACGTTATAACGTATAGCGTTATATACTATTACCTTACAACGTGTAACGATATATACTATTACGTACTAACGTATAGCGATATGTAGCATTACGTTATAACGTATAACGTTATATACTATTACGTTATAACGTATAACGTTATATACCATTACGTACTAACGTATAACGTTATATACTATTACGTTATAACGTATAACGTTATGTAGCATTACGTTATAACGTATAGCGTTATATACTATTACCTTACAACGTGTAACGTTATATACTATTACGTACTAACGTATAACGATATGTAGCATTACGTTATAACGTATAACGTTATATACTATTACGTTATAACGTATAACGTTATATACTATTACGTACTAACGTATAACGTTATATACTATTACGTTGTAACGTATAACGTTATATAGCATTACGTTATAACGTATAACGTTGTATACTAATAAGTTATAACGTATAACGTTATGTAGCATTACGTACTAACGTATAACGTTATGTAGCATTACGTTATAACGTATAACGTTATGTAGCATTACGTTATAACGTATAACGTTATGTAGCATTACGTTATAACGTATAACGTTATATACTATTACGTTATAACGTATAACGTTGTATACTAACAAGTTATAACGTATAACGTTATGTAGCATTACATTATAACGTATAACGTTATGTAGCATGACGTTATAACGTATAACGTTATGTAGCATTACGTTATAACGTATAACGTTATATACTATTACGTTATAACGTATAACGTTGTATACTAATAAGTTATAACGTATAACGTTATGTAGCATTACATTATAACTTATAACGATATATACTATTACGTTATAACGTATAACGTTATATACTATTACGTTATAACGTATAACGTTATATAGCATTACGTACTAACGTATAACGTTATGTAGCATTACATTATAACGTATAACGTTATGTAGCATTACGTTATAACGAATAACGTTATGTAGCGTTACATTATAACGTATAACGTTATATACTATTACGTAATAACGTATAACATTGTATACTAATAAGTTATAACGTATAACGCTATGTAGCATTACATTATAACGTATAACGTTATATACTATTACGTTATAACGTATAACGTTATGTAGCATTACGTTATAACGTATAGCGTTATATACTATTACGTTACAACGTATAACGTTATATACTATTACGTTATAACGTATAACGTTGTATACTAATAAGTTATAATGTATAACGTTATGTAGCATTACGTACTAACGTATAACGTTATGTAGCATTACATTATAACGTATAACGTTATGTAGCATTACGTTATAACGAATAACGTTATGTAGCGTTACATTATAACGTATAACGTTATGTAGCATTACATTATAACGTATAACGTTATGTAGCATTACGTTATAACGTATAACGTTATGTAGCATTACGTTATAACGTATAACGTTATATACTATTACGTTATAACGTATAACGTTGTATACTAATAAGTTATAACGTATAACGCTATGTAGCATTACATTATAACGAATAACGTTATATACTACTACGTTATAACGTATAACGTTATATACTATTATGTTATAACGTATAACGTTATGTAGCTTTACATTATAACGTATAACGCTATGTAGCATTACATTATAACGTATAACGTTATATACGACTACGTCCTAACGTATAACGTTATGTAGCATTACGTTATAACGTATAACGTTATGTAGCATTACGTTATAACGTATAACGTTATATACTATTACGTTATAACGTATAACGTTGTATACTAATAAGTTATAACGTATAACGTTATGTAGCATTACATTATAACGTATAACGTTATATACTATTACGTTATAACGTATAACGTTATATGCTATTACGTACTAACGTATAACGTTATGTAGCATTACATTATAACGTTTAACGTTATATACTATTTCGTTATAACGTATAACGTTATATACCATTACGTACTAACGTATAACGTTATATACTATTACGTTATAACGTATAACGTTATGTAGCATTACATTATAACGTATAACGTTATGTAGCATTACGTTATAACGAATAACGTTATGTAGCATTACGTTATAACGTATAACGTTATATACTATTACGTAATATCGTATAACATTGTATACTAATAAGTTATAACGTATAACGCTATGTAGCATTACATTATAACGTATAACGTTATATACTAATACGTTATAACGTATAACGTTATGTAGCATTACGTTATAACGTATAGCGTTATATACTATTACGTTACAACGTATAACGTTATATACTATTACGTTATAACGTATAACGTTGTATACTAATAAGTTATAACGTATAACGTTATGTAGCATTACGTACTAACGTATAACGTTATGTAGCATTACGTTATAACGTATAACGTTATGTAGCATTACGTTATAACGTATAACGTTATATACTATTACGTTATAACGTATAACGTTTTATACTAATATGTTATAACGTATAACGTTATGTAGCATTACATTATAACCTATAACGTTATATACTATTACGTTATAACGTATAACGTTATATAACATTACGTACTAACGTATAACGTTATGTAGCATTACATTATAACGTATAACGTTATGTAGCATTTCGTTATAACGAATAACGTTATGTAGCATTACGTTATAACGTATAACGTTATATACTATTACGTTATAACGTATAACATTGTATACTAATAAGTTATAACGTATAACGCTATGTAGCATTACATTATAACGTATAACGTTATATACTATTACGTTATAACGTATAACGTTATATACTATTACGTTATAACGTATAACGTTATATAGCATTACGTACTAACGTATAACGTTATGTAGCATTACATTATAACGTATAACGTTATGTAGCATTACGTTATAACAAATAACGTTATGTAGCATTACGGTATAACGTATAACGTTATATACTATTACGTTATAACGTATAACATTGTATACTAATAAGTTATAACGTATAACGTTATGTAGCATTACATTATAACGTATAACGTTATATACTATTACGTTATAACGTATAACGTTATATACTATTACGTTATAACGTATAACGTTATATAGCATTACGTTATAACGTATAACGTGGTATACTAATAAGTTATAACGTATAACGTTATGTAGCATGACATTATAACGTATAACGTTGTATACTATTAAGTTATAACGTATAACGTTATGTAGCATTACATTATAACGTATAACGTTATATACTATTACGTTATAACGTATAACGTTATATACTATTACGTTATAACGTATAACGTTATATAGCATTACGTACTAACGTATAACGTTATGTAGCATTACATTATAACGTATAACGTTATGTAGCATTACGTTATAACGAATAACGTTATGTAGCATTACGTTATAACGTATAACGTTATATACTATTACGTAATAACGTATAACATTGTATACTAATAAGTTATAACGTATAACGCTATGTAGCATTACATTATAACGTATAACGTTATATACTAATACGTTATAACGTATAACGTTATGTAGCATTACGTTATAACGTATAGCGTTATATACTATTACGTTACAACGTATAACGTTATATACTATTACGTTATAACGTATAACGTTGTATACTAATAAGTTATAACGTATAACGTTATGTAGCATTACGTACTAACGTATAACGTTATGTAGCATTACGTTATAACGTATAACGTTATGTAGCATTACGTTATAACGTATAACGTTATATACTATTACGTTATAACGTATAACGTTTTATACTAATAAGTTATAACGTATAACGTTATGTAGCATTACATTATAACCTATAACGTTATATACTATTACGTTATAACGTATAACGTTATATAGCATTACGTACTAACGTATAACGTTATGTAGCATTACATTATAACGTATAACGTTATGTAGCATTTCGTGATAACGAATAACGTTATGTAGCATTACGTTATAACGTATAACGTTATATACTATTACGTTATAACGTATAACATTGTATACTAATAAGTTATAACGTATAACGCTATGTAGCATTACATTATAACGTATAACGTTATATACTATTACGTTATAACGTATAACGTTATATACTATTATGTTATAACGTATAACGTTATGTAGCATTACATTATAACGTATAACGTATAACGTTATGTAGCATTACGTTATAACGTGTAACGTTATATACTATTACGTTGTAACGTATAACGTTGTATACTAATAAGTTATAACGTATAACGCTATGTAGCATTACATTATAACGTATAACGTTATATACTATTACGTTATAACGTATAACGTTATATACTATTATGTTATAACGTATAACGTTATATACTACTACGTTGTAACGTATAACGTTATGTAGCATTACGTTATAACGTATAACGTTATATACTATTATGTTATAACGTATAACGTTATATACTACTACGTTGTAACGTATAACGTTATGTAGCATTACGTTATAACGTATAGCGTTATATACTATTACGTTACAACGTATAACGTTATATACTATTACGTTATAACGTATAACGTTGTATACTAATAAGTTATAACGTATACCGTTATGTAGCATTACGTACTAACGTATAACATTATGTAGCATTACGTTATAACGTATAACGTTATATACTATTACGTTGTAACGTATAACGTTGTATACTAATAAGTTATAACGTATAACGGTATGTAGCATTACATTATAACGTATAACGTTATATACTATTACGTTATAACGTATAACGTTATATACTATTACGTTATAACGTATAACGTTATATAGCATTACGTACTAACGTATAACGTTATATACTATTACGTTATAACGTATAACGTTATATACTATTACGTTATAACGTATAACATTGTATACTAATAAGTTATAACGTATAACGCTATGTAGCATTACATTATAACGTATAACGTTATATACTATTACGTTATAACGTATAACGTTATATACTATTACGTTATAACGTATAACGTTATATAGCATTACGTACTAACGTATAACGTTATGTAGCATTACATTATAACGTATAACGTTATGTAGCATTACGTTATAACGAATAACGTTATGTAGCATTACGGTATAACGTATAACGTTATATACTATTACGTTATAACGTATAACATTGTATACTAATAAGTTATAACGTATAACGTTATGTAGCATTACATTATAACGTATAACGTTATATACTGTTACGTTATAACATATAACGTTATATACTATTACGTTATAACGTATAACGTTATATAGCATTACGTTATAACGTACAACGTGGTATACTAATAAGTTATAACGTATAACGTTATGTAGCATGACATTATAACGTATAACGTTGTATACTATTAAGTTATAACGTATAACGTTATGTAGCATTACATTATAACGTATAACGTTATATACTATTACGTTATAACGTATAACGTTATATACTATTACGTTATAACGTATAACGTTATATAGCATTACGTACTAACGTATAACGTTATGTAGCATTACATTATAACGTATAACGTTATGTAGCATTACGTTATAACGAATAACGTTATGTAGCATTACGTTATAACGTATAACGTTATATACTATTACGTAATAACGTATAACATTGTATACTAATAAGTTATAACGTATAACGCTATGTAGCATTACATTATAACGTATAACGTTATATACTAATACGTTATAACGTATAACGTTATGTAGCATTACGTTATAACGTATAGCGTTATATACTATTACGTTACAACGTATAACGTTATATACTATTACGTTATAACGTATAACGTTGTATACTAATAAGTTATAACGTATAACGTTATGTAGCATTACGTACTAACGTATAACGTTATGTAGCATTACGTTATAACGTATAACGTTATGTAGCATTACGTTATAACGTATAACGTTATATACTATTACGTTATAACGTATAACGTTTTATACTAATAAGTTATAACGTATAACGTTATGTAGCATTACATTATAACCTATAACGTTATATACTATTACGTTATAACGTATAACGTTATATAGCATTACGTACTAACGTATAACGTTATGTAGCATTACATTATAACGTATAACGTTATGTAGCATTTCGTTATAACGAATAACGTTATGTAGCATTACGTTATAACGTATAACGTTATATACTATTACGTTATAACGTATAACATTGTATACTAATAAGTTATAACGTATAACGCTATGTAGCATTACATTATAACGTATAACGTTATATACTATTACGTTATAACGTATAACGTTATATACTATTATGTTATAACGTATAACGTTATGTAGCATTACATTATAACGTATAACGTATAACGTTATGTAGCATTACGTTATAACGTGTAACGTTATATACTATTACGTTGTAACGTATAACGTTGTATACTAATAAGTTATAACGTATAACGCTATGTAGCATTACATTATAACGTATAACGTTATATACTATTACGTTATAACGTATAACGTTATATACTATTATGTTATAACGTATAACGTTATATACAACTACGTTGTAACGTATAACGTTATGTAGCATTACGTTATAACGTATAGCGTTATATACTATTACGTTACAACGTATAACGTTATATACTATTACGTTATAACGTATAACGTTGTATACTAATAAGTTATAACGTATACCGTTATGTAGCATTACGTACTAACGTATAACATTATGTAGCATTACGTTATAACGTATAACGTTATGTAGCATTACGTTATAACGTATAACGTTATGTAGCATTGCGTTATAACGTATAACGTTATATACTATTACGTTGTAACGTATAACGTTGTATACTAATAAGTTATAACGTATACCGTTATGTAGCATTACGTACTAACGTATAACATTATGTAGCATTACGTTATAACGTATAAAGTTATATACTATTACGTTGTAACGTATAACGTTGTATACTAATAAGTTATAACGTATAACGGTATGTAGCATTACATTATAACGTATAACGTTATATACTATTACGTTATAACGTATAACGTTATATACTATTACATTATAACGTATAACGTTATATAACATTACGTACTAACGTATAACGTTATATACTATTACGTTATAACGTATAACGTTATATACTATTACGTTATAACGTATAACATTGTATACTAATAAGTTATAACGTATAACGCTATGTAGCATTACATTATAACGTATAACGTTATATACTATTACGTTATAACGTATAACGTTATATACTATTACGTTATAACGTATAACGTTATATAGCATTACGTACTAACGTATAACGTTATGTAGCATTACATTATAACGTATAACGTTATGTAGCATTACGTTATAACGAATAACGTTATGTAGCATTACGGTATAACGTATAACGTTATATACTATTACGTTATAACGTATAACATTGTATACTAATAAGTTATAACGTATAACGTTATGTAGCATTACATTATAACGTATAACGTTATATACTATTACGTTATAACGTATAACGTTATATACTATTACGTTATAACGTATAACGTTATATAGCATTACGTTATAACGTATAACGTGGTATACTAATAAGTTATAACGTATAACGTTATGTAGCATGACATTATAACGTATAACGTTGTATACTATTAAGTTATAACGTATAACGTTATGTAGCATTACATTATAACGTATAACGTTATATACTATTACGTTATAACGTATAACGTTATATACTATTACGTTATAACGTATAACGTTATATAGCATTACGTACTAACGTATAACGTTATGTAGCATTACATTATAACGTATAGCGTTATGTAGCATTACGTTATAACGAATAACGTTATGTAGCATTACGTTATAACGTATAACGTTATATACTATTACGTAATAACGTATAACATTGTATACTAATAAGTTATAACGTATAACGCTATGTAGCATTACATTATAACGTATAACGTTATATACTAATACGTTATAACGTATAACGTTATGTAGCATTACGTTATAACGTATAGCGTTATATACTATTACGTTACAACGTATAACGTTATATACTATTACGTTATAACGTATAACGTTGTATACTAATAAGTTATAACGTATAACGTTATGTAGCATTACGTACTAACGTATAACGTTATGTAGCATTACGTTATAACGTATAACGTTATATACTATTACGTTATAACGTATAACGTTATATACTATTATGTTATAACGTATAACGTTATGTAGCATTACATTATAACGTATAACGTATAACGTTATGTAGCATTACGTTATAACGTGTAACGTTATATACTATTACGTTGTAACGTATAACGTTGTATACTAATAAGTTATAACGTATAACGCTATGTAGCATTACATTATAACGTATAACGTTATATACTATTACGTTATAACGTATAACGTTATATACTATTATGTTATAACGTATAACGTTATATACTACTACGTTGTAACGTATAACGTTATGTAGCATTACGTTATAACGTATAGCGTTATATACTATTACGTTACAACGTATAACGTTATATACTATTACGTTATAACGTATAACGTTGTATACTAATAAGTTATAATGTATACCGTTATGTAGCATTACGTACTAACGTATAACATTATGTAGCATTACGTTATAACGTATAACGTTATGTAGCATTACGTTATAACGTATAACGTTATGTAGCATTACGTTATAACGTATAACGTTATATACTATTACGTTGTAACGTATAACGTTGTATACTAATAAGTTATAACGTATAACGGTATGTAGCATTACATTATAACATATAACGTTATATACTATTACGTTATAACGTATAACGTTATATACTATTACGTTATAACGTATAACGTTATATAGCATTACGTACTAACGCATAACGTTATATACTATTACGTTATAACGTATAACGTTATATACTATTACGTTATAACGTATAACATTGTATACTAATAAGTTATAACGTATAACGCTATGTAGCATTACATTATAACGTATAACGTTATATACTATTACGTTATAACGTATAACGTTATATACTATTACGTTATAACGTATAACGTTATATACTACTACGTTGTAACGTATAACGTTATGTAGCATTACGTTATAACGTATAGCGTTATATACTATTACGTTACAACGTATAACGTTATATACTATTACGTTATAACGTATAACGTTGTATACTAATAAGTTATAACGTATACCGTTATGTAGCATTACGTACTAACGTATAACATTATGTAGCATTAAGTTATAACGTATAACGTTATGTAGCATTACGTTATAACGTATAACGTTATGTAGCATTACGGTATAACGTATAACGTTATATACTATTACGTTGTAACGTATAACGTTGTATACTAATAAGTTATAACGTATAACGGTATGTAGCATTACATTATAACGTATAACGTTATGTAGCATTTCGTTATAACGTATAACGTTACGTAGCATTACGTTATAACGTATAAAGTTATATAGCATTAGGATATAACGTATAACGTTATTTAGCATTACGTACTAACGTATAACGTTATGTAGCATTACGTTATAACGTATAACGTTATATACTATTACGTTGTAACGTATAACGTTGTATACTAATAAGTTATAACGTATAGCGCTATGTAGCATTACATTATAACGTATAACGTTATATACTATTACGTTATAACGTATAACGTTATATTCTATTATGTTATAACGTATAACGTTATATACTACTACGTTGTAACGTATAACGTTCTGTAGCATTACGTTATAACGTATAGCGTTATATACTATTACGTTACAACGTATAACGTTATATACTATTACGTTATAACGTATAACGTTATATACTATTACGTTATAACGTATAACGTTATATAGCATTACGTACTAACGTATAACGTTATGTAGCATTACATTGTAACGTATAACGTTATGTAGCATTTCGTTATAACGAATAACGTTATGTAGCATTACGTTATAACGTATAACGTTATATACTATTACGTTATATCGTATAACATTGTATACTAATAAGTTATAACGTATAACGCTATGTAGCATTACATTATAACGTATAACGTTATATACTATTACGCTGTAACGTATAACGTTATATACTGTTATGTTATAACGTATAACGTTATGTAGCATTACATGATAACGTATAACGTTATGTAGCATTACGTTATAACGTATAACGTTATGTAGCATTACGTTATAACGTATAACGTTATATGCTATTACGTTGTAACGTATAACGATGTATACTAATAAGTTATAACGTATAACGTTATGTAGCATTACATTATAACGTATAACGTTATATACTATTACGTTATAACGTATAACGTTATATAGCATTACGTACTAACGTATAACGTTATGTAGCATTACATTATAACGTATAACGTTATGTAGCATTACGTTATAACGAATAACGTTATGTAGCATTACGGTATAACGTATAACGTTATATACTATTACGTTATAACGTATAACATTGTATACTAATAAGTTATAACGTATAACGTTATGTAGCATTACATTATAACGTATAACGTTATATACTATTACGTTATAACGTATAACGTTATATACTATTAGGTTATAACGTATAACGTTATATAGCATTACGTTATAACGTATAACGTGGTATACTAATAAGCTATAACGTATAACGTTATGTAGCATGACATTATAACGTATAACGTTGTATACTATTAAGTTATAACGTATAACGTTATGTAGCATTACATTATAACGTATAACGTTATATACTATTACGTTATAACGTATAACGTTATATACTATTACGTTATAACGTATAACGTTATATAGCATTACGTACTAACGTATAACGTTATGTAGCATTACATTATAACGTATAACGTTATGTAGCATTACGTTATAACGAATAACGTTATGTAGCATTACGCTATAACGTATAACGTTATATACTATTACGTAATAACGTATAACATTGTATACTAATAAGTTATAACGTATAACGCTATGTAGCATTACATTATAACGTATAACGTTATATACTAATACGTTATAACGTATAACGTTATGTAACATTACGTTATAACGTATAGCGTTATATACTATTACGTTACAACGTATAACGTTATATACTATTACGTTATAACGTATAATGTTGTATACTAATAAGTTATAACGTATAACGTTATGTAGCATTACGTACTAACGTATAACGTTATGTAGCATTACGTTATAACGTATAACGTTATGTAGCATTACGTTATAACGTATAACGTTATATACTATTACGTTATAACGTATAACGTTTTATACTAATAAGTTATAACGTATAACGTTATGTAGCATTACATTATAACCTATAACGGTATATACTATTACGTTATAACGTATAACGTTATATAGCATTACGTACTAACCTATAACGTTATGTAGCATTACATTATAACGTATAACGTTATCTAGCATTTCGTTATAACGAATAACGTTATGTAGCATTACATTATAACGTATAACGTTATATACTATTATGTTATAACGTATAACGTTATATACTACTACGTTGTAACGTATAACGTTATGTAGCATTACGTTATAACGTATAGCGTTATATACTATTACGTTACAACGTATAACGTTATACACTATTACGTTATAACGTATAACGTTATATACTATTACGTTATAACGTATAACGTTATATAGCATTACGTACTAACGTATAACGTTATGTAGCATTACATTGTAACGTATAACGTTATGTAGCATTTCGTTATAACGAATAACGTTATGTAGCATTACGTTATAACGTATAACGTTATATACTATTACGTTATATCGTATAACATTGTATACTAATAAGTTATAACGTATAACGCTATGTAGCATTACATTATAACGTATAACGTTATATACTATTACGTTATAACGTATAACGTTATATACTATTATGTTATAACGTATAACGTTATGTAGCATTACATAATAACGTATAACGTATAACGTTATGTAGCATTACGTTATAACGTGTAACGTTATATACTATTACGTTGTAACGTATAACGTTGTATACTAATAAGTTATACCGTATAACGCTATGTAGCATTACATTATAACGTATAACGTTATATACTATTACGTTATAACGTATAACGTTATATACTATTATGTTATAACGTATAACGTTATATACTACTACGTTGTAACGTATAACGTTATGTAGCATTACGTTATAACGTATAGCGTTATATACTATTACGTTACAACGTATAACGTTATATACTATTACGTTATAACGTATAACGTTGTATACTAATAAGTTATAACGTATACCGTTATGTAGCATTACGTACTAACGTATAACATTATGTAGCATTACGTTATAACGTATAACGTTATGTAGCATTACGTTATAACGTATAACGTTATGTAGCATTACGTTATAACGTATAACGTTATATACTATTACGTTGTAACGTATAACGTTGTATACTAATAAGTTATAACGTATAACGGTATGTAGCATTACATTATAACGTATAACGTTATATACTATTACGTTATAACGCATAACGTTATGTAGCATTACGGTATAACGTATAACGTTATATACTATTACGTTATAACGTATAACATTGTATACTAATAAGTTATAACGTATAACGCTATGTAGCATTACATTATAACGTATAACGTTATATACTATTACGTTATAACGTATAACGTTATATACTATTATGTTATAACGTATAACGTTATGTAGCTTTACATTATAACGTATAACATTATGTAGCATTACGTTATAACGTATAACGTTATGTAGCATTACGTTATAACGTATAACGTTATATACTATTACGTTGTAACGTATAACGTTGTATACTAATAAGTTATAACGTATAACGCTATGTAGCATTACATTATAACGTATAACGTTATATACTATTACGTTATAATGTATAACGTTATATACTATTATGTTATAACGTATAACGTTATATACTACTACGTTATAACGTATAACGTTATGTAGCATTACGTTATAACGTATAGCGTTATATACTATTACGTTACAACGTATAACGTTATATACTATTACGTTATAACGTATAACGTTGTATACTAATAAGTTATAACGTATAACGTTATGTAGCATTACAGTATAACGTATAACGTTATATACTATTACGTTATTACCTATAACGTTATGTAGCATTTCGTTATAACGTATAACGTTACGTAGCATTACGTTATAACGTATAAAGTTATATAGCATTAGGATATAACGTATAACGTTATTTAGCATTACGTACTAACGTATAACGTTATGTAGCATTACGTTATAACGTATAACGTTATATACTATTACGTTGTAACGTATAACGTTGTATACTAATAAGTTATAACGTATAGCGCTATGTAGCATTACATTATAACGTATAACGTTATATACTATTACGTTATAACGTATAACGTTATATACTATTATGTTATAACGTATAACGTTATATACTACTACGTTGTAACGTATAACGTTCTGTAGCATTACGTTATAACGTATAGCGTTATATACTATTACGTTACAACGTATAACGTTATATACTATTACGTTATAACGTATAACGTTATATACTATTACGTTATAACGTATAACGTTATATAGCATTACGTACTAACGTATAACGTTATGTAGCATTACATTGTAACGTATAACGTTATGTAGCATTTCGTTATAACGAATAACGTTATGTAGCATTACGTTATAACGTATAACGTTATATACTATTACGTTATATCGTATAACATTGTATACTAATAAGTTATAACGTATAACGCTATGTAGCATTACATTATAACGTATAACGTTATATACTATTACGTTGTAACGTATAACGTTATATACTATTATGTTATAACGTATAACGTTATGTAGCATTACATGATAACGTATAACGTTATGTAGCATTACGTTATAACGTATAACGTTATGTAGCATTACATTATAACGTATAACGTTATATACTATTACGTTGTAACGTATAACGATGTATACTAATAAGTTATAACGTATAACGTTATGTAGCATTACATTATAACGTATAACGTTATATACTATTACGTTATAACGTATAACGTTATATACTATTACGTTATAACGTATAACGTTATATACTATTACGTTATAACGTATAACGTTATATAGCATTACGTACTAACGTATAACGTTATGTAGCATTACATTATAACGTATAACGTTATGTAGCATTACGTTATAACGAATAACGTTATGTAGCATTACGGTATAACGTATAACGTTATATACTATTACGTTATAACGTATAACATTGTATACTAATAAGTTATAACGTATAACGTTATGTAGCATTACATTATAACGTATAACGT
This sequence comes from Bombus sonorus, assembly GCA_029958995.1. Lineage (NCBI taxonomy): Eukaryota > Metazoa > Arthropoda > Insecta > Hymenoptera > Apidae > Bombus > Bombus sonorus. The sequence continues at coordinate 9,734,914 of JARWAU010000009.1, read as the reverse complement.
TATATACTATTATGTTATAACGTATAACGTTATGTAGCTTTACATTATAACGTATAACATTATGTAGCATTACGTTATAACGTATAACGTTATGTAGCATTACGTTATAACGTATAACGTTATATACTATTACGTTGTAACGTATAACGTCGTATACTAATAAGTTATAACGTATAACGCTATGTAGCATTACATTATAACGTATAACGTTATATACTATTACGTTATAATGTATAACGTTATATACTATTATGTTATAACGTATAACGTTATATACTACTACGTTATAACGTATAACGTTATGTAGCATTACGTTATAACGTATAGCGTTATATACTATTACGTTACAACGTATAACGTTATATACTATTACGTTATAACGTATAACGTTGTATACTAATAAGTTATAACGTATAACGTTATGTAGCATTACAGTATAACGTATAACGTTATATACTATTACGTTATTACCTATAACGTTATGTAGCATTTCGTTATAACGTATAACGTTACGTAGCATTACGTTATAACGTATAAAGTTATATAGCATTAGGATATAACGTATAACGTTATTTAGCATTACGTACTAACGTATAACGTTATGTAGCATTACGTTATAACGTATAACGTTATGTAGCATTACGTTATAACGTATAACGTTATATACTATTACGTTATAACGTATAACGTTTTATACTAATAAGTTATAACGTATAACGTTATGTAGCATTACATTATAACCTATAACGTTATATACTATTACGTTATAACGTATAACGTTATATAGCATTACGTACTAACATATAACGTTATGTAGCATTACATTATAACGTATAACGTTATCTAGCATTTCGTTATAACGAATAACGTTATGTAGCATTACGGTGTAACGTATAACGTTATATACTATTACGTTATAACGTATAACATTGTATACTAATAAGTTATAACGTATAACGTTATGTAGCATTACATTATAACGTATAACGTTATATACTATTATGTTATAACGTATAACGTTATGTAGCTTTACATTATAACGTATAACATTATGTAGCATTACGTTATAACGTATAACGTTATGTAGCATTACGTTATAACGTATAACGTTATATACTATTACGTTGTAACGTATAACGTCGTATACTAATAAGTTATAACGTATAACGCTATGTAGCATTACATTATAACGTATAACGTTATATACTATTACGTTATAATGTATAACGTTATATACTATTATGTTATAACGTATAACGTTATATACTACTACGTTATAACGTATAACGTTATGTAGCATTACGTTATAACGTATAGCGTTATATACTATTACGTTACAACGTATAACGTTATATACTATTACGTTATAACGTATAACGTTGTATACTAATAAGTTATAACGTATAACGTTATGTAGCATTACAGTATAACGTATAACGTTATATACTATTACGTTATAACGTATAACATTGTATACTAATAAGTTATAACGTATAACGTTATGTAGCATTACATTATAACGTATAGCGTTATATACTATTACGTTACAACGTATAACGTTATATACTATTACGTTATAACGTATAACGTTGTATACTAATAAGTTATAACGTATAACGTTATGTAGCATTACGTTATAACGTATAACGTTATATACTATTACGTTATAACGTATAACGTTATATACTATTATGTTATAACGTATAACGTTATGTAGCATTACGTTATAACGTATAACGTATAACGTTATGTAGCATTACGTTATAACGTGTAACGTTATATACTATTACGTTGTAACGTATAACGTTGAATACTAATAAGTTATAACGTATAACGCTATGTAGCATTACATTATAACGTATAACGTTATATACTATTACGTTATAACGTATAACGTTATATACTATTATGTTATAACGTATAACGTTATATACTACTACGTTGTAACGTATAACGTTATGTAGCATTACGTTATAACGTATAGCGTTATATACTATTACGTTACAACGTATAACGTTATATACTATTACGTTATAACGTATAACGTTGTATACTAATAAGTTATAACGTATACCGTTATGTAGCATTACGTACTAACGTATAACATTATGTAGCATTACGTTATAACGTATAACGTTATGTAGCATTACGTTATAACGTATAACGTTATGTAGCATTACGTTATAACGTATAACGTTATATACTATTACGTTGTAACGTATAACGTTGTATACTAATAAGTTATAACGTATAACGGTATGTAGCATTACATTATAACGTATAACGTTATATACTATTACGTTATAACGTATAACGTTATATACTATTACGTTATAACGTATAACGTTATACAGCATTACGTACTAACGTATAACGTTAGGTAGCATTACATTATAACGTATAACGTTATGTAGCATTACGTTATAACGAATAACGTTATGTAGCATTACGGTACAACGTATAACGTTATATACTATTACGTTATAACGTATAACATTGTATACTAATAAGTTATAACGTATAACGCTATGTAGCATTACATTATAACGTATAACGTTATATACTATTACGTTATAACGTATAACGTTATATACTATTATGTTATAACGTATAACGTTATGTAGCTTTACATTATAACGTATAACATTATGTAGCATTACGTTATAACGTATAACGTTATGTAGCATTACGTTATAACGTATAACGTTATATACTATTACGTTGTAACGTATAACGTTGTATACTAATAAGTTATAACGTATAACGCTATGTAGCATTACATTATAACGTATAACGTTATATACTATTACGTTATAATGTATAACGTTATATACTATTATGTTATAACGTATAACGTTATATACTACTACGTTATAACGTATAACGTTATGTAGCATTACGTTATAACGTATAGCGTTATATACTATTACGTTACAACGTATAACGTTATATACTATTACGTTATAACGTATAACGTTGTATACTAATAAGTTATAACGTATAACGTTATGTAGCATTACAGTATAACGTATAACGTTATATACTATTACGTTATTACCTATAACGTTATGTAGCATTTCGTTATAACGTATAACGTTACGTAGCATTACGTTATAACGTATAAAGTTATATAGCATTAGGATATAACGTATAACGTTATTTAGCATTACGTACTAACGTATAACGTTATGTAGCATTACGTTATAACGTATAACGTTATATACTATTACGTTGTAACGTGTAACGTTGTATACTAATAAGTTATAACGTATAGCGCTATGTAGCATTACATTATAACGTATAACGTTATATACTATTACGTTATAACGTATAACGTTATATACTATTATGTTATAACGTATAACGTTATATACTACTACGTTGTAACGTATAACGTTCTGAAGCATTACGTTATAACGTATAGCGTTATATACTATTACGTTACAACGTATAACGTTATATACTATTACGTTATAACGTATAACGTTATATACTATTACGTTATAACGTATAACGTTATATAGCATTACGTACTAACGTATAACGTTATGTAGCATTACATTGTAACGTATAACGTTATGTAGCATTTCGTTATAACGAATAACGTTATGTAGCATTACGTTATAACGTATAACGTTATATACTATTACGTTATATCGTATAACATTGTATACTAATAAGTTATAACGTATAACGCTATGTAGCATTACATTATAACGTATAACGTTATATACTATTACGCTGTAACGTATAACGTTATATACTATTATGTTATAACGTATAACGTTATGTAGCATTACATGATAACGTATAACGTTATGTAGCATTACGTTATAACGTATAACGTTATGTAGCATTACGTTATAACGTATAACGTTATATACTATTACGTTGTAACGTATAACGACGTATACTAATAAGTTATAACGTATAACGTTATGTAGCATTACATTATAACGTATAACGTTGTATACTATTAAGTTATAACGCATAACGTTATGTAGCATTACATTATAACGTATAACGTTATATACTATTACGTTATAACGTATAACGTTATATACTATTACGTTATAACGTATAACGTTATATAGCATTACGTACTAACGTATAACGTTATGTAGCATTACATTATAACGTATAACGTTATGTAGCATTACGTTATAACGAATAACGTTATGTAGCATTACGCTATAACGTATAACGTTATATACTATTACGTAATAACGTATAACATTGTATACTAATAAGTTATAACGTATAACGCTATGTAGCATTACATTATAACGTATAACGTTATATACTAATACGTTATAACGTATAACGTTATGTAACATTACGTTATAACGTATAGCGTTATATACTATTACGTTACAACGTATAACGTTATATACTATTACGTTATAACGTATAATGTTGTATACTAATAAGTTATAACGTATAACGTATTGTAGCATTACGTACTAACGTATAACGTTATGTAGCATTACGTTATAACGTATAACGTTATGTAGCATTACGTTATAACGTATAACGTTATATACTATTACGTTATAACGTATAACGTTTTATACTAATAAGTTATAACGTATAACGTTATGTAGCATTACATTATAACCTATAACGTTATATACTATTACGTTATAACGTATAACGTTATATAGCATTACGTACTAACATATAACGTTATGTAGCATTACATTATAACGTATAACGTTATCTAGCCTTTCGTTATAACGAATAACGTTATGTAGCATTACGGTATAACGTATAACGTTATATACTATTACGTTATAACGTATAACATTGTATACTAATAAGTTATAACGTATAACGTTATGTAGCATTACATTATAACGTATAACGTTATATACTATTATGTTATAACGTATAACGTTATGTAGCTTTACATTATAACGTATAACATTATGTAGCATTACGGTATAACGTGTAACGTTATATACTATTACGTTATAACGTATAACATTGTATACTAATAAGTTATAACGTATAACGTTATATACTATTACGCTGTAACGTATAACGTTATATACTATTATGTTATAACGTATAACGTTATGTAGCATTACATGATAACGTATAACGTTATGTAGCATTACGGTATAACGTATAACGTTATATACTATTACGTTATAACGTATAACATTGTATACTAATAAGTTATAACGTATAACGTTGTATACTATTACGTTATAACGTATAACGTTATATACTATTACGTTACAACGTATAACGTTATATACTATTACGTTATAACGTATAACGTTGTATACTAATAAGTTATAACGTATAACGTTATGTAGCATTACAGTATAACGTATAACGTTATATACTATTACGTTATTACCTATAACGTTATGTAGCATTTCGTTATAACGTATAACGTTACGTAGCATTACGTTATAACGTATAACGTTATGTAGCATTACGTTATAACGAATAACGTTATGTAGCATTACGGTATAACGTATAACGTTATATACTATTACGTTATAACGTATAACATTGTATACTAATAAGTTATAACGTATAACGCTACGTAGCATTACATTATAACGTATAACGTTATATACTATTACGTTATAACGTATAACGTTATATACTATTATGTTATAACGTATAACGTTATGTAGCTTTACATTATAACGTATAACATTATGTAGCATTACGTTATAACGTATAACGTTATGTAGCATTACGTTATAACGTATAACGTTATATACTATTACGTTGTAACGTATAACGTTGTATACTAATAAGTTATAACGTATAACGCTATGTAGCATTACATTATAACGTATAACGTTATATACTATTACGTTATAATGTATAACGTTATATACTATTATGTTATAACGTATAACGTTATATACTACTACGTTATAACGTATAACGTTATGTAGCATTACGTTATAACGTATAGCGTTATATACTATTACGTTACAACGTATAACGTTATATACTATTACGTTATAACGTATAACGTTGTATACTAATAAGTTATAACGTATAACGTTATGTAGCATTACAGTATAACGTATAACGTTATATACTATTACGTTATTACCTATAACGTTATGTAGCATTTCGTTATAACGTATAACGTTACGTAGCATTACGTTATAACGTATAAAGTTATATAGCATTAGGATATAACGTATAACGTTATTTAGCATTACGTACTAACGTATAACGTTATGTAGCATTACGTTATAACGTATAACGTTATATACTATTACGTTGTAACGCATAACGTTGTATAGCATTACGTACTAACGTATAACGTTATGTAGCATTACATTGTAACGTATAACGTTATGTAGCATTTCGTTATAACGAATAACGTTATGTAGCATTACGTTATAACGTATAGCGTTATATACTATTACGTTACAACGTATAACGTTATATACTATTACGTTATAACGTATAACGTTATATACTATTACGTTATAACGTATAACGTTATATAGCATTACGTACTAACGTATAACGTTATGTAGCATTACATTGTAACGTATAACGTTATGTAGCATTTCGTTATAACGAATAACGTTATGTAGCATTACGTTATAACGTATAACGTTATATACTATTACGTTATATCGTATAACATTGTATACTAATAAGTTATAACGTATAACGCTATGTAGCATTACATTATAACGTATAACGTTATATACTATTACGTTGTAACGTATAACGTTATATACTATTATGTTATAACGTATAACGTTATGTAGCATTACATGATAACGTATAACGTTATGTAGCATTACGTTATAACGTATAACGTTGTGTAGCATTACGTTATAACGTATAACGTTATATACTATTACGTTGTAACGTATAACGATGTATACTAATAAGTTATAACGTATAACGTTATGTAGCATTACATTATAACGTATAACGTTATATACTATTACGTTATAACGTATAACGTTATATACTATTACGTTATAACGTATAACGTTATATAGCATTACGTTATAACGTATAACGTGGTATACTAATAAGTTATAACGTATAACGTTATGTAGCATGACATTATAACGTATAACGTTATATACTATTACGTTATAACGTATAACGTTATATACTATTACGTTATAACGTATAACGTTATATAGCATTACGTACTAACGTATAACGTTATGTAGCATTACAGTATAACGTATAACGTTATGTAGCATTACGTTATAACGAATAACGTTATGTAGCATTACGCTATAACGTATAACGTTATATACTATTACGTAATAACGTATAACATTGTATACTAATAAGTTATAACGTATAACGCTATGGAGCATTACATTATAACGTATAACGTTATATACTAATACGTTATAACGTATAACGTTATGTAGCATTACGCTATAACGTATAGCGTTATATACTATTACGTTACAACGTATAACGTTATATACTATTACGTTATAACGTATAACGTTATATACTATTACGTTATAACGTATAACGTTATATAGCATTACGTACTAACGTATAACGTTATGTAGCATTACATTGTAGCGTATACCGTTATGTAGCATTTCGTTATAACGAATAACGTTATGTAGCATTACGTTATAACGTATAACGTTATATACTATTACGTTATATCGTATAACATTGTATACTAATAAGTTATAACGCATAACGCTATGTAGCATTACATTATAACGTATAACGTTATATACTATTACGTTGTAACGTAAGACGTTATATACTATTATGTTATAACGTATAACGTTATGTAGCATTACATGATAACGTATAACGTTATGTAGCATTACGTTATAACGTATAACGTTATGTAACATTACGTTATAACGTATAGCGTTATATACTATTACGTTACAACGTATAACGTTATATACTATTACGTTATAACGTATAATGTTGTATACTAATAAGTTATAACGTATAACGTATTGTAGCATTACGTACTAACGTATAACGTTATGTAGCATTACGTTATAACGTATAACGTTATGTAGCATTACGTTATAACGTATAACGTTATATACTATTACGTTATAACGTATAACGTTTTATACTAATAAGTTATAACGTATAACGTTATGTAGCATTACATTATAACCTATAACGTTATATACTATTACGTTATAACGTATAACGTTATATAGCATTACGTACTAACATATAACGTTATGTAGCATTACATTATAACGTATAACGTTATCTAGCCTTTCGTTATAACGAATAACGTTATGTAGCATTACGGTATAACGTATAACGTTATATACTATTACGTTATAACGTATAACATTGTATACTAATAAGTTATAACGTATAACGTTATGTAGCATTACATTATAACGTATAACGTTATATACTATTATGTTATAACGTATAACGTTATGTAGCTTTACATTATAACGTATAACATTATGTAGCATTACGGTATAACGTGTAACGTTATATACTATTACGTTATAACGTATAACATTGTATACTAATAAGTTATAACGTATAACGTTATATACTATTACGCTGTAACGTATAACGTTATATACTATTATGTTATAACGTATAACGTTATGTAGCATTACATGATAACGTATAACGTTATGTAGCATTACGGTATAACGTATAACGTTATATACTATTACGTTATAACGTATAACATTGTATACTAATAAGTTATAACGTATAACGTTGTATACTATTACGTTATAACGTATAACGTTATATACTATTACGTTACAACGTATAACGTTATATACTATTACGTTATAACGTATAACGTTGTATACTAATAAGTTATAACGTATAACGTTATGTAGCATTACAGTATAACGTATAACGTTATATACTATTACGTTATTACCTATAACGTTATGTAGCATTTCGTTATAACGTATAACGTTACGTAGCATTACGTTATAACGTATAACGTTATGTAGCATTACGTTATAACGAATAACGTTATGTAGCATTACGGTATAACGTATAACGTTATATACTATTACGTTATAACGTATAACATTGTATACTAATAAGTTATAACGTATAACGCTACGTAGCATTACATTATAACGTATAACGTTATATACTATTACGTTATAACGTATAACGTTATATACTATTATGTTATAACGTATAACGTTATGTAGCTTTACATTATAACGTATAACATTATGTAGCATTACGTTATAACGTATAACGTTATGTAGCATTACGTTATAACGTATAACGTTATATACTATTACGTTGTAACGTATAACGTTGTATACTAATAAGTTATAACGTATAACGCTATGTAGCATTACATTATAACGTATAACGTTATATACTATTACGTTATAATGTATAACGTTATATACTATTATGTTATAACGTATAACGTTATATACTACTACGTTATAACGTATAACGTTATGTAGCATTACGTTATAACGTATAGCGTTATATACTATTACGTTACAACGTATAACGTTATATACTATTACGTTATAACGTATAACGTTGTATACTAATAAGTTATAACGTATAACGTTATGTAGCATTACAGTATAACGTATAACGTTATATACTATTATGTTATAACGTATAACGTTATGTAGCTTTACATTATAACGTATAACATTATGTAGCATTACGGTATAACGTGTAACGTTATATACTATTACGTTATAACGTATAACATTGTATACTAATAAGTTATAACGTATAACGTTATATACTATTACGCTGTAACGTATAACGTTATATACTATTATGTTATAACGTATAACGTTATGTAGCATTACATGATAACGTATAACGTTATGTAGCATTACGGTATAACGTATAACGTTATATACTATTACGTTATAACGTATAACATTGTATACTAATAAGTTATAACGTATAACGTTGTATACTATTACGTTATAACGTATAACGTTATATACTATTACGTTACAACGTATAACGTTATATACTATTACGTTATAACGTATAACGTTGTATACTAATAAGTTATAACGTATAACGTTATGTAGCATTACAGTATAACGTATAACGTTATATACTATTACGTTATTACCTATAACGTTATGTAGCATTTCGTTATAACGTATAACGTTACGTAGCATTACGTTATAACGTATAACGTTATGTAGCATTACGTTATAACGAATAACGTTATGTAGCATTACGGTATAACGTATAACGTTATATACTATTACGTTATAACGTATAACATTGTATACTAATAAGTTATAACGTATAACGCTACGTAGCATTACATTATAACGTATAACGTTATATACTATTACGTTATAACGTATAACGTTATATACTATTATGTTATAACGTATAACGTTATGTAGCTTTACATTATAACGTATAACATTATGTAGCATTACGTTATAACGTATAACGTTATGTAGCATTACGTTATAACGTATAACGTTATATACTATTACGTTGTAACGTATAACGTTGTATACTAATAAGTTATAACGTATAACGCTATGTAGCATTACATTATAACGTATAACGTTATATACTATTACGTTATAATGTATAACGTTATATACTATTATGTTATAACGTATAACGTTATATACTACTACGTTATAACGTATAACGTTATGTAGCATTACGTTATAACGTATAGCGTTATATACTATTACGTTACAACGTATAACGTTATATACTATTACGTTATAACGTATAACGTTGTATACTAATAAGTTATAACGTATAACGTTATGTAGCATTACAGTATAACGTATAACGTTATATACTATTACGTTATTACCTATAACGTTATGTAGCATTTCGTTATAACGTATAACGTTACGTAGCATTACGTTATAACGTATAAAGTTATATAGCATTAGGATATAACGTATAACGTTATTTAGCATTACGTACTAACGTATAACGTTATGTAGCATTACGTTATAACGTATAACGTTATATACTATTACGTTGTAACGTATAACGTTGTATAGCATTACGTACTAACGTATAACGTTATGTAGCATTACATTGTAACGTATAACGTTATGTAGCATTTCGTTATAACGAATAACGTTATGTAGCATTACGTTATAACGTATAGCGTTATATACTATTACGTTACAACGTATAACGTTATATACTATTACGTTATAACGTATAACGTTATATACTATTACGTTATAACGTATAACGTTATATAGCATTACGTACTAACGTATAACGTTATGTAGCATTACATTGTAACGTATAACGTTATGTAGCATTTCGTTATAACGAATAACGTTATGTAGCATTACGTTATAACGTATAACGTTATATACTATTACGTTATATCGTATAACATTGTATACTAATAAGTTATAACGTATAACGCTATGTAGCATTACATTATAACGTATAACGTTATATACTATTACGTTGTAACGTATAACGTTATATACTATTATGTTATAACGTATAACGTTATGTAGCATTACATGATAACGTATAACGTTATGTAGCATTACGTTATAACGTATAACGTTGTGTAGCATTACGTTATAACGTATAACGTTATATACTATTACGTTGTAACGTATAACGATGTATACTAATAAGTTATAACGTATAACGTTATGTAGCATTACATTATAACGTATAACGTTATATACTATTACGTTATAACGTATAACGTTATATACTATTACGTTATAACGTATAACGTTATATAGCATTACGTTATAACGTATAACGTGGTATACTAATAAGTTATAACGTATAACGTTATGTAGCATGACATTATAACGTATAACGTTATATACTATTACGTTATAACGTATAACGTTATATACTATTACGTTATAACGTATAACGTTATATAGCATTACGTACTAACGTATAACGTTCTGTAGCATTACAGTATAACGTATAACGTTATGTAGCATTACGTTATAACGAATAACGTTATGTAGCATTACGCTATAACGTATAACGTTATATACTATTACGTAATAACGTATAACATTGTATACTAATAAGTTATAACGTATAACGCTATGTAGCATTACATTATAACGTATAACGTTATATACTAATACGTTATAACGTATAACGTTATGTAGCATTACGCTATAACGTATAGCGTTATATACTATTACGTTACAACGTATAACGTTATATACTATTACGTTATAACGTATAACGTTATATACTATTACGTTATAACGTATAACGTTATATAGCATTACGTACTAACGTATAACGTTATGTAGCATTACATTGTAGCGTATACCGTTATGTAGCATTTCGTTATAACGAATAACGTTATGTAGCATTACGTTATAACGTATAACGTTATATACTATTACGTTATATCGTATAACATTGTATACTAATAAGTTATAACGCATAACGCTATGTAGCATTACATTATAACGTATAACGTTATATACTATTACGTTGTAACGTAAGACGTTATATACTATTATGTTATAACGTATAACGTTATGTAGCATTACATGATAACGTATAACGTTATGTAGCATTACGTTATAACGTATAACGTTATGTAGCATTACGTTATAACGTATAACGTTATATACTATTACGTTGTAACGTATAACGATGTATACTAATTAGTTATAACGTATAACGTTATGTAGCATTACATTATAACGTATAACGTTATATACTATTACGTTATAACGTATAACGTTATATACTATTACGTTATAACGTATAACGTTATATAGCATTACGTACTAACGTATAACGTTATGTAGCATTACATTATAACGTATAACGTTATGTAGCATTACGTTATAACGAATAACGTTATGTAGCATTACGGTATAACGTATAACGTTATATACTATTACGTTATAACGTATAACATTGTATACTAATAAGTTATAACGTATAACGTTATGTAGCATTACATTATAACGTATAACGTTATATACTGTTACGTTATAACGTATAACGTTATATACTATTACGTTATAACGTATAACGTTATATAGCATTACGTTATAACGTATAACGTGGTATACTAATAAGTTATAACGTATAACGTTATGTAGCATGACATTATAACGTATAACGTTGTATACTATTAAGTTATAACGTATAACGTTATGTAGCATTACGTACTAACATATAACGTTATGTAGCATTACATTATAACGTATAACGTTATGTAGCATTTCGTTATAACGAATAACGTTATGTAGCATTACGTTATAACGTATAACGTTATATACTATTACGTTATAACGTATAACATTGTATACTAATAAGTTATAACGTATAACGCTATGTAGCATTACATTATAACGTATAACGTTATATACTATTACGTTATAACGTATAACGTTATATACTATTATGTGATAACGTATAACGTTATGTAGCATTACATTATAACGTATAACGTTATGTAGCATTACATTATAACGTATAACGTTATGTAGCATTACGTTATAACGTATAACGTTATATACTATTACGTTGTAACGTATAACGTTGTATACTAACAAGTTATAACGTATAACGCTATGTAGCATTACATTATAACGTATAACGTTATATACTATTACGTTATAACGTATAACGTTATATACTATTATGTTATAACGTATAACGTTATATACTACTACGTTGTAACGTATAACGTTATGTAGCATTACGTTATAACGTATAGCGTTATATACTATTACGTTACAACGTATAACGTTATATACTATTACGTTATAACGTATAACGTTGTATACTAATAAGTTATAACGTATACCGTTATGTAGCATTACGTACTAACGTATAACATCATGTAGCATTACGTTATAACGTATAACGTTATGTAGCATTACGTTATAACGTATAACGTTATATACTATTACGTTATAACGTATAACGTTATATACTATTACGTTATAACGTATAACGTTATATAGCATTACGTACTAACGTATAACGTTATGTAGCATTACATTATAACGTATAACGTTATGTAGCATTACGTTATAACGAATAACGTTATGTAGCATTACGGTATAACGTATAACGTTATATACTATTACGTTATAACGTATAACATTGTATACTAATAAGTTATAACGTATAACGCTATGTAGCATTACATTATAACGTATAACGTTATATACTATTACGTTATAACGTATAACGTTATATACTATTATGTTATAACGTATAACGTTATGTAGCTTTACATTATAACGTATAACATTATGTAGCATTACGTTATAACGTATAACGTTATGTAGCATTACGTTATAACGTATAACGTTATATACTATTACGTTGTAACGTATAACGTTATATACTATTATGTTATAACGTATAACGTTATGTAGCATTACATGATAACGTATAACGTTATGTAGCATTACGTTATAACGTATAACGTTATGTAGCATAACGTTATAACGTATAACGTTATATACTATTACGTTGTAACGTATAACGTTGTATACTAATAAGTTATAACGTATAACGTTATGTAGCATTACATTATAACGTATAACGTTATATACTATTACGTTATAACGTATAACGTTATATACTATTACGTTATAACGTATAACGTTATATAGCATTACGTACTAACGTATAACGTTATGTAGCATTACATTATAACGTATAACGTTATGTAGCATTACGTTATAACGAATAACGTTACGTAGCATTACGTTATAACGTATAAAGTTATATAGCATTAGGATATAACGTATAACGTTATGTAGCTGTACGTTATAACGTATAACGTTATATACTATTACGTTGTAACGTATAACGTTATGTAGCATTACGTTATAACGTATAACGTTATATACATTTACGTTATAACGTATGACGTTATATACTATTACGTTATAACGTATAACATTATATACAAATGCGTTATATCGTATAACGATATGTAGCATTACGTTATAACGTATAACGTTATGTAGCATTACTTTATAACGTATAACGTTATATACTATTCCGTTATAACGTGTAACGTTATGTAGCATTTCGTTATAACGTATAACGTTATATAGCATTACGTTATAACGTATAACGTGGTATACTAATAAGTTATAACGTATAACGTTATGTAGCATGACATTATAACGTATAACGTTGTATACTATTAAGTTATAACGTATAACGTTATGTAGCATTACATTATAACGTATAACGTTATGTAGCATGACATTATAACGTATGACGTTATATACTATTACGTTATAACGTATAACGTTATATACTATTGCGTTATAACGTATAACGTTATATAGCATTACGTTATAACGTATAACGTGGTATACTAATAAGTTATAACGTATAAGGTTATGTAGCATGACATTATAACGTATAACGTTGTATACTATTAAGTTATAACGTATAACGTTATGTAGCATTACATTATAACGTATAACGTTATGTAGCATGACGTTATAACGTATAACGTTATGTAGCATTACGTTATAACGTATAACGTTATATACTATTACGTTATAACGTATAACGTTATGTAGCTTTACATTATAACGTATAACATTATGTAGCATTACGTTATAACGTATAACGTTATGTAGCATTACATTATAACGTATAACGTTATGTAGCATGACGTTATAACGTATAACGTTATGTAGCATTACGTTATAACGTATAACGTTATATACTATTCCGTTATAACGTGTAACGTTATGTAGCATTTCGTTATAACGTATAACGTTATATAGCATTACGTTATAACGTATAACGTGGTATACTAATAAGTTATAACGTATAACGTTATGTAGCATGACATTATAACGTATAACGTTGTATACTATTAAGTTATAACGTATAACGTTATGTAGCATTACATTATAACGTATAACGTTATGTAGCATGACATTATAACGTATAACGTTGTATACTATTAAGTTATAACGTATAACGTTATGTAGCATTACATTATAACGTATAACGTTATGTAGCATGACGTTATAACGTATAACGTTATGTAGCATTACGTTATAACGTATAACGTTATATACTATTACGTTATAACGTATAACGTTATGTAGCTTTACATTATAACGTATAACATTATGTAGCATTACGTTATAACGTATAACGTTATGTAGCATTACGTTATAACGTATAACGTTATATACTATTACGTTGTAACGTATAACGTTATATACTATTATGTTATAACGTATAACGTTATGTAGCATTACATTATAACGTATAACGTTATGTAGCATGACGTTATAACGTCTAACGTTATGTAGCATTACGTTATAACGTATAACGTTATATACTATTACGTTATAACGTATAACGTTATGTAGCTTTACATTATAACGTATAACATTATGTAGCATTACGTTATAACGTATAACGTTATGTAGCATTACATTATAACGTATAACGTTATGTAGCATGACGTTATAACGTATAACGTTATGTAGCATTACGTTATAACGTATAACGTTATATACTATTACGTTATAACGTATA
The DNA here is from genome assembly GCA_029958995.1 of Bombus sonorus. Taxonomy (NCBI): domain Eukaryota; kingdom Metazoa; phylum Arthropoda; class Insecta; order Hymenoptera; family Apidae; genus Bombus; species Bombus sonorus. Next base: position 9,718,411 of record JARWAU010000009.1, on the reverse strand, counting down.
ACGTTATGTAGCTTTACATTATAACGTATAACATTATGTAGCATTACGTTATAACGTATAACGTTATATAGCATTACGTTATAACGTATAACGTGGTATACTAATAAGTTATAACGTATAACGTTATGTAGCATGACATTATAACGTATAACGTTGTATACTATTAAGTTATAACGTATAACGTTATGTAGCATTACATTATAACGTATAACGTTATGTAGCATGACATTATAACGTATAACGTTGTATACTATTAAGTTATAACGTATAACGTTATGTAGCATTACATTATAACGTATAACGTTATGTAGCATGACGTTATAACGTATAACGTTATGTAGCATTACGTTATAACGTATAACGTTATATACTATTACGTTATAACGTATAACGTTATGTAGCTTTACATTATCACGTATAACATTATGTAGCATTACGTTATAACGTATAATGTTATGTAGCATTACGTTATAACGTATAACGTTATATACTATTACGTTGTAACGTATAACGTTATATACTATTATGTTATAACGTATAACGTTATGTAGCATTACATGATAACGTATAACGTTATGTAGCATTACGTTATAACGTATAACGTTATGTAGCATTACGTTATAACGTATAACGTTATATACTATTACGTTGTAACGTATAACGTTGTATACTAATAAGTTATAACGTATAACGTTATGTAGCATTACATTATAACGTATAACGTTATATACTATTACGTTATAACGTATAACGTTATATACTATTACATTATAACGTATAACGTTATATAGCATTACGTACTAACGTATAACGTTATGTAGCATTACATTATAACGTATAACGTTATGTAGCATTACGTTATAACGAATAACGTTATGTAGCATTACGGTATAACGTATAACGTTATATACTATTACGTTATAACGTATAACATTGTATACTAATAAGTTATAACGTATAACGTTATGTAGCATTACATTATAACGTATAACGTTATATACTATTACGTTATAACGTATAACGTTATATACTATTACGTTATAACGTATAACGTTATATAGCATTACGTTATAACGTATAACGTGGTATACTAATAAGTTATAACGTATGACGTTATGTAGCATGACATTATAACGTATAACGTTGTATACTATTAAGTTATAACGTATAACGTTATGTAGCATTACATTATAACGTATAACGTTATATACTATTACGTTATAACGTATAACGTTATATACTATTACGTTATAACGTATAACGTTATATAGCATTACGTACTAACGTATAACGTTATGTAGCATTACATTATAACGTATAACGTTATGTAGCATTACGTTATAACGAATAACGTTCTGTAGCATTACGTTATAACGTATAACGTTATATACTATTACGTAATAACGTATAACATTGTATACTAATAAGTTATAACGTATAACGCTATGTAGCATTACATTATAACGTATAACGTTATATACTAATACGTTATAACGTATAACGTTATGTAGCATTACGTTATAACGTATAGCGTTATATACTATTACGCTACAACGTATAACGTTATATACTATTACGTTATAACGTATAACGTTGTATACTAATAAGTTATAACGTATAACGTTATGTAGCATTACGTACTAACGTATAACGTTATGTAGCATTACGTTATAACGTATAACGTTATGTAGCATTACGTTATAACGTATAACGTTATATACTATTACGTTATAACGTATAACGTTATATACTATTACGTTATAACGTATAACGTTATATAGCATTACGTTATAACGTATAACGTGGTATACTAATAAGTTATAACGTATAACGTTATGTAGCATGACATTATAACGTATAACGTTGTATACTATTAAGTTATAACGTATAACGTTATGTAGCATTACATTATAACGTATAACGTTATATACTATTACGTTATAACGTATAACGTTATATACTATTACGTTATAACGTATAACGTTATATAGCATTACGTACTAACGTATAACGTTATGTAGCATTACATTATAACGTATAACGTTATGTAGCATTACGTTATAACGAATAACGTTATGTAGCATTACGTTATAACGTATAACGTTATATACTATTACGTAATAACGTATAACATTGTATACTAATAAGTTATAACGTATAACGCTATGTAGCATTACATTATAACGTATAACGTTATATACTAATACGTTATAACGTATAACGTTATGTAGCATTACGTTATAACGTATAGCGTTATATACTATTACGTTACAACGTATAACGTTATATACTATTACGTTATAACGTATAACGTTGTATACTAATAAGTTATAACGTATAACGTTATGTAGCATTACGTACTAACGTATAACGTTATGTAGCATTACGTTATAACGTATAACGTTATGTAGCATTACGTTATAACGTATAACGTTATATACTATTACGTTATAACGTATAACGTTTTATACTAATAAGTTATAACGTATAACGTTATGTAGCATTACATTATAACCTATAACGTTATATACTATTACGTTATATCGTATAACGTTATATAGCATTACGTACTAACGTATAACGTTATGTATCATTACATTATAACGTATAACGTTATGTAGCATTTCGTTATAACGAATAACGTTATGTAGCATTACGTTATAACGTATAACGTTATATACTATTACGTTATAACGTATAACATTGTATACTAATATATATAATATATAAGTTATAACGTATAACGTTATGTAGCATTACATTATAACGTATAACGTTATATACTATTACGTTATAACGTATAACGTTATATACTATTATGTTATAACGTATAACGTTATGTAGCATTACATTATAACGTATAACGTATAACGTTATGTAGCATTACGTTATAACGTATAACGTTATATACTATTACGTTGTAACGTATAACGTTGTATACTAATAAGTTATAACGTATAACGCTATGTAGCATTACATTATAACGTATAACGTTATATACTATTACGTTATAACGTATAACGTTATATACTATTATGTTATAACGTATAACGTTATATACTACTACGTTGTAACGTATAACGTTATGTAGCATTACGTTATAACGTATAGCGTTATATACTATTACGTTACAACGTATAACGTTATATACTATTACGTTATAACGTATAACGTTGTATACTAGTAAGTTATAACGTATACCGTTATGTAGCATTACGTACTAACGTATAACATTATGTAGCATTACGTTATAACGTATAACGTTATGTAGCATTACGTTATAACGCATAACGTTATGTAGCATTACGTTATAACGTATAACGTTATATACTATTACGTTATAACGTATAACGTTTTATACTAATAAGTTATAACGTATAACGTTATGTAGCATTACATTATAACCTATAACGTTATATACTATTACGTTATATCGTATAACGTTATATACTATTACGTTATAACGTATAACGTTGTATACTAATAAGTTATAACGTATAACGTTATGTAGCATTACGTACTAACGTATAACGTTATGTAGCATTACGTTATAACGTATAACGTTATGTAGCATTACGTTATAACGTATAACGTTATATACTATTACGTTATAACGTATAACGTTTTATACTAATAAGTTATAACGTATAACGTTATGTATCATTACGTTATAACGTATAACGTTATATACTATTACGTTATAACGTATAACGTTATGTAGCTTTACATTATAACGTATAACATTATGTAGCATTACGTTATAACGTATAACGTTATGTAGCATTACATTATAACGTATAACGTTATGTAGCATGACGTTATAACGTATAACGTTATGTAGCATTACGTTATAACGTATAACGTTATATACTATTACGTTATAACGTATAACGTTATGTAGCTTTACATTATAACGTATAACATTATGTAGCATTACGTTATAACGTATAACGTTATATAGCATTACGTGATAACGTATAACGTGGTATACTAATAAGTTATAACGTATAACGTTATGTAGCATGACATTATAACGTATAACGTTGTATACTACTAAGTTATAACGTATAACGTTATGTAGCATTACATTATAACGTATAACGTTATGTAGCATGACATTATAACGTATAACGTTGTATACTATTAAGTTATAACGTATAACGTTATGTAGCATTACATTATAACGTATAACGTTATGTAGCATGACGTTATAACGTATAACGTTATGTAGCATTACGTTATAACGTATAACGTTATATACTATTACGTTATAACGTATAACGTTATGTAGCTTTACATTATCACGTATAACATTATGTAGCATTACGTTATAACGTATAACGTTATGTAGCATTACGTTATAACGTATAACGTTATATACTATTACGTTGTAACGTATAACGTTATATACTATTATGTTATAACGTATAACGTTATGTAGCATTACATGATAACGTATAACGTTATGTAGCATTACGTTATAACGTATAACGTTATGTAGCATTACGTTATAACGTATAACGTTATATACTATTACGTTGTAACGTATAACGTTGTATACTAATAAGTTATAACGTATAACGTTATGTAGCATTACATTATAACGTATAACGTTATATACTATTACGTTATAACGTATAACGTTATATACTATTACATTATAACGTATAACGTTATATAGCATTACGTACTAACGTATAACGTTATGTAGCATTACATTATAACGTATAACGTTATGTAGCATTACGTTATAACGAATAACGTTATGTAGCATTACGGTATAACGTATAACGTTATATACTATTACGTTATAACGTATAACATTGTATACTAATAAGTTATAACGTATAACGTTATGTAGCATTACATTATAACGTATAACGTTATATACTATTACGTTATAACGTATAACGTTATATACTATTACGTTATAACGTATAACGTTATATAGCATTACGTTATAACGTATAACGTGGTATACTAATAAGTTATAACGTATAACGTTATGTAGCATGACATTATAACGTATAACGTTGTATACTATTAAGTTATAACGTATAACGTTATGTAGCATTACATTATAACGTATAACGTTATATACTATTACGTTATAACGTATAACGTTATATACTATTACGTTATAACGTATAACGTTATATAGCATTACGTACTAACGTATAACGTTATGTAGCATTACATTATAACGTATAACGTTATGTAGCATTACGTTATAACGAATAACGTTCTGTAGCATTACGTTATAACGTATAACGTTATATACTATTACGTAATAACGTATAACATCGTATACTAATAAGTTATAACGTATAACGCTATGTAGCATTACATTATAACGTATAACGTTATATACTAATACGTTATAACGTATAACGTTATGTAGCATTACGTTATAACGTATAGCGTTATATACTATTACGCTACAACGTATAACGTTATATACTATTACGTTATAACGTATAACGTTGTATACTAATAAGTTATAACGTATAACGTTATGTAGCATTACGTACTAACGTATAACGTTATGTAGCATTACGTTATAACGTATAACGTTATGTAGCATTACGTTATAACGTATAACGTTATATACTATTACGTTATAACGTATAACGTTATATACTATTACGTTATAACGTATAACGTTATATAGCATTACGTTATAACGTATAACGTGGTATACTAATAAGTTATAACGTATAACGTTATGTAGCATGACATTATAACGTATAACGTTGTATACTATTAAGTTATAACGTATAACGTTATGTAGCATTACATTATAACGTATAACGTTATATACTATTACGTTATAACGTATAACGTTATATACTATTACGTTATAACGTATAACGTTATATAGCATTACGTACTAACGTATAACGTTATGTAGCATTACATTATAACGTATAACGTTATGTAGCATTACGTTATAACGAATAACGTTATGTAGCATTACGTTATAACGTATAACGTTATATACTATTACGTAATAACGTATAACATTGTATACTAATAAGTTATAACGTATAACGCTATGTAGCATTACATTATAACGTATAACGTTATATACTATTACGTTGTAACGTATAACGTTATATACTATTATGTTATAACGTATAACGTTATGTAGCATTACATGATAACGTATAACGTTATGTAGCATTACGTTATAACGTATAACGTTATGTAGCATTACGTTATAACGTATAACGTTATATACTATTACGTTGTAACGTATAACGTTGTATACTATTACGTTATAACGTATAACGTTATGTAGCTTTACATTATCACGTATAACATTATGTAGCTTTACATTATCACGTATAACATTATGTAGCATTACGTTATAACGTATAACGTTATGTAGCATTACGTTATAACGTATAACGTTATATACTATTACGTTGTAACGTATAACGTTATATACTATTATGTTATAACGTATAACGTTATGTAGCATTACATGATAACGTATAACGTTATGTAGCATTACGTTATAACGTATAACGTTATGTAGCATTACGTTATAACGTATAACGTTATATACTATTACGTTGTAACGTATAACGTTGTATACTAATAAGTTATAACGTATAACGTTATGTAGCATTACATTATAACGTATAACGTTATGTAGCATTACATTATAACGTATAACGTTATGTAGCATGACGTTATAACGTATAACGTTATGTAGCATTACGTTATAACGTATAACGTTATATACTATTACGTTATAACGTATAACGTTATGTAGCTTTACATTATCACGTATAACATTATGTAGCATTACGTTATAACGTATAACGTTATGTAGCATTACGTTATAACGTATAACGTTATATACTATTACGTTATAACGTATAACGTTATATACTATTACGTTATAACGTATAACGTTATATAGCATTACGTTATAACGTATAACGTGGTATACTAATAAGTTATAACGTATAACGTTATGTAGCATGACATTATAACGTATAACGTTGTATACTATTAAGTTATAACGTATAACGTTATGTAGCACTACATTATAACGTATAACGTTATATACTATTACGTTATAACGTATAACGTTATATACTATTACGTTATAACGTATAACGTTATATAGCATTACGTACTAACGTATAACGTTATGTAGCATTACATTATAACGTATAACGTTATGTAGCATTACGTTATAACGAATAACGTTCTGTAGCATTACGTTATAACGTATAACGTTATATACTATTACGTAATAACGTATAACATTGTATACTAATAAGTTATAACGTATAACGCTATGTAGCATTACATTATAACGTATAACGTTATATACTAATACGTTATAACGTATAACGTTATGTAGCATTACGTTATAACGTATAGCGTTATATACTATTACGCTACAACGTATAACGTTATATACTATTACGTTATAACGTATAACGTTGTATACTAATAAGTTATAACGTATAACGTTATGTAGCATTACGTACTAACGTATAACGTTATGTAGCATTACGTTATAACGTATAACGTTATGTAGCATTACGTTATAACGTATAACGTTATATACTATTACGTTATAACGTATAACGTTATATACTATTACGTTATAACGTATAACGTTATATAGCATTACGTTATAACGTATAACGTGGTATACTAATAAGTTATAACGTATAACGTTATGTAGCATGACATAATAACGTATAACGTTGTATACTATTAAGTTATAACGTATAACGTTATGTAGCATTACATTATAACGTATAACGTTATATACTATTACGTTATAACGTATAACGTTATATACTCTTACGTTATAACGTATAACGTTATATAGCATTACGTACTAACGTATAACGTTATGTAGCATTACATTATAACGTATAACGTTATGTAGCATTACGTTATAACGAATAACGTTATGTAGCATTACGTTATAACGTATAACGTTATATACTATTACGTAATAACGTATAACATTGTATACTAATAAGTTATAACGTATAACGCTATGTAGCATTACATTATAACGTATAACGTTATATACTAATACGTTATAACGTATAACGTTATGTAGCATTACGTTATAACGTATAGCGTTATATACTATTACGTTACAACGTATAACGTTATATACTATTACGTTATAACGTATAACGTTGTATACTAATAAGTTATAACGTATAACGTTATGTAGCATTACGTACTAACGTATAACGTTATGTAGCATTACGTTATAACGTATAACGTTATGTAGCATTACGTTATAACGTATAACGTTATATACTATTACGTTATAACGTATAACGTTTTATACTAATAAGTTATAACGTATAACGTTATGTAGCATTACATTATAACCTATAACGTTATATACTATTACGTTATATCGTATAACGTTATATAGCATTACGTACTAACGTATAACGTTATGTATCATTACATTATAACGTATAACGTTATGTAGCATTTCGTTATAACGAATAACGTTATGTAGCATTACGTTATAACGTATAACGTTATATACTATTACGTTATAACGTATAACATTGTATACTAATAAGTTATAACGTATAACGTTATGTAGCATTACATTATAACGTATAACGTTATATACTATTACGTTATAACGTATAACGTTATATACTATTATGTTATAACGTATAACGTTATGTAGCATTACATTATAACGTATAACGTATAACGTTATGTAGCATTACGTTATAACGTATAACGTTATATACTATTACGTTGTAACGTATAACGTTGTATACTAATAAGTTATAACGTATAACGCTATATAGCATTACATTATAACGTATAACGTTATATACTATTACGTTATAACGTATAACGTTATATACTATTATGTTATAACGTATAACGTTATATACTACTACGTTGTAACGTATAACGTTATGTAGCATTACGTTATAACGTATAGCGTTATATACTATTACGTTACAGCGTATAACGTTATATACTATTACGTTATAACGTATAACGTTGTATACTAGTAAGTTATAACGTATACCGTTATGTAGCATTACGTACTAACGTATAACATTATGTAGCATTACGTTATAACGTATAACGTTATGTAGCATTACGTTATAACGCATAACGTTATGTAGCATTACGTTATAACGTATAACGTTATATACTATTACGTTGTAACGTATAACGTTGTATACTAATAAGTTATAACGTATAACGGTATGTAGCATTACATTATAACGTATAACGTTATATACTATTACGTTATAACGTATAACGTTATATACTATTACGTTATAACGTATAACGTTATATAGCATTACGTACTAACGTATAACGTTATGTAGCATTACGTTATAACGTATAACATTGTATACTAATAAGTTATAACGTATAACGCTATGTAGCATTACATTATAACGTATAACGTTATGTAGCATTACGTTATAACGAATAACGTTATGTAGCATCACGGTATAACGTATAACGTTATATACTATTACGTTATAACGTATAACATTGTATACTAATAAGTTATAACGTATAACGCTATGTAGCATTACATTATAACGTATAACGTTATATACTATTACGTTATAACGTATAACGTTATATACTATTATGTTATAACGTATAACGTTATGTAGCTTTACATTATAACGTATAACATTATGTAGCATTACGTTATAACGTATAACGTTATGTAGCATTACGTTATAACGTATAACGTTATATACTATTACGTTGTAACGTATAACGTTATATACTATTATGTTATAACGTATAACGTTATGTAGCATTACATGATAACGTATAACGTTATGTAGCATTACGTTATAACGTATAACGTTATATACTATTACGTTGTAACGTATAACGTTGTATACTAATAAGTTATAACGTATAACGTTATGTAGCATTACATTATAACGTATAACGTTATATACTATTACGTTATAACGTATAACGTTATATACTATTACGTTATAACGTATAACGTTATATAGCATTACGTACTAACGTATAACGTTATGTAGCATTACATCATAACGTATAACGTTATGTAGCATTACGTTATAACGAATAACGTTACGTAGCATTACGTTATAACGTATAAAGTTATATAGCATTAGGATATAACGTATAACGTTCTTTAGCATTACGTACTAACGTATAACGTTATGTAGCTGTACGTTATAACGTATAACGTTATATACTATTACGTTGTAACGTATAACGTTATGTAGCATTACGTTATAACGTATAACGTTATATACATTTACGTTATAACGTATGACGTTATATACTATTACGTTATAACGTATAACATTATATACAAATGCGTTATATCGTATAACGATATGTAGCATTACGTTATAACGTATAACGTTATGTAGCATTACTTTATAACGTATAACGTTATATACTATTCCGTTATAACGTGTAACGTTATGTAGCATTACATTATAACGTATAACGTTATGTAGCATGACATTATAACGTATGACGTTATATACTATTACGTTATAACGTATAACGTTATATACTATTGCGTTATAACGTATAACGTTATATAGCATTACGTTATAACGTATAACGTGGTATACTAATAAGTTATAACGTATAACGTTATGTAGCATGACATTATAACGTATAACGTTGTATACTATTAAGTTATAACGTATAACGTTATGTAGCATTACATTATAACGTATAACGTTATGTAGCATGACGTTATAACGTATAACGTTATGTAGCATTACGTTATAACGTATAACGTTATATACTATTACGTTATAACGTATAACGTTATGTAGCTTTACATTATAACGTATAACATTATGTAGCATTACGTTATAACGTATAACGTTATGTAGCATTACGTTATAACGTATAACGTTATATACTATTACGTTGTAACGTATAACGTTATATACTATTATGTTATAACGTATAACGTTATGTAGCATTACATGATAACGTATAACGTTATGTAGCATTACGTTATAACGTATAACGTTATGTAGCATTACGTTATAACGTATAACGTTATATACTATTACGTTAACGTATAACGTTGTATACTAATAAGTTATAACGTATAACGTTATGTAGCATTACATTATAACGTATAACGTTATATACTATTACGTTATAACGTATAACGTTATATACTATTACGTTATAACGTATAACGTTATATAGCATTACGTACTAACGTATAACGTTATGTAGCATTACATTATAACGTATAACGTTATGTAGCATTACGTTATAACGTATAACGTTATGTAGCATTACGTTATAACGTATAACGTTATATACTATTACGTTGTAACGTATAACGTTGTATACTATTAAGTTATAACGTATAACGTTATGTAGCATTACATTATAACGTATAACGTTATATACTATTACGTTATAACGTATAACGTTATATACTATTACGTTATAACGTATAACGTTATATAGCATTACGTACTAACGTATAACGTTATGTAGCATTACATTATAACGTATAACGTTATGTAGCATTACGTTATAACGAATAACGTTATGTAGCATTACGTTATAACGTATAACGTTATATACTATTACGTAATAACGTATAACATTGTATACTAATAAGTTATAACGTATAACGCTATGTAGCATTACATTATAACGTATAACGTTATATACTAATACGTTATAACGTATAACGTTATGTAGCATTACGTTATAACGTATAGCGTTATATACTATTACGTTACAACGTATAACGTTATATACTATTACGTTATAACGTATAACGTTGTATACTAATAAGTTATAACGTATAACGTTATGTAGCATTACGTACTAACGTATAACGTTATGTAGCATTACGTTATAACGTATAACGTTATGTAGCATTACGTTATAACGTATAACGTTATATACTATTACGTTATAACGTATAACGTTTTATACTAATAAGTTATAACGTATAACGTTATGTAGCATTACATTATAACCTATAACGTTATATACTATTACGTTATATCGTATAACGTTATATAGCATTACGTACTAACGTATAACGTTATGTATCATTACATTATAACGTATAACGTTATGTAGCATTTCGTTATAACGAATAACGTTATGTAGCATTACGTTATAACGTATAACGTTATATACTATTACGTTATAACGTATAACATTGTATACTAATAAGTTATAACGTATAACGTTATGTAGCATTACATTATAACGTATAACGTTATATACTATTACGTTATAACGTATAACGTTATATACTATTATGTTATAACGTATAACGTTATGTAGCATTACATTATAACGTATAACGTATAACGTTATGTAGCATTACGTTATAACGTATAACGTTATATACTATTACGTTGTAACGTATAACGTTGTATACTAATAAGTTATAACGTATAACGCTATGTAGCATTACATTATAACGTATAACGTTATATACTATTACGTTATAACGTATAACGTTATATACTATTATGTTATAACGTATAACGTTATATACTACTACGTTGTAACGTATAACGTTATGTAGCATTACGTTATAACGTATAGCGTTATATACTATTACGTTACAGCGTATAACGTTATATACTATTACGTTATAACGTATAACGTTGTATACTAGTAAGTTATAACGTATACCGTTATGTAGCATTACGTACTAACGTATAACATTATGTAGCATTACGTTATAACGTATAACGTTATGTAGCATTACGTTATAACGCATAACGTTATGTAGCATTACGTTATAACGTATAACGTTATATACTATTACGTTGTAACGTATAACGTTGTATACTAATAAGTTATAACGTATAACGGTATGTAGCATTACATTATAACGTATAACGTTATATACTATTACGTTATAACGTATAACGTTATATACTATTACGTTATAACGTATAACGTTATATAGCATTACGTACTAACGTATAACGTTATGTAGCATTACATTATAACGTATAACGTTATGTAGCATTACGTTATAACGAATAACGTTATGTAGCATCACGGTATAACGTATAACGTTATATACTATTACGTTATAACGTATAACATTGTATACTAATAAGTTATAACGTATAACGCTATGTAGCATTACATTATAACGTATAACGTTATATACTATTACGTTATAACGTATAACGTTATATACTATTATGTTATAACGTATAACGTTATGTAGCTTTACATTATAACGTATAACATTATGTAGCATTACGTTATAACGTATAACGTTATGTAGCATTACGTTATAACGTATAACGTTATATACTATTACGTTGTAACGTATAACGTTATATACTATTATGTTATAACGTATAACGTTATGTAGCATTACATGATAACGTATAACGTTATGTAGCATTACGTTATAACGTATAACGTTATATACTATTACGTTGTAACGTATAACGTTGTATACTAATAAGTTATAACGTATAACGTTATGTAGCATTACATTATAACGTATAACGTTATATACTATTACGTTATAACGTATAACGTTATATACTATTACGTTATAACGTATAACGTTATATAGCATTACGTACTAACGTATAACGTTATGTAGCATTACATCATAACGTATAACGTTATGTAGCATTACGTTATAACGAATAACGTTACGTAGCATTACGTTATAACGTATAAAGTTATATAGCATTAGGATATAACGTATAACGTTCTTTAGCATTACGTACTAACGTATAACGTTATGTAGCTGTACGTTATAACGTATAACGTTATATACTATTACGTTGTAACGTATAACGTTATGTAGCATTACGTTATAACGTATAACGTTATATACATTTACGTTATAACGTATGACGTTATATACTATTACGTTATAACGTATAACATTATATACAAATGCGTTATATCGTATAACGATATGTAGCATTACGTTATAACGTATAACGTTATGTAGCATTACTTTATAACGTATAACGTTATATACTATTCCGTTATAACGTGTAACGTTATGTAGCATTACATTATAACGTATAACGTTATGTAGCATGACATTATAACGTATGACGTTATATACTATTACGTTATAACGTATAACGTTATATACTATTGCGTTATAACGTATAACGTTATATAGCATTACGTTATAACGTATAACGTGGTATACTAATAAGTTATAACGTATAACGTTATGTAGCATGACATTATAACGTATAACGTTGTATACTATTAAGTTATAACGTATAACGTTATGTAGCATTACATTATAACGTATAACGTTATGTAGCATGACGTTATAACGTATAACGTTATGTAGCATTACGTTATAACGTATAACGTTATATACTATTACGTTATAACGTATAACGTTATGTAGCTTTACATTATACCGTATAACATTATGTAGCATTACGTTATAACGTATAACGTTATGTAGCATTACGTTATAACGTATAACGTTATATACTATTACGTTGTAACGTATAACGTTATATACTATTATGTTATAACGTATAACGTTATGTAGCATTACATGATAACGTATAACGTTATGTAGCATTACGTTATAACGTATAACGTTATGTAGCATTACGTTATAACGTATAACGTTATATACTATTACGTTAACGTATAACGTTGTATACTAATAAGTTATAACGTATAACGTTATGTAGCATTACATTATAACGTATAACGTTATATACTATTACGTTATAACGTATAACGTTATATACTATTACGTTATAACGTATAACGTTATATAGCATTACGTACTAACGTATAACGTTATGTAGCATTACATTATAACGTATAACGTTATGTAGCATTACGTTATAACGAATAACGTTATGTAGCATTACGGTATAACGTATAACGTTATATACTATTACGTTGTAACGTATAACGTTATGTAGCATTACGTTATAACGTATAACGTTATATACATTTACGTTATAACGTATGACGTTATATACTATTACGTTATAACGTATAACATTATATACAAATGCGTTATATCGTATAACGATATGTAGCATTACGTTATAACGTATAACGTTATGTAGCATTACTTTATAACGTATAACGTTATATACTATTCCGTTATAACGTATAACGTTATATAGCATTACGTTATAACGTATAACGTTATATACATTTACGTTATAACGTATGACGTTATATACTATTACGTTATAACGTATAACATTATATACAAATGCGTTATATCGTATAACGATATGTAGCATTACGTTATAACGTATAACGTTATGTAGCATTACTTTATAACGTATAACGTTATATACTATTCCGTTATAACGTATAACGTTATATAGCATTACGTTATAACGTATAACGTGGTATACTAATAAGTTATAACGTATAACGTTATGTAGCATGACATTATAACGTATAACGTTGTATACTATTAAGTTATAACGTATAACGTTATGTAGCATTACATTATAACGTATAACGTTATGTAGCATGACGTTATAACGTATAACGTTATGTAGCATTACGTTATAACGTATAACGTTATATACTATTACGTTATAACGTATAACGTTATGTAGCTTTACATTATAACGTATAACATTATGTAGCATTACGTTATAACGTATAACGTTATGTAGCATTACGTTATAACGTATAACGTTATATACTATTACGTTGTAACGTATAACGTTATATACTATTATGTTATAACGTATAACGTTATGTAGCATTACATGATAACGTATAACGTTATGTAGCATTACGTTATAACGTATAACGTTATGTAGCATTACGTTATAACGTATAACGTTATATACTATTACGTTGTAACGTATAACGTTGTATACTAATAAGTTATAACGTATAACGTTATGTAGCATTACATTATAACGTATAACGTTATATACTATTACGTTATAACGTATAACGTTATATACTATTACGTTATAACGTATAACGTTATATAGCATTACGTACTAACGTATAACGTTATGTAGCATTACATTATAACGTATAACGTTATGTAGCATTACGTTATAACGAATAACGTTATGTAGCATTACGGTATAACGTATAACGTTATATACTATTACGTTATAACGTATAACATTGTATACTAATAAGTTATAACGTATAACGTTATGTAGCATTACATTATAACGTATAACGTTATATACTATTACGTTATAACGTATAACGTTATATACTATTACGTTATAACGTATAACGTTATATAGCATTACGTTATAACGTATAACGTTATGTAGCATTACGTACTAACGTATAACGTTATGTAGCATTACGTTATAACGTATAACGTTATGTAGCATTACGTTATAACGTATAACGTTATATACTATTACGTTATAACGTATAACGTTTTATACTAATAAGTTATAACGTATAACGTTATGTAGCATTACATTATAACCTATAACGTTATATACTATTACGTTATAACGTATAACGTTATATAACATTACGTACTAACGTATAACGTTATGTAGCATTACATTATAACGTATAACGTTATGTAGCATTTCGTTATAACGAATAACGTTATGTAGCATTACGTTATAACGTATAACGTTATATACTATTACGTTATAACGTATAACATTGTATACTAATAAGTTATAACGTATAACGCTATGTAGCATTACATTATAACGTATAACGTTATATACTATTACGTTATAACGTATAACGTTATATACTATTACGCTATAACGTATAACGTTATATAGCATTACGTACTAACGTATAACGTTATGTAGCATTACATTATAACGTATAACGTTATGTAGCATTACGTTATAACGAATAACGTTATGTAGCATTACGGTATAACGTATAACGGTATATACTATTACGTTATAACGTATAACATTGTATACTAATAAATTATAACGTATAACGTTATGTAGCATTACATTATAACGTATAACGTTATATACTATTACGTTATAACGTATAACGTTATATACTATTACGTTATAACGTATAACGTTATATACTATTACGTTATAACGTATAACGTTATATAGCATCACGTTATAACGTATAACGTGGTATACTAATAAATTATAACGTATAACGTTATGTAGCATTACGTACTAACGTATAACGTTATGTAGCATTACATTATAACGTATAACGTTATGTAGCATTACGTTATAACGAATAACGTTATGTAGCATTACGGTATAACGTATAACGGTATATACTATTACGTTATAACGTATAACATTGTATACTAATAAATTATAACGTATAACGTTATGTAGCATTACATTATAACGTATAACGTTATATACTATTACGTTATAACGTATAACGTTATATACTATTACGTTATAACGTATAACGTTATATAGCATCACGTTATAACGTATAACGTGGTATACTAATAAGTTATAACGTATAACGTTATGTAGCATGACATTATAACGTTTAACGTTGTATACTATTAAGTTATAACGTATAACGTTATGTAGCATTACATTATAACGTATAACGTTATATACTATTACGTTATAACGTATAACGTTATATACTATTACGTTATAACGTATAACGTGGTATACTAATAAGTTATAACGTATAACGTTATGTAGCATGACATTATAACGTATAACGTTGTATACTATTAAGTTATAACGTATAACGTTATGTAGCATTACATTATAACGTATAACGTTATATACTATTACGTTATAACGTATAACGTTATATACTATTACGTTATAACGTATAACGTTATATAGCATTACGTACTAACGTATAACGTTATGTAGCATTACATTATAACGTATAACGTTATGTAGCATTACGTTATAACGAATAACGTTATGTAGCATTACGTTATAACGTATAACGTTATATACTATTACGTAATAACGTATAGCATTGTATACTAATAAGTTATAACGTATAACGCTATGTAGCATTACATTATAACGTATAACGTTATATACTAATACGTTATAACGTATAACGTTATGTAGCATTACGTTATAACGTATAGCGTTATATACTATTACGTTACAACGTATAACGTTATATACTATTACGTTATAACGTATAACGTTGTATACTAATAAGTTATAACGTATAACGTTATGTAGCATTACGTACTAACGTATAACGTTATGTAGCATTACGTTATAACGTATAACGTTATGTAGCATTACGTTATAACGTATAACGTTATATACTATTACGTTATAACGTATAACGTTTTATACTAATAAGTTATAACGTATAACGTTATGTAGCATTACATTATAACCTATAACGTTATATACTATTACGTTATAACGTATAACGTTATATAGCATTACGTACTAACGTATAACGTTATGTAGCATTACATTATAACGTATAACGTTATGTAGCATTTCGTTATAACGAATAACGTTATGTAGCATTACGTTATAACGTATAACGTTATATACTATTACGTTATAACGTATAACATTGTATACTAATAAGTTATAACGTATAACGCTATGTAGCATTACATTATAACGTATAACGTTAAATACTATTACGTTATAACGTATAACGTTATATACTATTATGTTATAACGTATAACGTTATGTAGCATTACATTATAACGTATAACGTATAACGTTATGTAGCATTACGTTATAACGTATAACGTTATATACTATTACGTTGTAACGTATAACGTTGTATACTAATAAGTTATAACGTATAACGCTATGTAGCATTACATTATAACGTATAACGTTATATACTATTACGTTATAACGTATAACGTTATATACTATTATGTTATGACGTATAACGTTATATACTACTACGTTGTAACGTATAACGTTATGTAGCATTACGTTATAACGTATAGCGTTATATACTATTACGTTACAACGTATAACGTTATATACTATTACGTTATAACGTATACCGTTATGTAGCATTACGTACTAACGTATAACATTATGTAGCATTACGTTATAACGTATAACGTTATGTAGCATTACGTTATAACGTATAACGTTATGTAGCATTACGTTATAACGTATAACGTTATATACTATTACGTTGTAACGTATAACGTTGTATACTAATAAGTTATAACGTATAACGGTATGTAGCATTACATTATAACGTATAACGTTATATACTATTACGTTATAACGTATAACGTTATATAGCATTACGTACTAACGTATAACGTTATGTAGCATTACATTATAACGTATAACGTTATGTAGCATTACGTTATAACGAATAACGTTATGTAGCATTACGGTATAACGTATAACGTTATATACTATTACGTTATAACGTATAACATTGTATACTAATAAGTTATAACGTATAACGCTATGTAGCATTACATTATAACGTATAACGTTATATACTACTACGTTATAACGTATAACGTTATATACTATTATGTTATAACGTATAACGTTATATACTACTACGTTATAACGTATAACGTTATGTAGCATTACGTTATAACGTATAGCGTTATATACTATTACGTTACAACGTATAACGTTATATACTATTACGTTATAACGTATAACGTTGTATACTAATAAGTTATAACGTATAACGTTATGTAGCATTACAGTATAACGTATAACGTTATATACTATTACGTTATTACGTATAACGTTATGTAGCATTTCGTTATAACGTATAACGTTACGTAGCATTACGTTATAACGTATAAAGTTATATAGCATTAGGATATAACGTATAACGTTATTTAGCATTACGTACTAACGTATAACGTTATGTAGCTGTACGATATAACGTATAACGTTATATACTATTACGTTGTAACGTATAACGTTATGTAGCATTACGTTATAACGTATAACGTTATATACATTTACGTTATAACGTATGACGTTATATACTATTACGTTATAACGTATAACATTATATACAAATGCGTTATATCGTATAACGGTATGTAGCATTACGTTATAACGTATAACGTTATGTAGCATTACTTTATAACGTATAACGTTATATACTATTCCGTTATAACGTGTAAAGTTATGTAGCATTTCGTTATAACGTATAACGTTATATAGCATTACGTTATAACGTATAACGTGGTATACTAATAACTTATAACGTATAACGTTATGTAGCATGACATTATAACGTATAACGTTGTATACTATTAAGTTATAACGTATAACGTTATGTAGCATTACATTATAGCGTATAACGTTATGTAGCATGACATTATAACGTATGACGTTATATACTATTACGTTATAACGTATAACGTTATATACAATTACGTTATATCGTATAACGTTATGTAGCATTACGTTCTAACGTATAACGTTATATACTATTACGTTGTAACGTATACCGTTACGTAGCATTACGTTATAACGTATAACGTTATATACTATTACGTTGTAACGTATAACGTTACGTAGCATTACGTTATAACGTATAACGTTATATACTATTACGTTATAACGTATAACGTTATATACTATTGCGTTATAACGTATAACGTTATATAGCATTACGTTATAACGTATAACGTGGTATACTAATAAGTTATAACGTATAACGTTATGTAGCATGACATTATAACGTATAACGTTGTATACTATTAAGTTATAACGTATAACGTTATGTAGCATTACATTATAACGTATAACGTTATGTAGCATGACGTTATAACGTATAACGTTATGTAGCATTACGTTATAACGTATAACGTTATATACTATTACGTTATAACGTATAACGTTTTATACTATTAAGTTATAACGTATAACGTTATGTAGCATTACATTATAACCTATAACGTTATATACTATTACGTTATAACGTATAACGTTATATACTATTACGTTATAACGTATAACGTTATATACTATTATGTTATAACGTATAACGTTATGTAGCATTACATTATAACGTATAACGTTATGTAGCATTACGTTATAACGTATAACGTTATGTAGCATTACGTTATAACGTATAACGTTATATACTATTACGTTGTAACGTATAACGTTGTATACTAATAAGTTATAACGTATAGCGCTATGTAGCATTACATTATAACGTATAACGTTATATACTATTACGTTATAACGTATAACGTTATATACTATTATGTTATAACGTATAACGTTATATACTACTACGTTGTAACGTATAACGTTATGTAGCATTACGTTATAACGTATAGCGTTATATACTATTACGTTATAACGTATAACGTTATATACTATTATGTTATAACGTATAACGTTATATACTATTACGTTATAACGTATAACGTTATATACTATTACGTTATAACGTATAACGTTATATAGCATTACGTACTAACGTATAACGTTATGTAGCATTACATTGTAACGTATAACGTTATGTAGCATTTCGTTATAACGAATAACATTATGTAGCATTACGTTATAACGTATAACGTTATATACTATTACGTTATATCGTATAACATTGTATACTAATAAGTTATAACGTATAACGCTATGTAGCATTACATTATAACGTATAACGTTATATACTATTACGTTGTAACGTATAACGTTATATACTATTATGTTATAACGTATAACGTTATGTGTCATTACATGATAACGTATAACGTTATGTAGCATTACGTTATAACGTATAACGTTATGTAGCATTACGTTATAACGTATAACGTTATATACTATTACGTTGTAACGTATAACGATGTATACTAATAAGTTATAACGTATAACGTTATGTAGCATTACATTATAACGTATAATGTTATATACTATTACGTTATAACGTATAACGTTATATACTATTACGTTATAACGTATAACGTTATATAGCATTACGTACTAACGTATAACGTTATGTAGCATTACATTATAACGTATAACGTTATGTAGCATTACGTTATAACGAATAACGTTATGTAGCATTACGGTATAACGTATAACGTTATATACTATTACGTTATAACGTATAACATTGAATACTAATAAGTTATAACGTATAACGTTATGTAGCATTACATTATAACGTATAACGTTATATACTATTACGTTATAACGTATAACGTTATATACTATTACGTTATAACGTATAACGTTATATAGCATTACGTTATAACGTATAACGTGGTATACTAATAAGTTATAACGTATAACGTTATGTAGCATGACATTATAACGTATAACGTTGTATACTATTAAGTTATAACGTATAACGTTATGTAGCATTACATTATAACGTATAACGTTATATACTATTACGTTATAACGTATAACATTGTATACTAATAAGTTATAACGTATAACGCTATGTAGCACTACATTATAACGTATAACGTTACATACTATTACGTTATAACGTATAACGTTATATACTATTATGTTATAACGTATAACGTTATGTAGCTTTACATTATAACGTATAACATTATGTAGCATTACGTTATAACGTATAACGTTATGTAGCATTACGTTATAACGTATAACGTTATATACTATTACGTTGTAACGTATAACGTTATATACTATTATGTTATAACGTATAACGTTATGTAGCATTACATGATAACGTATAACGTTATGTAGCATTACGTTATAACGTATAACGTTATGTAGCATTACGTTATAACGTATAACGTTATATACTATTACGTTGTAACGTATAACGTTGTATACTAATAAGTTATAACGTATAACGTTATGTAGCATTACATTATAACGTATAACGTTATATACTATTACGTTATAACGTATAACGTTATATACTATTAGGTTATAACGTATAACGTTATATAGCATTACGTACTAACGTATAACGTTATGTAGCATTACATTATAACGTATAACGTTATGTAGCATTACGTTATAACGAATAACGTTACGTAGCATTACGTTATAACGTATAAAGTTATATAGCATTAGGATATAACGTATAACGTTATTTAGCATTACGTACTAACGTATAACGTTATGTAGCTGTACGTTATAACGTATAACGTTATATACTATTACGTTATAACGTATAACGTTATATACTATTACGTTATAACGTATAACGTTATATAGCATTACGTACTAACGTATAACGTTATGTAGCATTACATTATAACGTATAACGTTATATAGCATTACGTTATAACGTATAACGTGGTATACTAATAAGTTATAACGTATAACGTTATGTAGCATGACATTATAACGTATAACGTTGTATACTATTAAGTTATAACGTATAACGTTATGTAGCATTACATTATAACGTATAACGTTATATACTATTACGTTATAACGTATAACGTTATATAGCATTACGTACTAACGTATAACGTTATGTAGCATTACATTATAACGTAAAACGTTATGTAGCATTACGTTATAACGAATAACGTTACGTAGCATTACGGTATAACGTATAAAGTTATATAGCATTAGGATATAACGTATAACGTTCTTTAGCATTACGTACTAACGTATAACGTTATGTAGCTGTACGTTATAACGTATAACGTTATATACTATTACGTTGTAACGTATAACGTTATGTAGCATTACGTTATAACGTATAACGTTATATACATTTACGTTATAACGTATGACGTTATATACTATTACGTTATAACGTATAACATTATATACAAATGCGTTATATCGTATAACGATATGTAGCATTACGTTATAACGTATAACGTTATGTAGCATTACTTTATAACGTATAACGTTATATACTATTCCGTTATAACGTGTAACGTTATGTAGCATTACATTATAACGTATAACGTTATGTAGCATGACATTATAACGTATGACGTTATATACTATTACGTTATAACGTATAACGTTATATACTATTGCGTTATAACGTATAACGTTATATAGCATTACGTTATAACGTATAACGTGGTATACTAATAAGTTATAACGTGTAACGTTATGTAGCATGACATTATAACGTATAACGTTGTATACTATTAAGTTATAACGTATAACGTTATGTAGCATTACATTATAACGTATAACGTTATGTAGCATGACGTTATAACGTATAACGTTATGTAGCATTACGTTATAACGTATAACGTTATATACTATTACGTTATAACGTATAACGTTATGTAGCTTTACATTATAACGTATAACATTATGTAGCATTACGTTATAACGTATAACGTTATGTAGCATTACGTTATAACGTATAACGTTATATACTATTACGTTGTAACGTATAACGTTATATACTATTATGTTATAACGTATAACGTTATGTAGCATTACATGATAACGTATAACGTTATGTAGCATTACGTTATAACGTATAACGTTATGTAGCATTACGTTATAACGTATAACGTTATATAGCATTACGTACTAACGTATAACGTTATGTAGCATTACATTATAACGTATAACGTTATGTAGCATTACGTTATAACGAATAACGTTATGTAGCATTACGGTATAACGTATAACGTTATATACTATTACGTTATAACGTATAACATTGTATACTAATAAGTTATAACGTATAACGTTATGTAGCATTACATTATAACGCATAACGTTATATACTATTACGTTATAACGTATAACGTTATATACTATTACGTTATAACGTATAACGTTAGATAGCATTACGTTATAACGTATAACGTTATGTAGCATTACGTACTAACGTATAACGTTATGTAGCATTACGTTATAACGTATAACGTTATGTAGCATTACGTTATAACGTATAACGTTATATACTATTACGTTATAACGTATAACGTTTTATACTAATAAGTTATAACGTATAACGTTATGTAGCATTACATTATAACCTATAACGTTATATACTATTACGTTATAACGTATAACGTTATATAACATTACGTACTAACGTATAACGTTATGTAGCATTACATTATAACGTATAACGTTATGTAGCATTTCGTTATAACGAATAACGTTATGTAGCACTACGTTATAACGTATAACGTTATATACTATTACGTTATAACGTATAACATTGTATACTAATAAGTTATAACGTATAACGCTATGTAGCATTACATTATAACGTATAACGTTATATACTATTACGTTATAACGTATAACGTTATATACTATTACGTTATAACGTATAACGTTATATAGCATTACGTACTAACGTATAACGTTATGTAGCATTACATTATAACGTATAACGTTATGTAGCATTACGTTATAACGAATAACGTTATGTAGCATTACGGTATAACGTATAACGTTATATACTATTACGTTATAACGTATAACATTCTATACTAATAAATTATAACGTATAACGTTATATAGCATTACGTTATAACGTATAACGTGGTATACTAATAAGTTATAACGTATAACGTTATGTAGCATTACGTTATAACGTATAGCGTTATATACTATTACGTTACAACGTATAACGTTATATACTATTACGTTATAACGTATAACGTTGTATACTAATAAGTTATAACGTATAACGTTATGTAGCATTACGTACTAACGTATAACGTTATGTAGCATTACGTTATAACGTATAACGTTATGTAGCATTACGTTATAACGTATAACGTTATATACTATTACGTTATAACGTATAACGTTTTATACTAATAAGTTATAACGTATAACGTTATGTAGCATTACATTATAACCTATAACGTTATATACTATTACGTTATAACGTATAACGTTATATAGCATTACGTACTAACGTATAACGTTATGTAGCATTACATTATAACGTATAACGTTATGTAGCATTACGTTATAACGAATAACGTTATGTAGCATTACGGTATAACGTATAACGTTATATACTATTACGTTATAACGTATAACATTGTATACTAATAAGTTATAACGTATAACGTTATGTAGCATTACATTATAACGTATAACGTTATATACTATTACGTTATAACGTATAACGTTATATACTATTACGTTATAACGTATAACGTTATATAGCATTACGTACTAACGTATAACGTTATGTAGCATTACATTATAACGTATAACGTTATGTAGCATTACGTTATAACGAATAACGTTATGTAGCATTACGTTATAACGTATAACGTTATATACTATTACGTTATAACGTATAACGTTTTATACTAATAAGTTATAACGTATAACGTTATGTAGCATTACATTATAACCTATAACGTTATATACTATTACGTTATAACGTATAACGTTATATAACATTACGTACTAACGTATAACGTTATGTAGCATTACATTATAACGTATAACGTTATGTAGCATTTCGTTATAACGAATAACGTTATGTAGCATTACGTTATAACGTATAACGTTATATACTATTACGTTATAACGTATAACATTGTATACTAATAAGTTATAACGTATAACGCTATGTAGCATTACATTATAACGTATAACGTTATATACTATTACGTTATAACGTATAACGTTATATACTATTACGTTATAACGTATAACGTTATATAGCATTACGTACTAACGTATAACGTTATGTAGCATTACATTATAACGTATAACGTTATGTAGCATTACGTTATAACGAATAACGTTATGTAGCATTACGGTATAACGTATAACGTTATATACTATTACGTTATAACGTATAACATTGTATACTAATAAATTATAACGTATAACGTTATGTAGCATTACATTATAACGTATAACGTTGTATACTATTAAGTTATAACGTATAACGTTATGTAGCATTACATTATAACGTATAACGTTATGTAGCATGACGTTATAACGTATAACGTTATGTAGCATTACGTTATAACGTATAACGTTATATACTATTACGTTATAACGTATAACGTTATGTAGCTTTACATTATAACGTATAACATTATGTAGCATTACGTTATAACGTATAACGTTTTATACTAATAAGTTATAACGTATAACGTTATGTAGCATTACATTATAACCTATAACGTTATATACTATTACGTTATAACGTATAACGTTATATAACATTACGTACTAACGTATAACGTTATGTAGCATTACATTATAACGTATAACGTTATGTAGCATTTCGTTGTAACGAATAACGTTATGTAGCATTACGTTATAACGTATAACGTTATATACTATTACGTTATAACGTATAACATTGTATACTAATAAGTTATAACGTATAACGCTATGTAGCATTACATTATAACGTATAACGTTATATACTATTACGTTATAACGTATAACGTTATATACTATTACGTTATAACGTATAACGTTATATAGCATTATGTACTAACGTATAACGTTATGTAGCATTACATTATAACGTATAACGTTATGTAGCATTACGTTATAACGAATAACGTTATGTAGCATTACGGTATAACGTATAACGTTATATACTATTACGTTATAACGTATAACATTCTATACTAATAAATTATAACGTATAACGTTATGTAGCATTACATTATAACGTATAACGTTATATACTATTACGTTATAACGTATAACGTTATATACTATTACGTTATAACGTATAACGTTATATAGCATTACGTTATAACGTATAACGTGGTATACTAATAAGTTATAACGTATAACGTTATGTAGCATTACGTTATAACGTATAGCGTTATATACTATTACGTTACAACGTATAACGTTATATACTATTACGTTATAACGTATAACGTTGTATACTAATAAGTTATAACGTATAACGTTATGTAGCATTACGTACTAACGTATAACGTTATGTAGCATTACGTTATAACGTATAACGTTATGTAGCATTACGTTATAACGTATAACGTTATATACTATTACGTTATAACGTATAACATTGTATACTAATAAGTTATAACGTATAACGCTATGTAGCATTACATTATAACGTATAACGTTATATACTATTACGTTATAACGTATAACGTTATATACTATTATGTTATAACGTATAACGTTATGTAGCATTACATTATAACGTATAACGTATAACGTTATGTAGCATTACGTTATAACGTATAACGTTATATACTATTACGTTGTAACGTATAACGTTGTATACTAATAAGTTATAACGTATAACGCTATGTAGCATTACATTATAACGTATAACGTTATATACTATTACGTTATAACGTATAACGTTATATACTATTATGTTATGACGTATAACGTTATATACTACTACGTTGTAACGTATAACGTTATGTAGCATTACGTTATAACGTATAGCGTTATATACTATTACGTTACAACGTATAACGTTATATACTATTACGTTATAACGTATAACGTTGTATACTAATAAGTTATAACGTATACCGTTATGTAGCATTACGTACTAACGTATAACATTATGTAGCATTACGTTATAACGTATAACGTTATGTAGCATTACGTTATAACGAATAACGTTATGTAGCATTACGGTATAACGTATAACGTTATATACTATTACGTTATAACGTATAACATTGTATACTAATAAGTTATAACGTATAACGTTATGTAGCATTACATTATAACGCATAACGTTATATACTATTACGTTATAACGTATAACGTTATATACTATTACGTTATAACGTATAACGTTAGATAGCATTACGTTATAACGTATAACGTTATGTAGCATTACGTACTAACGTATAACGTTATGTAGCATTACGTTATAACGTATAACGTTATGTAGCATTACGTTATAACGTATAACGTTATATACTATTACGTTATAACGTATAACGTTTTATACTAATAAGTTATAACGTATAACGTTATGTAGCATTACATTATAACCTATAACGTTATATACTATTACGTTATAACGTATAACGTTATATAACATTACGTACTAACGTATAACGTTATGTAGCATTACATTATAACGTATAACGTTATGTAGCATTTCGTTATAACGAATAACGTTATGTAGCACTACGTTATAACGTATAACGTTATATACTATTACGTTATAACGTATAACATTGTATACTAATAAGTTATAACGTATAACGCTATGTAGCATTACATTATAACGTATAACGTTATATACTATTACGTTATAACGTATAACGTTATATACTATTACGTTATAACGTATAACGTTATATAGCATTACGTACTAACGTATAACGTTATGTAGCATTACATTATAACGTATAACGTTATGTAGCATTACGTTATAACGAATAACGTTATGTAGCATTACGGTATAACGTATAACGTTATATACTATTACGTTATAACGTATAACATTCTATACTAATAAATTATAACGTATAACGT
Organism: Bombus sonorus; assembly: GCA_029958995.1. Classification (NCBI taxonomy): domain Eukaryota; kingdom Metazoa; phylum Arthropoda; class Insecta; order Hymenoptera; family Apidae; genus Bombus; species Bombus sonorus. The sequence goes on along the minus strand of JARWAU010000009.1, from coordinate 9,689,083 downwards.
TATATAGCATTACGTTATAACGTATAACGTGGTATACTAATAAGTTATAACGTATAACGTTATGTAGCATTACGTTATAACGTATAGCGTTATATACTATTACGTTACAACGTATAACGTTATATACTATTACGTTATAACGTATAACGTTGTATACTAATAAGTTATAACGTATAACGTTATGTAGCATTACGTACTAACGTATAACGTTATGTAGCATTACGTTATAACGTATAACGTTATGTAGCATTACGTTATAACGTATAACGTTATATACTATTACGTTATAACGTATAACGTTTTATACTAATAAGTTATAACGTATAACGTTATGTAGCATTACATTATAACCTATAACGTTATATACTATTACGTTATAACGTATAACGTTATATAGCATTACGTACTAACGTATAACGTTATGTAGCATTACATTATAACGTATAACGTTATGTAGCATTACGTTATAACGAATAACGTTATGTAGCATTACGGTATAACGTATAACGTTATATACTATTACGTTATAACGTATAACATTGTATACTAATAAGTTATAACGTATAACGTTATGTAGCATTACATTATAACGCATAACGTTATATACTATTACGTTATAACGTATAACGTTATATACTATTACGTTATAACGTATAACGTTATATAGCATTACGTACTAACGTATAACGTTATGTAGCATTACATTATAACGTATAACGTTATGTAGCATTACGTTATAACGAATAACGTTATGTAGCATTACGGTATAACGTATAACGTTATATACTATTACGTTATAACGTATAACATTGTATACTAATAAGTTATAACGTATAACGTTATGTAGCATTACATTATAACGCATAACGTTATATACTATTACGTTATAACGTATAACGTTATATACTATTACGTTATAACGTATAACGTTATATAGCATTACGTACTAACGTATAACGTTATGTAGCATTACATTATAACGCATAACGTTATATACTATTACGTTATAACGTATAACGTTGTATACTAATAAGTTATAACGTATAACGTTATGTAGCATTACATTATAACGTATAACGTTATATACTATTACGTTATAACGTATAACGTTATATACTATTACGTTATAACGTATAACGTTATATAGCATTACGTACTAACGTATAACGTTATGTAGCATTACATTATAACGTATAACGTTATGTAGCATTACGTTATAACGAATAACGTTATGTAGCATTACGGTATAACGTATAACGTTATATACTATTACGTTATAACGTATAACATTGTATACTAATAAGTTATAACGTATAACGTTATGTAGCATTACATTATAACGCATAACGTTATATACTATTACGATATAACGTATAACGTTATATACTATTACGTTATAACGTATAACGTTATATAGCATTACGTTATAACGTATAACGTTATGTAGCATTACGTACTAACGTATAACGTTATGTAGCATTACGTTATAACGTATAACGTTATGTAGCATTACGTTATAACGTATAACGTTATATACTATTACGTTATAACGTATAACGTTTTATACTAATAAGTTATAACGTATAACGTTATGTAGCATTACATTATAACCTATAACGTTATATACTATTACGTTATAACGTATAACGTTATATAACATTACGTACTAACGTATAACGTTATGTAGCATTACATTATAACGTATAACGTTATGTAGCATTTCGTTATAACGAATAACGTTATGTAGCATTACGTTATAACGTATAACGTTATATACTATTACGTTATAACGTATAACATTGTATACTAATAAGTTATAACGTATAACGCTATGTAGCATTACATTATAACGTATAACGTTATATACTATTACGTTATAACGTATAACGTTATATACTATTACGTTATAACGTATAACGTTATATAGCATTACGTACTAACGTATAACGTTATGTAGCATTACATTATAACGTATAACGTTATGTAGCATTACGTTATAACGAATAACGTTATGTAGCATTACGGTATAACGTATAACGTTATATACTATTACGTTATAACGTATAACATTCTATACTAATAAATTATAACGTATAACGTTATGTAGCATTACATTATAACGTATAACGTTATATACTATTACGTTATAACGTATAACGTTATATACTATTACGTTATAACGTATAACGTTATATAGCATTACGTTATAACGTATAACGTGGTATACTAATAAGTTATAACGTATAACGTTATGTAGCATTACGTTATAACGTATAGCGTTATATACTATTACGTTACAACGTATAACGTTATATACTATTACGTTATAACGTATAACGTTGTATACTAATAAGTTATAACGTATAACGTTATGTAGCATTACGTACTAACGTATAACGTTATGTAGCATTACGTTATAACGTATAACGTTATGTAGCATTACGTTATAACGTATAACGTTATATACTATTACGTTATAACGTATAACATTGTATACTAATAAGTTATAACGTATAACGCTATGTAGCATTACATTATAACGTATAACGTTATATACTATTACGTTATAACGTATAACGTTATATACTATTATGTTATAACGTATAACGTTATGTAGCATTACATTATAACGTATAACGTATAACGTTATGTAGCATTACGTTATAACGTATAACGTTATATACTATTACGTTGTAACGTATAACGTTGTATACTAATAAGTTATAACGTATAACGCTATGTAGCATTACATTATAACGTATAACGTTATATACTATTACGTTATAACGTATAACGTTATATACTATTATGTTATGACGTATAACGTTATATACTACTACGTTGTAACGTATAACGTTATGTAGCATTACGTTATAACGTATAGCGTTATATACTATTACGTTACAACGTATAACGTTATATACTATTCCGTTATAACGTATAACGTTGTATACTAATAAGTTATAACGTATACCGTTATGTAGCATTACGTACTAACGTATAACATTATGTAGCATTACGTTATAACGTATAACGTTATGTAGCATTACGTTATAACGTATAACGTTATGTAGCATTACGTTATAACGTATAACGTTATATACTATTACGTTGTAACGTATAACGTTGTATACTAATAAGTTATAACGTATAACGGTATGTAGCATTACGTTATAACGTATAGCGTTATATACTATTACGTTACAACGTATAACGTTATATACTATTACGTTATAACGTATAACGTTGTATACTAATAAGTTATAACGTATAACGTTATGTAGCATTACAGTATAACGTATAACGTTATATACTATTACGTTATTACGTATAACGTTGTATACTAATAAGTTATAACGTATAACGCTATGTAGCATTACATTATAACGTATAACGTTATATACTATTACGTTATAATGTATAACGTTATATACTATTATGTTATAACGTATAACGTTATGTAGCTTTACATTATAACGTATAACATTATGTAGCATTACGTTATAACGTATAACGTTATGTAGCATTACGTTATAACGTATAACGTTATATACTATTACGTTGTAACGTATAACGTTGTATACTAATAAGTTATAACGTATAACGCTATGTAGCATTACATTATAACGTATAACGTTATATACTATTACGTTAGAATGTATAACGTTATATACTATTATGTTATAACGTATAACGTTATATACTACTACGTTATAACGTATAACGTTATGTAGCATTACGTTATAACGTATAGCGTTATATACTATTACGTTACAACGTATAACGTTATATACTATTACGTTATAACGTATAACGTTGTATACTAATAAGTTATAACGTATAACGTTATGTAGCATTACAGTATAACGTATAACGTTATATACTATTACGTTATTACGTATAACGTTATGTAGCATTTCGTTATAACGTATAACGTTACGTAGCATTACGTTATAACGTATAACGTTATATACATTTACGTTATAACGTATGACGTTATATACTATTACGTTATAACGTATAACATTATATACAAATGCGTTATATCGTATAACGATATGTAGCATTACGTTATAACGTATAACGTTATGTAGCATTACTTTATAACGTATAACGTTATATACTATTCCGTTATAACGTGTAACGTTATGTAGCATTTCGTTATAACGTATAACGTTATATAGCATTACGTTATAACGTATAACGTGGTATACTAATAAGTTATAACGTATAACGTTATGTAGCATGACATTATAACGTATAACGTTGTATACTATTAAGTTATAACGTATAACGTTATGTAGCATTACATTATAGCGTATAACGTTATGTAGCATGACATTATAACGTATGACGTTGTATACTATTACGTTATAACGTATAACGTTATATACAATTACGTTATATCGTATAACGTTATGTAGCATTACGTTCTAACGTATAACGTTATATACTATTACGTTGTAACATATACCGTTACGTAGCATTACGTTATAACGTATAACGTTATATACTATTACGTTGTAACGTATAACGTTACGTAGCATTACGTTATAACGTATAACGTTATATACTATTACGTTATAACGTATAACGTTATATACTATTGCGTTATAACGTATAACGTTATATAGCATTACGTTATAACGTATAACGTGGTATACTAATAAGTTATAACGTATAACGTTATGTAGCATGACCTTATAACGTATAACGTTGTATACTATTAAGTTATAACGTATAACGTTATGTAGCATTACATTATAACGTATAACGTTATGTAGCATGACGTTATAACGTATAACGTTATGTAGCATTACGTTATAACGTATAACGTTATATACTATTACGTTATAACGTATAACGTTTTATACTATTAAGTTATAACGTATAACGTTATGTAGCATTACATTATAACCTATAACGTTATATACTATTACGTTATAACGTATAACGTTATATACTATTACGTTATAACGTATAACGTTATATACTATTATGTTATAACGTATAACGTTATGTAGCATTACATTATAACGTATAACGTTATGTAGCATTACGTTATAACGTATAACGTTATGTAGCATTACGTTATAACGTATAACGTTATATACTATTACGTTGTAACGTATAACGTTGTATACTAATAAGTTATAACGTATAGCGCTATGTAGCATTACATTATAACGTATAACGTTATATACTATTACGTTATAACGTATAACGTTATATACTATTATGTTATAACGTATAACGTTATATGGCATTACGTTATAACGTATAACGTGGTATACTAATAAGTTATAGCGTATAACGTTATGTAGCATGACATTATAACGTATGACGTTATATACTATTACGTTATAACGTATAACGTTATATACAATTACGTTATATCGTATAACGTTATGTAGCATTACGTTCTAACGTATAACGTTATATACTATTACGTTGTAACGTATACCGTTACGTAGCATTACGTTATAACGTATAACGTTATATACTATTACGTTGTAACGTATAACGTTACGTAGCATTACGTTATAACGTATAACGTTATATACTATTACGTTATAACGTATAACGTTATATACTATTGCGTTATAACGTATAACGTTATATAGCATTACGTTATAACGTATAACGTGGTATACTAATAAGTTATAACGTATAACGTTATGTAGCATGACATTATAACGTATAACGTTGTATACTATTAAGTTATAACGTATAACGTTATGTAGCATTACATTATAACGTATAACGTTATGTAGCATGACGTTATAACGTATAACGTTATGTAGCATTACGTTATAACGTATAACGTTATATACTATTACGTTATAACGTATAACGTTTTATACTATTAAGTTATAACGTATAACGTTATGTAGCATTACATTATAACCTATAACGTTATATACTATTACGTTATAACGTATAACGTTATATACTATTACGTTATAACGTATAACGTTATATACTATTATGTTATAACGTATAACGTTATGTAGCATTACATTATAACGTATAACGTTATGTAGCATTACGTTATAACGTATAACGTTATGTAGCATTACGTTATAACGTATAACGTTATATACTATTACGTTGTAACGTATAACGTTGTATACTAATAAGTTAAAACGTATAGCGCTATGTAGCATTACATTATAACGTATAACGTTATATACTATTACGTTATAACGTATAACGTTATATACTATTATGTTATAACGTATAACGTTATATACTACTACGTTGTAACGTATAACGTTATGTAGCATTACGTTATAACGTATAGCGTTATATACTATTACGTTATAACGTATAACGTTATATACTATTATGTTATAACGTATAACGTTATATACTATTACGTTATAACGTATAACGTTATATACTATTACGTTATAACGTATAACGTTATATAGCATTACGTACTAACGTATAACGTTATGTAGCATTACATTGTAACGTATAACGTTATGTAGCATTTCGTTATAACGAATAACGTTATGTAGCATTACGTTATAACGTATAACGTTATATACTATTACGTTATATCGTATAACATTGTATACTAATAAGTTATAACGTATAACGCTATGTAGCATTACATTATAACGTATAACGTTATATACTATTACGTTGTAACGTATAACGTTATATACTATTATGTTATAACGTATAACGTTATGTAGCATTACATGATAACGTATAACGTTATGTAGCATTACGTTATAACGTATAACGTTATGTAGCATTACGTTATAACGTATAACGTTATATACTATTACGTTGTAACGTATAACGATGTATACTAATAAGTTATAACGTATAACGTTATGTAGCATTACATTATAACGTATAACGTTATATACTATTACGTTATAACGTATAACGTTATATACTATTACGTTATAACGTATAACGTTATATAGCATTACGTACTAACGTATAACGTTATGTAGCATTACATTATAACGTATAACGTTATGTAGCATTACGTTATAACGAATAACGTTATGTAGCATTACGGTATAACGTATAACGATATATACTATTACGTTATAACGTATAACATTGAATACTAATAAGTTATAACGTATAACGTTATGTAGCATTACATTATAACGTATAACGTTATATACTATTACGTTATAACGTATAACGTTATATAGTATTACGTTATAACGTATAACATTATATACAAATGCGTTATATCGTATAACGATATGTAGCACTACGTTCTAACGTATAACGTTATATACTATTACATTATAACGTATAACGTTATATACTATTACGTTATAACGTATAACGTTATATACTATTACGTTATAACGTATAACGTTATATAGCATTACGTTATAACGTATAGAGTGGTATACTAATAAGTTATAACGTATAACGTTATGTAGCATTACGTTATAACGTATAGCGTTATATACTATTACGTTACAACGTATAACGTTATATACTATTACGTTATAACGTATAACGTTGTATACTAATAAGTTATAACGTATAACGTTATGTAGCATTACGTACTAACGTATAACGTTATGTAGCATTACGTTATAACGTATAACGTTATGTAGCATTACGTTATAACGTATAACGTTATATACTATTACGTTATAACGTATAACATTGTATACTAATAAGTTATAACGTATAACGCTATGTAGCATTACATTATAACGTATAACGTTATATACTATTACGTTATAACGTATAACGTTATATACTATTATGTTATAACGTATAACGTTATGTAGCATTACATTATAACGTATAACGTATAACGTTATGTAGCATTACGTTATAACGTATAACGTTATATACTATTACGTTGTAACGTATAACGTTGTATACTAATAAGTTATAACGTATAACGCTATGTAGCATTACATTATAACGTATAACGTTATATACTATTACGTTATAACGTATAACGTTATATACTATTATGTTATGACGTATAACGTTATATACTACTACGTTGTAACGTATAACGTTATGTAGCATTACGTTATAACGTATAGCGTTATATACTATTACGTTACAACGTATAACGTTATATACTATTCCGTTATAACGTATAACGTTGTATACTAATAAGTTATAACGTATACCGTTATGTAGCATTACGTACTAACGTATAACATTATGTAGCATTACGTTATAACGTATAACGTTATGTAGCATTACGTTATAACGTATAACGTTATGTAGCATTACGTTATAACGTATAACGTTATATACTATTACGTTGTAACGTATAACGTTGTATACTAATAAGTTATAACGTATAACGGTATGTAGCATTACGTTATAACGTATAGCGTTATATACTATTACGTTACAACGTATAACGTTATATACTATTACGTTATAACGTATAACGTTGTATACTAATAAGTTATAACGTATAACGTTATGTAGCATTACAGTATAACGTATAACGTTATATACTATTACGTTATTACGTATAACGTTGTATACTAATAAGTTATAACGTATAACGCTATGTAGCATTACATTATAACGTATAACGTTATATACTATTACGTTATAATGTATAACGTTATATACTATTATGTTATAACGTATAACGTTATGTAGCTTTACATTATAACGTATAACATTATGTAGCATTACGTTATAACGTATAACGTTATGTAGCATTACGTTATAACGTATAACGTTATATACTATTACGTTGTAACGTATAACGTTGTATACTAATAAGTTATAACGTATAACGCTATGTAGCATTACATTATAACGTATAACGTTATATACTATTACGTTATAATGTATAACGTTATATACTATTATGTTATAACGTATAACGTTATATACTACTACGTTATAACGTATAACGTTATGTAGCATTACGTTATAACGTATAGCGTTATATACTATTACGTTACAACGTATAACGTTATATACTATTACGTTATAACGTATAACGTTGTATACTAATAAGTTATAACGTATAACGTTATGTAGCATTACAGTATAACGTATAACGTTATATACTATTACGTTATTACGTATAACGTTATGTAGCATTTCGTTATAACGTATAACGTTACGTAGCATTACGTTATAACGTATAACGTTATATACATTTACGTTATAACGTATGACGTTATATACTATTACGTTATAACGTATAACATTATATACAAATGCGTTATATCGTATAACGATATGTAGCATTACGTTATAACGTATAACGTTATGTAGCATTACTTTATAACGTATAACGTTATATACTATTCCGTTATAACGTGTAACGTTATGTAGCATTTCGTTATAACGTATAACGTTATATAGCATTACGTTATAACGTATAACGTGGTATACTAATAAGTTATAACGTATAACGTTATGTAGCATGACATTATAACGTATAACGTTGTATACTATTAAGTTATAACGTATAACGTTATGTAGCATTACATTATAGCGTATAACGTTATGTAGCATGACATTATAACGTATGACGTTGTATACTATTACGTTATAACGTATAACGTTATATACAATTACGTTATATCGTATAACGTTATGTAGCATTACGTTCTAACGTATAACGTTATATACTATTACGTTGTAACGTATACCGTTACGTAGCATTACGTTATAACGTATAACGTTATATACTATTACGTTGTAACGTATAACGTTACGTAGCATTACGTTATAACGTATAACGTTATATACTATTACGTTATAACGTATAACGTTATATACTATTGCGTTATAACGTATAACGTTATATAGCATTACGTTATAACGTATAACGTGGTATACTAATAAGTTATAACGTATAACGTTATGTAGCATGACCTTATAACGTATAACGTTGTATACTATTAAGTTATAACGTATAACGTTATGTAGCATTACATTATAACGTATAACGTTATGTAGCATGACGTTATAACGTATAACGTTATGTAGCATTACGTTATAACGTATAACGTTATATACTATTACGTTATAACGTATAACGTTTTATACTATTAAGTTATAACGTATAACGTTATGTAGCATTACATTATAACCTATAACGTTATATACTATTACGTTATAACGTATAACGTTATATACTATTACGTTATAACGTATAACGTTATATACTATTATGTTATAACGTATAACGTTATGTAGCATTACATTATAACGTATAACGTTATGTAGCATTACGTTATAACGTATAACGTTATGTAGCATTACGTTATAACGTATAACGTTATATACTATTACGTTGTAACGTATAACGTTGTATACTAATAAGTTATAACGTATAGCGCTATGTAGCATTACATTATAACGTATAACGTTATATACTATTACGTTATAACGTATAACGTTATATACTATTATGTTATAACGTATAACGTTATATGGCATTACGTTATAACGTATAACGTGGTATACTAATAAGTTATAGCGTATAACGTTATGTAGCATGACATTATAACGTATGACGTTATATACTATTACGTTATAACGTATAACGTTATATACAATTACGTTATATCGTATAACGTTATGTAGCATTACGTTCTAACGTATAACGTTATATACTATTACGTTGTAACGTATACCGTTACGTAGCATTACGTTATAACGTATAACGTTATATACTATTACGTTGTAACGTATAACGTTACGTAGCATTACGTTATAACGTATAACGTTATATACTATTACGTTATAACGTATAACGTTATATACTATTGCGTTATAACGTATAACGTTATATAGCATTACGTTATAACGTATAACGTGGTATACTAATAAGTTATAACGTATAACGTTATGTAGCATGACATTATAACGTATAACGTTGTATACTATTAAGTTATAACGTATAACGTTATGTAGCATTACATTATAACGTATAACGTTATGTAGCATGACGTTATAACGTATAACGTTATGTAGCATTACGTTATAACGTATAACGTTATATACTATTACGTTATAACGTATAACGTTTTATACTATTAAGTTATAACGTATAACGTTATGTAGCATTACATTATAACCTATAACGTTATATACTATTACGTTATAACGTATAACGTTATATACTATTACGTTATAACGTATAACGTTATATACTATTATGTTATAACGTATAACGTTATGTAGCATTACATTATAACGTATAACGTTATGTAGCATTACGTTATAACGTATAACGTTATGTAGCATTACGTTATAACGTATAACGTTATATACTATTACGTTGTAACGTATAACGTTGTATACTAATAAGTTAAAACGTATAGCGCTATGTAGCATTACATTATAACGTATAACGTTATATACTATTACGTTATAACGTATAACGTTATATACTATTATGTTATAACGTATAACGTTATATACTACTACGTTGTAACGTATAACGTTATGTAGCATTACTTTATAACGTATAGCGTTATATACTATTACGTTATAACGTATAACGTTATATACTATTATGTTATAACGTATAACGTTATATACTATTACGTTATAACGTATAACGTTATATACTATTACGTTATAACGTATAACGTTATATAGCATTACGTACTAACGTATAACGTTATGTAGCATTACATTGTAACGTATAACGTTATGTAGCATTTCGTTATAACGAATAACGTTATGTAGCATTACGTTATAACGTATAACGTTATATACTATTACGTTATATCGTATAACATTGTATACTAATAAGTTATAACGTATAACGCTATGTAGCATTACATTATAACGTATAACGTTATATACTATTACGTTGTAACGTATAACGTTATATACTATTATGTTATAACGTATAACGTTATGTAGCATTACATGATAACGTATAACGTTATGTAGCATTACGTTATAACGTATAACGTTATGTAGCATTACGTTATAACGTATAACGTTATATACTATTACGTTGTAACGTATAACGATGTATACTAATAAGTTATAACGTATAACGTTATGTAGCATTACATTATAACGTATAACGTTATATACTATTACGTTATAACGTATAACGTTATATACTATTACGTTATAACGTATAACGTTATATAGCATTACGTACTAACGTATAACGTTATGTAGCATTACATTATAACGTATAACGTTATGTAGCATTACGTTATAACGAATAACGTTATGTAGCATTACGGTATAACGTATAACGATATATACTATTACGTTATAACGTATAACATTGAATACTAATAAGTTATAACGTATAACGTTATGTAGCATTACATTATAACGTATAACGTTATATACTATTACGTTATAACGTATAACGTTATATAGTATTACGTTATAACGTATAACATTATATACAAATGCGTTATATCGTATAACGATATGTAGCACTACGTTCTAACGTATAACGTTATATACTATTACGTTATAACGTATAACGTTATATACTATTACGTTATAACGTATAACGTTATATAGTATTACGTACTAACGTATAACGTTATGTAGCATTACATTATAACGTATAACGTTATGTAGCATTACGTTATAACGAATAACGTTACGTAGCATTACGTTATAACGTATAAAGTTATATAGCATTAGGATATAACGTATAACGTTATTTAGCATTACGTACTAACGTATAACGTTATGTAGCTGTACGTTATAACGTATAACGTGGTATACTAATAAGTTATAACGTATAACGTTATGTAGCATGACATTATAACGTATAACGTTGTATACTAATAAGTTATAACGTATAACGCTATGTAGCATTACATTATAACGTATAACGTTATATACTATTACGTTATAATGTATAACGTTATATACTATTATGTTATAACGTATAACGTTATATACTACTACGTTATAACGTATAACGTTATGTAGCATTACGTTATAACGTATAGCGTTATATACTATTACGTTGTAACGTATAACGTTACGTAGCATTACGTTATAACGTATAACGTTATATACCATTACGTTATAACGTATAACGTTATATACTATTGCGTTATAACGTATAACGTTATATAGCATTACGTTATAACGTATAACGTGGTATACTAATAAGTTATAACGTATAACGCTATGTAGCATTACATTATAACGTATAACGTTATATACTATTACGTTATAATGTATAACGTTATATACTATTATGTTATAACGTATAACGTTATATACTACTACGTTATAACGTATAACGTTATGTAGCATTACGTACTAACGTATAACGTTATGTAGCATTACGTTATAACGTATAACGTTATGTAGCATTACGTTATAACGTATAACGTTATATAGCATTACGTACTAACGTATAACGTTATGTAGCATTACGTTATAACGTATAACGTTATATACTATTACGTTGTAACGTATAACGTTGTATACTAATAAGTTATAACGTATAACGCTATGTAGCATTACATTATAACGTATAACGTTATATACTATTACGTTATAACGTATAACGTTATATACTATTATGTTATGACGTATAACGTTATATACTACTACGTTGTAACGTATAACGTTATGTAGCATTACGTTATAACGTATAGCGTTATATACTATTACGTTACAACGTATAACGTTATATACTATTACGTTATAACGTATAACGTTGTATACTAATAAGTTATAACGTATACCGTTATGTAGCATTACGTACTAACGTATAACATTATGTAGCATTACGTTATAACGTATAACGTTATGTAGCATTACGTTATAACGTATAACGTTATGTAGCATTACGTTATAACGTATAACGTTATATACTATTACGTTGTAACGTATAACGTTGTATACTAATAAGTTATAACGTATAACGGTATGTAGCATTACGTTATAACGTATAGCGTTATATACTATTACGTTACAACGTATAACGTTATATACTATTACGTTATAACGTATAACGTTGTATACTAATAAGTTATAACGTATAACGTTATGTAGCATTACAGTATAACGTATAACGTTATATACTATTACGTTATTACGTATAACGTTGTATACTAATAAGTTATAACGTATAACGCTATGTAGCATTACATTATAACGTATAACGTTATATACTATTACGTTATAATGTATAACGTTATATACTATTATGTTATAACGTATAACGTTATGTAGCTTTACATTATAACGTATAACATTATGTAGCATTACGTTATAACGTATAACGTTATGTAGCATTACGTTATAACGTATAACGTTATATACTATTACGTTGTAACGTATAACGTTGTATACTAATAAGTTATAACGTATAACGCTATGTAGCATTACATTATAACGTATAACGTTATATACTATTTCGTTATAATGTATAACGTTATATACTATTATGTTATAACGTATAACGTTATATACTACTACGTTATAACGTATAACGTTATGTAGCATTACGTTATAACGTATAGCGTTATATACTATTACGTTACAACGTATAACGTTATATACTATTACGTTATAACGTATAACGTTGTATACTAATAAGTTATAACGTATAACGTTATGTAGCATTACAGTATAACGTATAACGTTATATACTATTACGTTATTACGTATAACGTTATGTAGCATTTCGTTATAACGTATAACGTTACGTAGCATTACGTTATAACGTATAACGTTATATACATTTACGTTATAACGTATGACGTTATATACTATTACGTTATAACGTATAACATTATATACAAATGCGTTATATCGTATAACGATATGTAGCATTACGTTATAACGTATAACGTTATGTAGCATTACTTTATAACGTATAACGTTATATACTATTCCGTTATAACGTGTAACGTTATGTAGCATTTCGTTATAACGTATAACGTTATATAGCATTACGTTATAACGTATAACGTGGTATACTAATAAGTTATAACGTATAACGTTATGTAGCATGACATTATAACGTATAACGTTGTATACTATTAAGTTATAACGTATAACGTTATGTAGCATTACATTATAGCGTATAACGTTATGTAGCATGACATTATAACGTATGACGTTATATACTATTACGTTATAACGTATAACGTTATATACAATTACGTTATATCGTATAACGTTATGTAGCATTACATTATAACGTATAACGTTATATAGCATTACGTTATAACGTATAACGTGGTATACTAATAAGTTATAACGTATAACGTTATGTAGCATGACATTATAACGTATAACGTTGTATACTAATAAGTTATAACGTATAACGCTATGTAGCATTACATTATAACGTATAACGTTATATACTATTACGTTATAATGTATAACGTTATATACTATTATGTTATAACGTATAACGTTATATACTACTACGTTATAACGTATAACGTTATGTAGCATTACGTTATAACGTATAGCGTTATATACTATTACGTTGTAACGTATAACGTTACGTAGCATTACGTTATAACGTATAACGTTATATACTATTACGTTATAACGTATAACGTTATATACTATTGCGTTATAACGTATAACGTTATATAGCATTACGTTATAACGTATAACGTGGTATACTAATAAGTTATAACGTATAACGCTATGTAGCATTACATTATAACGTATAACGTTATATACTATTACGTTATAATGTATAACGTTATATACTATTATGTTATAACGTATAACGTTATATACTACTACGTTATAACGTATAACGTTATGTAGCATTACATACTAACGTATAACGTTATGTAGCATTACGTTATAACGTATAACGTTATGTAGCATTACGTTATAACGTATAACGTTATATAGCATTACGTACTAACGTATAACGTTATGTAGCATTACGTTATAACGTATAACGTTATATACTATTACGCTGTAACGTATAACGTTGTATACTAATAAGTTATAACGTATAACGCTATGTAGCATTACATTATAACGTATAACGTTATATACTATTACGTTATAACGTATAACGTTATATACTATTATGTTATGACGTATAACGTTATATACTACTACGTTGTAACGTATAACGTTATGTAGCATTACGTTGTAACGTATAGCGTTATATACTATTACGTTACAACGTATAACGTTATATACTATTACGTTATAACGTATAACGTTGTATACTAATAAGTTATAACGTATACCGTTATGTAGCATTACGTACTAACGTATAACATTATGTAGCATTACGTTATAACGTATAACGTTATGTAGCATTACGTTATAACGTATAACGTTATGTAGCATTACGTTATAACGTATAACGTTATATACTATTACGTTGTAACGTATAACGTTGTATACTAATAAGTTATAACGTATAACGGTATGTAGCATTACGTTATAACGTATAGCGTTATATACTATTACGTTACAACGTATAACGTTATATACTATTACGTTATAACGTATAACGTTGTATACTAATAAGTTATAACGTATAACGTTATGTAGCATTACAGTATAACGTATAACGTTATATACTATTACGTTATTACGTATAACGTTGTATACTAATAAGTTATAACGTATAACGCTATGTAGCATTACATTATAACGTATAACGTTATATACTATTACGTTATAATGTATAACGTTATATACTATTATGTTATAACGTATAACGTTATGTAGCTTTACATTATAACGTATAACATTATGTAGCATTACGTTATAACGTATAACGTTATGTAGCATTACGTTATAACGTATAACGTTATATACTATTACGTTGTAACGTATAACGTTGTATACTAATAAGTTATAACGTATAACGCTATGTAGCATTACATTATAACGTATAACGTTATATACTATTTCGTTATAATGTATAACGTTATATACTATTATGTTATAACGTATAACGTTATATACTACTACGTTATAACGTATAACGTTATGTAGCATTACGTTATAACGTATAGCGTTATATACTATTACGTTACAACGTATAACGTTATATACTATTACGTTATAACGTATAACGTTGTATACTAATAAGTTATAACGTATAACGTTATGTAGCATTACAGTATAACGTATAACGTTATATACTATTACGTTATTACGTATAACGTTATGTAGCATTTCGTTATAACGTATAACGTTACGTAGCATTACGTTATAACGTATAACGTTATATACATTTACGTTATAACGTATGACGTTATATACTATTACGTTATAACGTATAACATTATATACAAATGCGTTATATCGTATAACGATATGTAGCATTACGTTATAACGTATAACGTTATGTAGCATTACTTTATAACGTATAACGTTATATACTATTCCGTTATAACGTGTAACGTTATGTAGCATTTCGTTATAACGTATAACGTTATATAGCATTACGTTATAACGTATAACGTGGTATACTAATAAGTTATAACGTATAACGTTATGTAGCATGACATTATAACGTATAACGTTGTATACTATTAAGTTATAACGTATAACGTTATGTAGCATTACATTATAGCGTATAACGTTATGTAGCATGACATTATAACGTATGACGTTATATACTATTACGTTATAACGTATAACGTTATATACAATTACGTTATATCGTATAACGTTATGTAGCATTACGTTCTAACGTATAACGTTATATACTATTACGTTGTAACGTATACCGTTACGTAGCATTACGTTATAACGTATAACGTTATATACTATTACGTTGTAACGTATAACGTTACGTAGCATTACGTTATAACGTATAACGTTATATACTATTACGTTATAACGTATAACGTTATATACTATTGCGTTATAACGTATAACGTTATATAGCATTACGTTATAACGTATAACGTGGTATACTAATAAGTTATAACGTATAACGTTATGTAGCATGACCTTATAACGTATAACGTTGTATACTATTAAGTTATAACGTATAACGTTATGTAGCATTACATTATAACGTATAACGTTATGTAGCATGACGTTATAACGTATAACGTTATGTAGCATTACGTTATAACGTATAACGTTATATACTATTACGTTATAACGTATAACGTTTTATACTATTACGTTGTAACGTATAACGTTGTATACTAATAAGTTATAACGTATAGCGCTATGTAGCATTACATTATAACGTATAACGTTATATACTATTACGTTATAACGTATAACGTTATATACTATTATGTTATAACGTATAACGTTATATGGCATTACGTTATAACGTATAACGTGGTATACTAATAAGTTATAGCGTATAACGTTATGTAGCATGACATTATAACGTATGACGTTATATACTATTACGTTATAACGTATAACGTTATATACAATTACGTTATATCGTATAACGTTATGTAGCATTACGTTCTAACGTATAACGTTATATACTATTACGTTGTAACGTATACCGTTACGTAGCATTACGTTATAACGTATAACGTTATATACTATTACGTTGTAACGTATAACGTTACGTAGCATTACGTTATAACGTATAACGTTATATACTATTACGTTATAACGTATAACGTTATATACTATTACGTTGTAACGTATAACGTTGTATACTAATAAGTTAAAACGTATAGCGCTATGTAGCATTACATTATAACGTATAACGTTATATACTATTACGTTATAACGTATAACGTTATATACTATTATGTTATAACGTATAACGTTATATACTACTACGTTGTAACGTATAACGTTATGTAGCATTACGTTATAACGTATAGCGTTATATACTATTACGTTATAACGTATAACGTTATATACTATTATGTTATAACGTATAACGTTATATACTATTACGTTATAACGTATAACGTTATATACTATTACGTTATAACGTATAACGTTATATAGCATTACGTACTAACGTATAACGTTATGTAGCATTACATTGTAACGTATAACGTTATGTAGCATTTCGTTATAACGAATAACGTTATGTAGCATTACGTTATAACGTATAACGTTATATACTATTACGTTATATCGTATAACATTGTATACTAATAAGTTATAACGTATAACGCTATGTAGCATTACATTATAACGTATAACGTTATATACTATTACGTTGTAACGTATAACGTTATATACTATTATGTTATAACGTATAACGTTATGTAGCATTACATGATAACGTATAACGTTATGTAGCATTACGTTATAACGTATAACGTTATGTAGCATTACGTTATAACGTATAACGTTATATACTATTACGTTGTAACGTATAACGATGTATACTAATAAGTTATAACGTATAACGTTATGTAGCATTACATTATAACGTATAACGTTATATACTATTACGTTATAACGTATAACGTTATACACTATTACGTTATAACGTATAACGTTATATAGCATTACGTACTAACGTATAACGTTATGTAGCATTACATTATAACGTATAACGTTATGTAGCATTACGTTATAACGAATAACGTTATGTAGCATTACGGTATAACGTATAACGTTATATACTATTACGTTATAACGTATAACATTGAATACTAATAAGTTATAACGTATAACGTTATGTAGCATTACATTATAACGTATAACGTTATATACTATTACGTTATAACGTATAACGTTATATAGTATTACGTTATAACGTATAACATTATATACAAATGCGTTATATCGTATAACGATATGTAGCACTACGTTCTAACGTATAACGTTATATACTATTACGTTATAACGTATAACGTTATATACTATTACGTTATAACGTATAACGTTATATAGTATTACGTACTAACGTATAACGTTATGTAGCATTACATTATAACGTATAACGTTATGTAGCATTACGTTATAACGAATAACGTTACGTAGCATTACGTTATAACGTATAAAGTTATATAGCATTAGGATATAACGTATAACGTTATTTAGCATTACGTACTAACGTATAACGTTATGTAGCTGTACGTTATAACGTATAACGTTATATACTATTACGTTATAACGTATAACGTTATATACTATTACGTTATAACGTATAACGTTATATAGCATTACGTACTAACGTATAACGTTATGTAGCATTACATTATAACGTATAACGTTATATAGCATTACGTTATAACGTATAACGTGGTATACTAATAAGTTATAACGTATAACGTTATGTAGCATGACATTATAACGTATAACGTTGTATACTAATAAGTTATAACGTATAACGCTATGTAGCATTACATTATAACGTATAACGTTATATACTATTACGTTATAATGTATAACGTTATATACTATTATGTTATAACGTATAACGTTATATACTACTACGTTATAACGTATAACGTTATGTAGCATTACGTTATAACGTATAGCGTTATATACTATTACGTTGTAACGTATAACGTTACGTAGCATTACGTTATAACGTATAACGTTATATACTATTACGTTATAACGTATAACGTTATATACTATTGCGTTATAACGTATAACGTTATATAGCATTACGTTATAACGTATAACGTGGTATACTAATAAGTTATAACGTATAACGCTATGTAGCATTACATTATAACGTATAACGTTATATACTATTACGTTATAATGTATAACGTTATATACTATTATGTTATAACGTATAACGTTATATACTACTACGTTATAACGTATAACGTTATGTAGCGTTACGTTATAACGTATAGCGTTATATACTATTACGTTACAGCGTATAACGTTATATACTATTACGTTATAACGTATAACGTTGTATACTAATAAGTTATAACGTATAACGTTATGTAGCATTACAGTATAACGCATAACGTTATATACTATTACGTTATTACGTATAACGTTATGTAGCATTACATTATAACGTATAACGTTATGTACTATTACGTTGTAACGTATAACGTTACGTAGCATTATGTTATAACGTATAACGTTACGTAGCATTACGTTATAACGTATAAAGTTATATAGCATTAGGATATAACGTATAACGTTATTTAGCATTACGTACTAACGTATAACGTTATGTAGCTGTACGTTATAACGTATAACGTTATATACTATTACGTTGTAACGTATAACGTTATGTAGCATTACGTTATAACGTATAACGTTATATACATTTACGTTATAACGTATGACGTTATATAGTATTACGTTATAACGTATAACGTTATATACTGTTGCGTTATAACGTATAACGTTATATAGCATTACGTTATAACGTATAACGTGGTATACTAATAAGTTATAACGTATAAAGTTATGTAGCATTACATTATAACGTATAACGTTATATACTATTACGTTATAACGTATAACGTTATATACTATTACGTTATAACGTATAACGTTTTATAGCATTACGTTGTAACGTATAACGTTGTATACTAATAAGTTATAACGTATAACGTTATGTAGCATTACATTATAACGTATAACGTTATATACATTTACGTTATAACGTATGAGGTTATATAGTATTACGTTATAACGTATAACATTATATACAAATGCGTTATATCGTATAACGATATGTAGCATTACGTTCTAACGTATAACGTTATATACTATTACGTTGTAACGTATAACGATACGTAGCATTACGTTATAACGTATAACGTTATATACTATTACGTTGTAACGTATAACGTTACCTAGCATTACGTTATAACGTATAACGTTATATACTATTACGTTATAACGTATAACGTTATATACTATTGCGTTATAACGTATAACGTTATATACTACTACGTTATAACGTATAACGTTATGTAGCATTACGTTATAACGTATAGCGTTATATACTATTACGTTACAACGTATAACGTTATATACTATTACGTTATAATGTATAACGTTGTATACTAATAAGTTATAACGTATAACGTTATGTAGCATTACAGTATAACGTATAACGTTATATACATTTACGTTATAACGTATGACGTTATATAGTATTACGTTATAACGTATAACATTATATACAAATGCGTTATATCGTATAACGATATGTAGCATTACGTTCTAACGTATAACGTTATATACTATTACGTTGTAACGTATAACGTTACCTAGCATTACGTTATAACGTATAACGTTATATACTATTACGTTATAACGTATAACGTTATATACTATTGCGTTATAACGTATAACGTTATATAGCAATACGTTGTAACGTATAACGTTGTATACTAATAAGTTATAACGTATAACGGTATGTAGCATTACATTATAACGTATAACGTTATATACTATTACGTTATAACGTACAACGTTATGTAGCATTACGTTATAACGTATAACGTTATGTAGCATTACGTTATAACGAATAACGTTATGTAGCATTACGGTATAACGTATAACGTTATATACTATTACGTTATAACGTATAACGTTGTATACTAATAAGTTATAACGTATAACGCTATGTAGCATTACATTATAACGTATAACGTTATATACTATTACGTTATAACGTATAACGTTATATACTATTATGTTATAACGTATAACGTTATGTAGCTTTACATTATAACGTATAACGTTATGTAGCATTACGTTATAACGTATAACGTTATGTAGCATTACGTTATAACGTATAACGTTATATACTATTACGTTGTAACGTATAACGTTGTATACTAATAAGTTATAACGTATAACGCTATGTAGCATTACATTATAACGTATAACGTTATATACTATTACGTTATAATGTATAACGTTATATACTATTATGTTATAACGTATAACGTTATATACTACTACGTTATAACGTATAACGTTATGTAGCATTACGTTATAACGTATAGCGTTATATACTATTACGTTGTAACGTATAACGTTACGTAGCATTACGGTATAACGTATAACGTTATATACTATTACGTTATAACGTATAGCATTGTATACTAATAAGTTATAACGTATAACGCTATGTAGCATTACATTATAACGTATAACGTTATATACTATTACGTTATAACGTATAACGTTATATACTATTATGTTATAACGTATAACGTTATGTAGCTTTACATTATAACGTATAACGTTATGTAGCATTACGTTATAACGTATAACGTTATGTAGCATTACGTTCTAACGTATAACGTTATATACTATTACGTTGTAACGTATACCGTTACGTAGCATTACGTTATAACGTATAACGTTATATACTATTACGTTGTAACGTATAACGTTACGTAGCATTACGTACTAACGTATAACGTTATGTAGCATTACATTATAACGTATAACGTTATGTAGCATTACGTTATAACGAATAACGTTATGTAGCATTACGTTCTAACGTATAACGTTATATACTATTACGTTGTAACGTATACCGTTACGTAGCATTACGTTATAACGTATAACGCTATATAGTATTACGTTATAACGTATAACGTTATATAGCATTACGTACTAACGTATAACGTTATGTAGCATTACATTATAACGTATAACGTTATGTAGCATTACGTTATAACGAATAACGTTATGTAGCATTACGTTATAACGTATAACGTTATATACTATTACGTTGTAACGTATAACGTTGTATACTAATAAGTTATAACGTATAACGCTATGTAGCATTACATTATAACGTATAACGTTATATACTATTACGTTATAACGTATAACGTTATATACTACTACGTTATAACGTATAACGTTATGTAGCATTACGCTATAACGTATAGCGTTATATACTATTACGTTACAACGTATAACGTTATATACTATTACGTTATAACGTATAACGTTGTATACTAATAAGTTATAACGTATAACGTTATATAGCATTACAGTATAACGTATAACGTTATATACTATTACGTTGTAACGTATAACGTTACGTAGCATTACATTATAACGTATAACGTTACGTAGCATTACGTTATAACGTATAAAGTTATATAGCATTAGGATATAACGTATAACGTTATTTAGCATTACGTACTAACGTATAACGTTATGTAGCTGTACGTTAGAACGTATAACGTTATATACTATTACGTTGTAACGTATAACGTTATGTAGCATTACGTTATAACGTATAACGTTATATACATTTACGTTATAACGTATGACGTTATATAGTATTACGTTATAACGTATAACGTTATATACTATTGCGTTATAACGTATAACGTTATATAGCATTATGTTATAACGTATAACGTGGTATACTAATAAGTTATAACGTATAACGTTATGTAGCATTACATTATAACGTATAACGTTATATACTATTACGTTATAACGTATAACGTTATATACTATTACGTTATAACGTATAACGTTATATAGCATTACGTTGTAACGTATAACGTTGTATACTAATAAGTTATAACGTATAACGGTATGTAGCATTACATTATAACGTATAACGTTATATACATTTACGTTATAACGTATGACGTTATATAGTATTACGTTATAACGTATAACATTATATACAAATGCGTTATATCGTATAACGATATGTAGCATTACGTTCTAACGTATAACGTTATATACTATTACGTTGTAACGTATAACGATACGTAGCATTACGTTATAACGTATAACGTTATATACTATTACGTTATAACGTATAACGTTATATACTATTGCGTTATAACGTATAACGTTATATACTACTACGTTATAACGTATAACGTTATGTAGCATTACGTTATAACGTATAGCGTTATATACTATTACGTTACAACGTATAACGTTATATACTATTACGTTATAATGTATAACGTTGTATACTAATAAGTTATAACGTATAACGTTATGTAGCATTACAGTATAACGTATAACGTTATATACTATTACGTTATTACGTATCACGTTATGTAGCATTTCGTTATAACGTATAACGTTACGTAGCATTACGTTATAACGTATAAAGTTATATAGCATTAGGATATAACGTATAACGTTATATAGCATTACGTACTAACGTATAACGTTATGTAGCTGTACGTTATAACGTATAACGTTATATACTATTACGTTGTAACGTATAACGTTATGTAGCATTACGTTATAACGTATAACGTTATATACATTTACGTTATAACGTATGACGTTATATAGTATTACGTTATAACGTATAACATTATATACAAATGCGTTATATCGTATAACGATATGTAGCATTACGTTCTAACGTATAACGTTATATACTATTACGTTGTAACGTATAACGTTACCTAGCATTACGTTATAACGTATAACGTTATATACTATTACGTTATAACGTATAACGTTATATACTATTGCGTTATAACGTATAACGTGGTATACTAATAAGTTATAACGTATAACGTGGTATACTAATAAGTTATAACGTATAACGTTATGTAGCATTACATTATAACGTATAACGTTATATACTATTACGTTATAACGTATAACGTTATATACTATTACGTTATAACGTATAACGTTATATAGCATTACGTTGTAACGTATAACGTTGTATACTAATAAGTTATAACGTATAACGGTATGTAGCATTACATTATAACGTATAACGTTATATACTATTACGTTATAACGTACAACGTTATGTAGCATTACGTTATAACGTATAACGTTATGTAGCATTACGTTATAACGAATAACGTTATGTAGCATTACGGTATAACGTATAACGTTATATACTATTACGTTATAACGTATAACATTGTATACTAATAAGTTATAACGTATAACGCTATGTAGCATTACATTATAACGTATAACGTTATATACTATTACGTTATAACGTATAACGTTATATACTATTATGTTATAACGTATAACGTTATGTAGCTTTACATTATAACGTATAACGTTATGTAGCATTACGTTATAACGTATAACGTTATGTAGCATTACGTTATAACGTATAACGTTATATACTATTACGTTGTAACGTATAACGTTGTATACTAATAAGTTATAACGTATAACGCTATGTAGCATTACATTATAACGTATAACGTAATATACTATTACGTTATAATGTATAACGTTATATACTATTATGTTATAACGTATAACGTTATATACTACTACGTTATAACGTATAACGTTATGTAGCATTACGTTATAACGTATAGCGTTATATACTATTACGTTGTAACGTATAACGTTACGTAGCATTACGTTATAACGTATAACGTTATATACTATTACGTTATAACGTATGACGTTATATAGTATTACGTTATAACGTATAACATTATATACAAATGCGTTATATCGTATAACGATATGTAGCATTACGTTCTAACGTATAACGTTATATACTATTACGTTGTAACGTATAACGATACGTAGCATTACGTTATAACGTATAACGTTATATACTATTACGTTGTAACGTATAACGTTACCTAGCATTCCGTTATAACGTATAACGTTATATACTATTACGTTATAACGTATAACGTTATATACTATTGCGTTATAACGTATAACGTTATATACTATTACGTTATAATGTATAACGTTGTATACTAATAAGTTATAACGTATAACGTTATGTAGCATTACAGTATAACGTATAACGTTATATACTATTACGTTATTACGTATCACGTTATGTAGCATTTCGTTATAACGTATAACGTTACGTAGCATTACGTTATAACGTATAACGTTATGTAGCATTACGTTATAACGAATAACGTTATGTAGCATTACGGTATAACGTATAACGTTATATACTATTACGTTATAACGTATAACATTGTATACTAATAAGTTATAACGTATAACGCTATGTAGCATTACATTATAACGTATAACGTTATATACTATTACGTTATAACGTATAACGTTATATACTATTATGTTATAACGTATAACGTTATGTAGCTTTACATTATAACGTATAACGTTATGTAGCATTACGTTATAACGTATAACGTTATGTAGCATTACGTTATAACGTATAACGTTATATACTATTACGTTGTAACGTATAACGTTGTATACTAATAAGTTATAACGTATAACGCTATGTAGCATTACATGATAACGTATAACGTTATATACTATTACGTTATAATGTATAACGTTATATACTATTATGTTATAACGTATAACGTTATATACTACTACGTTATAACGTATAACGTTATGTAGCATTACGTTATAACGTATAGCGTTATATACTATTACGTTGTAACGTATAACGTTACGTAGCATTACGTTATAACGTATAACGTTATATACTATTACGTTATAACGTATAACGTTATATACTATTGCGTTATAACGTATAACGTTATATACTATTATGTTATAACGTATAACGTTATATACTACTACGTTATAACGTATAACGTTATGTAGCATTACGTTATAACGTATAGCGTTATATACTATTACGTTGTAACGTATAACGTTACGTATCATTACGTTATAACGTATAACGTTATATACTATTACGTTATAACGTATAACGTTATATACTATTGCGTTATAACGTATAACGTTATATAGCATTACGTTATAACGTATAACGTAGTATACTAATAAGTTATAACGTATAACGTTATGTAGCATTACATTATAACGTATAACGTTGTATACTATTAAGTTATAACGTATAACGTTATATACGATTACGTACTAACGTATAACGTTATGTAGCATTACGTTATAACGTATAACGTTATATACTGTTACATTATAACGTATAACGTTATATACTATTACGTTATAACGTATAACGTTGTACACTAATAAGTTATAACGCATAACGTTATGTAGCATTACATTATAACGTATAACGTTATATACTATTATAACGATATATAGCATTAGGATAAGACGTATAACGTTATGTAGCATTACGTACTAACGTATAACGTTATGTACCTGTACGTTATAACGTATAACGTTATATACTATTACGTTGTAACGTATAACGTTATGTAGCATTACGTTATAACGTATAACGTTATATACAATTACGTTATAACGTATGACGTTATATACTATTACGTTATAACGTATAACGTTATATACAATTACGTTATATCGTATAACGTTATGTAGCATTACGTTCTAACGTATAACGTTATATACTATTACGTTGTAACGTATAACGTTATATACTATTACGTTATAACGTATAACGTTATATAGCATTACGTTGTAACGTATAACGTTGTATACTAATAAGTTATAGCGTATAACGGTATGTAGCATTACATTATAACGTATAACGTTATATACTATTACGTTATAACGTACAACGTTATGTAGCATTACGTTATAACGGATAACGTTATGTAGCATTACGTTATAACGAATAACGTTATGTAGCATTACGGTATAACGTATAACGTTATATACTATTACGTTATAACGTATAACATTGTATACTAATAAGTTATAACGTATAACGCTATGTAGCATTACATTATAACGTATAACGTTATATACTATTACGTTATAACGTATAACGTTATATACTATTATGTTATAACGTATAACGTTATGTAGCTTTACATTATAACGTATAACGTTATGTAGCATTACGTTATAACGTATAACGTTATGTAGCATTACGTTATAACGTATAACGTTATATACTATTACGTTGTAACGTATAACGTTGTATACTAATAAGTTATAACGTATAACGCTATGTAGCATTACATTATAACGTATAACGTTATATACTATTACGTTATAATGTATAACGTTATATACTATTATGTTATAACGTATAACGTTATATACTACTACGTTATAACGTATAACGTTATGTAGCATTACGTTATAACGTATAGCGTTATATACTATTACGTTGTAACGTATAACGTTACGTAGCATTACGTTATAACGTATAACGTTATATACTATTACGTTATAACGTATAACGTTATATACTATTGCGTTATAACGTATAACGTTATATAGCATTACGTTATAACGTATAACGTGGTATACTAATAAGTTATAACGTATAACGCTATGTAGCATTACATTATAACGTATAACGTTATATACTATTACGTTATAATGTATAACGTTATATACTATTATGTTATAACGTATAACGTTATATACTACTACGTTATAACGTATAACGTTATGTAGCATTACGTTATAACGTATAGCGTTATATACTATTACGTTACAACGTATAACGTTATATACTATTACGTTATAACGTATAACGTTGTATACTAATAAGTTATAACGTATAACGTTATGTAGCATTACAGTATAACGTATAACGTTATATACTATTACGTTATTACGTATAACGTTATGTAGCATTACATTATAACGTATAACGTTATGTACTATTACGTTGTAACGTATAACGTTACGTAGCATTACGTTATAACGTATAACGTTACGTAGCATTACGTTATAACGTATAAAGTTATATAGCATTAGGATATAACGTATAACGTTATTTAGCATCACGTACTAACGTATAACGTTATGTAGCTGTACGTTATAACGTATAACGTTATATACTATTACGTTGTAACGTATAACGTTATGTAGCATTACGTTATAACGTATAACGTTATACACATTTACGTTATAATGTATGACGTTATATAGTATTACGTTATAACGTATAACGTTATATACTATTGCGTTATAACGTATAACGTTATATAGCATTACGTTATAACGTATAACGTGGTATACTAATAAGTTATAACGTATAACGTTATGTAGCATTACATTATAACGTATAACGTTATATACTATTACGTTATAACGTATAACGTTATATACTATTACGTTATAACGTATAACGTTATATAGCATTACGTTGTAACGTATAACGTTGTATACTAATAAGTTATAACGTATAACGGTATGTAGCATTACATTATAACGTATAACGTTATATACATTTACGTTATAACGTATGACGTTATATAGTATTACGTTATAACGTATAACATTATATACAAATGCGTTATATCGTATAACGATATGTAGCATTAAGTTCTAACGTATAACGTTATATACTATTACGTTGTAACGTATAACGATACGTAGCATTACGTTATAACGTATAACGTTATATACTATTACGTTGTAACGTATAACGTTACCTAGCATTACGTTATAACGTATAACGTTATATACTATTACGTTATAACGTATAACGTTATATACTATTGCGTTATAACGTATGACGTTATATAGCATTACGTTATAACGTATAACGTGGTATACTAATAAGTTATAACGTATAACGTTATGTAGCATTACATTATAACGTATAACGTTATATACTATTACGTTATAACGTATAACGTTATATACTATTACGTTATAACGTATAACGTTATATAGCATTACGTTGTAACGTATAACGTTGTATACTAATAAGTTATAACGTATAACGGTATGTAGCATTACATTATAACGTATAACGTTATATACTATTACGTTATAACGTACAACGTTATGTAGCATTACGTTATAACGAATAACGTTATGAAGCATTACGGTATAACGTATAACGTTATATACTATTACGTTATAACGTATAACATTGTATACTAATAAGTTATAACGTATAACGCTATGTAGCATTACATTATAACGTATAACGTTATATACTATTACGTTATAACGTATAACGTTATATACTATTATGTTATAACGTATAACGTTATGTAGCTTTACATTATAACGTATAACGTTATGTAGCATTACGTTATAACGTATAACGTTATGTAGACTTACGTTATAACGTATAACGTTATATACTATTACGTTGTAACGTATAACGTTGTATACTAATAAGTTATAACGTATAACGCTATGTAGCATTACATGATAACGTATAACGTTATATACTATTACGTTATAATGTATAACGTTATATACTATTATGTTATAACGTATAACGTTATATGCTATTATGTTATAACGTATAACGTTATATACTACTACGTTATAACGTATAACGTTATGTAGCATTACGTTATAACGTATAGCGTTATATACTATTACGTTGTAACGTATAACGTTACGTATCATTACGTTATAACGTATAACGTTATATACTACTACGTTATAACGTATAACGTTATATACTATTGCGTTATAACGTATAACGTTATATAGCATTACGTTATAACGTATAACGTAGTATACTAATAAGTTATAACGTATAACGTTATGTAGCATTACATTATAACGTATAACGTTGTATACTATTAAGTTATAACGTATAACGTTATATACGATTACGTACTAACGTATAACGTTATGTAGCATTACGTTATAACGTATAACGTTATATACTATTACGTTATAACGTATAACGTTATATACTATTACGTTATAACGTATAACGTTGTTCACTAATAAGTTATAACGCATAACGTTATGTAGCATTACATTATAACGTATAACGTTATATACTATTATAACGATATATAGCATTAGGATAAGGCGTATAACGTTATGTAGCATTACGTACTAACGTATAACGTTATGTACCTGTACGTTATAACGTATAACGTTATATACTATTACGTTGTAACGTATAACGTTATGTAGCATTACGTTATAACGTATAACGTTATATACAATTACGTTATAACGTATGACGTTATATACTATTACGTTATAACGTATAACGTTATATACAATTACGTTATATCGTATAACGTTATGTAGCATTACGTTCTAACGTATAACGTTATATACTATTACGTTGTAACGTATACCGTTACGTAGCATTACGTTATAACGTATAACGTTATATACTATTACGTTGTAACGTATAACGTTACGTAGCATTACGTTATAACGTATAACGTTATGTAGCGTTTGGTTATAACGAATAACGTTATGTAGCATTACGTTATAACGTATAACGTTATATACTATTATGTTGTAACGTATAACGTTACGTAGCATTACGTTATAACGTATAACGTTATGTAGCATTACATTATAACGTATAACGTTATGTAGCATGACGTTATAACGTATAACGTTATGTAGCATTACGTTATAACGTATAACGTTATATACTATTACGTTATAACGTATAACGTTGTATACTAATAAGTTATAACGTATAACGTTATGTAGCATTACATTATAACCTATAACGTTATATACTATTACGTTATAACGTATAACGTTATATACTATTACGTTATAACGTATAACGTTATATAGCATTACGTACTAACGTATAACGTTATGTAGCATTACATTATAACGTATAACGTTATGTAGCATTTCGTTATAACGAATAACGTTATGTAGCATTACGTTATAACGTATAACGTTATATACTATTACGTTATAACGTATAACGTTATATACTATTACGTTATAACGTATAACATTGTATACTAATAAGTTATAACGTATAACGCTATGTAGGATTACATTATAACGAATAACGTTATATACTATTATGTTATAACGTATAACGTTATGTAGCATTACATTATAACGTATAACGTTATGTAGCATTACGTTATAACGTATAACGTTATGTAGCATTACATTATATCGTATAACGTTATATACTATTACGTTATAACGTATAACGTCATATACTATTATGTTATAACGTATAACGTTATATACTACTACGTTATAACGTATAACGTTATGTAGCATTACGTTATAACGTACAGCGTTATATACTATTACGTTACAACGTATAACGTTATATACTATTACGTTATAACGTATAACGTTGTATACTAATAAGTTATAACGTATAACGTTATGTAGCATTACAGTATAACGTATAACGTTATATACTATTACGTTGTAACGTATAACGTTTTATACTAATAAGTTATAACGTATAACGCTATGTAGCATTACATTATAACGTATAACGTTATATACTATTACGTTATAATGTATAACGTTATATACTATTATGTTATAACGTATAACGTTATATACTACTACGTTATAACGTATAACGTTATGTAGCATTACGTTATAACGTATAACGTTATATACTATTACGTTATAACGTATAACGTTGTATACTAATAAGTTATAACGTGTAACGTTATGTAGCATTACAGTATAACGTATAACGTTATATACTATTACGTTATTACGTATAACGTTATGTAGCATTTCGTTATAACGTATAACGTGACGTAGCATTACGTTATAACGTATAACGTTATATAGCATTAGGATATAACGTATAACGTTATTTAGCATTACGTACTAACGTATAACGTTATGTAGCTGTACGTTATAACGTATAACGTTATGTAGCATTACATTATAACGTATAACGTTATGTAGCATTACGTTATAACGTATAACGTTATGTAGCATTACGTTATAACGTATAACGTTATATACTATTACGTTATAACGTATAACGTTATATACTATTATGTTATAACGTATAACGTTATGTAGCTTTACATCATAACGTATAACGTTATGTAGCATTACGTTATAACGTATAACGTTATGTAGCATTACGTTATAACGTATAACGTTATATACTATTACGTTGTAACGTATAACGTTTTATACTAATAAGTTATAACGTATAACGCTATGGAGCATTACATTATAACGTATAACGTGATATACTATTACGTTATAATGTATAACGTTATATACTACTACGTTATAACGTATAACGTTATGTAGCATTACGTTATAACGTACAGCGTTATATACTATTACGTTACAACGTATAACGTTATATACTATTACGTTATAACGTATAACGTTGTATACTAATAAGTTATAACGTATAACGTTATGTAGCATTACGTACTAACAGATAACGTTATGTAGCATTACGTTATAACGTATAGCGTTATGTAGCATTACGCTATAACGTATAACGTTATGTAGCATTACGTTATAACGTATAACGTTATATACTATTACGTTGTAACGTATAACGTTGTATACTAATAAGTTATAACGTATAACGGTACGTAGCATTACATTATAACGTATAACGTTATATACTATTACGTTATAACGTATAACGTTATATACTATTACGTTATAACGTATAACGTTATATAGCATTACGTACTAACGTATAACGTTATGTAGCATTACATTATAACGTATAACGTTATGTAGCATTACGTTATAACGAATAACGTTATGTAGCATTACGGTATAACGTATAACGTTATATACTATTACGTTATAACGTATAACATTGTATACTAATAAGTTATAACGTATAACGCTATGTAGCATTACATTATAACGTATAACGTTATATACTATTACGTTATAATGTATAACGTTATATACTATTATGTTATAACGTATAACGTTATATACTACTACGTTATAACGTATAACGTTTTGTAGCATTACGTTATAACGTATAACGTTATATACTATTACGTTATAACGTATAACGTTGTATACTAATAAGTTATAACGTATAACGTTATGTAGCATTACAGTATAACGTATAACGTTATATACTATTACGTTGTAACGTATAACGTTTTATACTAATAAGTTATAACGTATAACGCTATGTAGCATTACATTATAACGTATAACGTTATATACTATTACGTTATAATGTATAACGTTATATACTATTATGTTATAACGTATAACGTTATATACTACTACGTTATAACGTATAACGTTATGTAGCATTACGTTATAACGTATAACGTTATATAGCATTAGGATATAACGTATAACGTTATTTAGCATTACGTTATAACGTATAACGTTATATACTATTACGTTATAACGTATAACGTTATATACTATTACGTTATAACGTATAACATTGTATACTAATAAGTTATAACGTATAACGCTATGTAGGATTACATTATAACGTATAACGTTATATACTATTATGTTATAACGTATAACGTTATGTAGCATTACATTATAACGTATAACGTTATGTAGCATTACGTTATAACGTATAACGTTATGTAGCATTTCGTTATAACGTATAACGTTACGTAGCATTACGTTATAACGTATAACGTTATATAGCATTAGGATATAACGTATAACGTTAGTTAGCATTACGTACTAACGTATAACGTTATGTAGCTGTACGTTATAACGTATAACGTTATGTAGCATTACATTATAACGTATAACGTTATGTAGCATTTCGTTATAACGAATAACGTTATGTAGCATTACGTTATAACGTATAACGTTATATACTATTACGTTATAACGTATAACGTTGTATACTAATAAGTTATAACGTATAACGTTATGTAGCATTACAGTATAACGTATAACGTTATATACTATTACGTTATTACGTATAACGTTATGTAGCATTTCGTTATAACGTATAACGTTACGTAGCATTACGTTATAACGTATAACGTTATGTACTATTACGTTATAACGTATAACGTTGTATACTAATAAGTTATAACGTATAACGTTATGTAGCATTACAGTATAACGTATAACGTTATATACTATTACGTTATTACGTATAACGTTATGTAGCATTTCGTTATAACGTATAACGTTACGTAGCATTACGTTATAACGTATAACGTTATGTACTATTACGTTATAACGTATAACGTTGTATACTAATAAGTTATAACGTATAACGTTATATACTATTACGTTGTAACGTATAACGTTACGTAGCATTACGTTATAACGTATAACGTTATATACTATTACGTTATAACGTATAACGTTATATACTATTGCGTTATAACGTATAACGTTATATAACATTACGTTATAACGTATTACGTTATGTAGCATTACGTTATAACGTATAGCGTTATATACTATTACGTTACAACGTATAACGTTATATACTATTACGTTATAACGTATAACGTTGTATACTAATAAGTTATAACGTATAACGTTATGTAGCATTACAGTATAACGTATAACGTTATATACTATTACGTTATTACGTATAACGTTATGTCGCATTTCGTTATAACGTATAACGTTACGTAGCATTACGTTATAACGTATAACGTTATATAGCATTAGGATATAACGTATAACGTTATTTAGCATTACGTACTAACGTATAACGTTATGTAGCTGTACGTTATAACGTATAACGTTATATACTATTACGTTGTAACGTATAACGTTATGTAGCATTACGTTATAACGCATAACGTTATATACATTTACGTTATAACGTATGACGTTATATACTATTACGTTATTGCGTATAACGTTATGTCGCATTTCGTTATAACGTATAACGTTACGTAGCATTACGTTATAACGTATAACGTTATATAGCACTAGGATATAACGTATAACGTTATTTAGCTTTACGTACTAACGTATAACGTTATGTAGCTGTACGTTATAACGTATAACGTTATATACTATTACGTTGTAACGTATAACGTTATGTAGCATTACGTTATAACGTATAACGTTATATACAATTACGTTGTAACGTATAACGTTACGTAGCATTACGTTATAACGTGTAACGTTATATACTATTACGTTGTAACGTATAACGTTATATACTATTGCGTTATAACGTATAACGTTATATAGCATTACGTTATAACGTATAACGTGGTATACTAATAAGTTATAACGTATAACGTCATGTAGCATTACATTATAACGTATAACGTTGTATACTATTAAGTTATAACGTATAACGTTATATACGATTACGTACTAACGTATAACGTTATGTAGCATTACGTTATAACGTATAACGTTATATACTATTACGTTATAACGTATAACGTTATATACTATTACGTTATAACGTATAACGTTATATACTATTACGTTATAACGTATAACGTTGTATACTAATAAGTTATAGCGCATAACGTTATGTAGCATTACATTATAACGTATAACGTTATATACTATTATAACGTTATATAGCATTAGGATAAGACGTATAACGTTATGTAGCATTACGTACTAACGTATAACGTTATGTAGCTGTACGTTATAACGTATAACGTTATATACTATTACGTTGTAACGTATAGCGTTATGTAGCATTACGTTATAACGTATAACGTTATATACAATTACGTTATAACGTATGACGTTATATACTATTACGTTATAACGTATAACGTTATATACAATTACGTTATATCGTATAACGTTATGTAGCATTACGTTCTAACGTATAACGTTATATACTATTACGTTGTAACGTATACCGTTACGTAGCATTACGTTATAACGTATAACGTTATATACTATTACGTTGTAACGTATAACGTTACGTAGCATTACGTTATAACGTATAACGTTATATACTATTACGTTATAACGTATAACGTTATATACTATTGCGTTATAACGTATAACGTTATATAGCATTACGTTATAACGTATAACGTGGTATACTAATAAGTTATAACGTATAACGTTATGTAGCATGACATTATAACGTATAACGTTGTATACTATTAAGGTATAACGTATAACGTTATGTAGCATTACATTATAACGTATAACGTTATGTAGCATGACGTTATAACGTATAACGTTATGTAGCATTACGTTATAACGTATAACGTTATATACTATTACGTTATAACGTATAACGTTGTATACTAATAAGTTATAACGTATAACGTTATGTAGCATTACATTATAACCTATAACGTTATATACTATTACGTTATAACCTATAACGTTATATACTATTACGTTATAACGTATAACGTTATATAGCATTACGTACTAACGTATAACGTTATGTAGCATTACATTATAACGTATAACGTTATGTAGCATTTCGTTATAACGAATGACGTTATGTAGCATTACGTTATAACGTATAACGTTATATACTATTACGTTATAACGTATAACATTGTATACTAATAAGTTATAACATATAACGCTATGTAGGATTACATTATAACGTATAACGTTATATACTATTATGTTATAACGTATAACGTTATGTAGCATTACATTATAACGTATAACGTTATGTAGCATTACGTTATAACGTATAACGTTATGTAGCATTACGTTATAACGTATAACGTTATATACTATTACGTTGCAACGTATAACGTTGTATACTAATAAGTTATAACGTATAACGCTATGTAGCATTACATTATAACGTATAACGTTATATACTATTACGTTATAACGTATAACGTCATATACTATTATGTTATAACGTATAACGTTATATACTACTACGTTATAACGTATAACGTTATGTAGCATTACGTTATAACGTACAGCGTTATATACTATTACGTTACAAGGTATAACGTTATATACTATTACGTTATAACGTATAACGTTGTATACTAATAAGTTATAACGTATAACGTTATGTAGCATTACGTACTAACGTATAACGTTATGTAGCATTACGTTATAACGTATAGCGTTATGTAGCATTACGTTATAACGTATAACGTTATGTAGCATTACGTTATAACGTATAACGTTATATACTATTACGTTGTAACGTATAACGTTGTATACTAATAAGT
Organism: Bombus sonorus; assembly: GCA_029958995.1. Lineage (NCBI taxonomy): Eukaryota > Metazoa > Arthropoda > Insecta > Hymenoptera > Apidae > Bombus > Bombus sonorus. Next base: position 9,650,570 of record JARWAU010000009.1, on the reverse strand, counting down.
TATAACGTATAACGGTATGTAGCATTACATTATAACGTATAACGTTATATACTATTACGTTATAACGTATAACATTGTATACTAATAAGTTATAACGTATAACGCTATCTAGCATTACATTATAACGTATAACGTTATATACTATTACGTTATAACGTATAACGTTACATACTATTATGTTATAACGTATAACGTTATGTAGCTTTACATTATAACGTATAACGTTATGTAGCATTACGATATAACGCATAACGTTATGTAGCATTACGTTATAACGTATAACGTTATATACTATTACGTTGTAACGTATAACGTTGTATACTAATAAGTTATAACGTATAACGCTATGTAGCATTACATTATAACGTATAACGTTATATACTATTACGTTATAATGTATAACGTTATATACTATTATGTTATAACGTATAACGTTATATACTACTACGTTATGACGTATAACGTTATGTAGCATTACGTTATAACGTATAGCGTTATATACTATTACGTTACAACGTATAACGTTATATACTATTACCTTATAACGTATAACGTTGTATACTAATAAGTTATAACGTATAACGTTATGTAGCATTACAGTATAACGTATAACGTTATATACTATTACGTTATTACGTATAACGTTATGTAGCATTTCGTTATAACGTATAACGTTACGTAGCATTACGTTATAACGTATAACGTTATATACTATGACGTTGTAACGTATAACGTTACGTAGCATTACGTTATAACGTATAACGTTATATACTATTACGTTATAACGTATAACGTTATATACTATTATGTTATAACGTATAACGTTATATACTATTACGTTATAACGAATAACGTTATATACAAATGCGTTATATCGTATAACGATATGTAGCATTACGTTCTAACGTATAACGTTATATACTATTACGTTGTAACGTATAACGTTACGTAGCATTACGTTATAACGTATAACGTTATATACTATTACGTTGTAACGTATAACGTTATGTAGCATTACGTTATAACGTATAACGTTATATACAATTACGTTATAACGTATGACGTTATATACTATTACGTTATAACGTATAACGTTATGTAGCATTACATTATAACGTATAACGTTATATACTATTATAACGATATATAGCATTAGGATAAGGCGTATAACGTTATGTAGCATTACGTACTAACGTATAACGTTATGTACCTGTACGTTATAACGTATAACGTTATATACTATTACGTTGTAACGTATAACGTTATGTAGCATTACGTTATAACGTATAACGTTATATACAATTACGTTATAACGTATGACGTTATATACTATTACGTTATAACGTATAACGTTATATACAATTACGTTATATCGTATAACGTTATGTAGCATTACGTTCTAACGTATAACGTTCTATACTATTACGTTGTAACGTATACCGTTACGTAGCATTACGTTATAACGTATAACGTTATATACTATTACGTTGTAACGTATAACGTTACGTAGCATTACGTTATAACGTATAACGTTATGTAGCGTTTGGTTATAACGAATAACGTTATGTAGCATTACGTTATAACGTATAACGTTATATACTATTATGTTGTAACGTATAACGTTACGTAGCATTACGTTATAACGTATAACGTTATGTAGCATTACATTATAACGTATAACGTTATGTAGCATGACGTTATAACGTATAACGTTATGTAGCATTACGTTATAACGTATAACGTTATATACTATTACGTTATAACGTATAACGTTGTATACTAATAAGTTATAACGTATAACGTTATGTAGCATTACATTATAACCTATAACGTTATATACTATTACGTTATAACGTATAACGTTATATACTATTACGTTATAACGTATAACGTTATATAGCATTACGTACTAACGTATAACGTTATGTAGCATTACATTATAACGTATAACGTTATGTAGCATTTCGTTATAACGAATAACGTTATGTAGCATTACGTTATAACGTATAACGTTATATACTATTACGTTATAACGTATAACGTTATATACTATTACGTTATAACGTATAACATTGTATACTAATAAGTTATAACGTATAACGCTATGTAGGATTACATTATAACGAATTACGTTATATACTATTATGTTATAACGTATAACGTTATGTAGCATTACATTATAACGTATAACGTTATGTAGCATTACGTTATAACGTATAACGTTATGTAGCATTACGTTATAACGTAGAACGTTATATACTTTTACGTTGTAACGTATAACGTTGTATACTAATAAGTTATAACATATAACGCTATGTAGCATTACATTATATCGTATAACGTTATATACTATTACGTTATAACGTATAACGTCATATACTATTATGTTATAACGTATAACGTTATATACTACTACGTTATAACGTATAACGTTATGTAGCATTACGTTATAACGTACAGCGTTATATACTATTACGTTACAACGTATAACGTTATATACTATTACGTTATAACGTATAACGTTGTATACTAATAAGTTATAACGTATAACGTTATGTAGCATTACAGTATAACGTATAACGTTATATACTATTACGTTGTAACGTATAACGTTTTATACTAATAAGTTATAACGTATAACGCTATGTAGCATTACATTATAACGTATAACGTTATATACTATTACGTTATAATGTATAACGTTATATACTATTATGTTATAACGTATAACGTTATATACTACTACGTTATAACGTATAACGTTATGTAGCATTACGTTATAACGTATAACGTTATATACTATTACGTTATAACGTATAACGTTGTATACTAATAAGTTATAACGTGTAACGTTATGTAGCATTACAGTATAACGTATAACGTTATATACTATTACGTTATTACGTATAACGTTATGTAGCATTTCGTTATAACGTATAACGTGACGTAGCATTACGTTATAACGTATAACGTTATATAGCATTAGGATATAACGTATAACGTTATTTAGCATTACGTACTAACGTATAACGTTATGTAGCTGTACGTTATAACGTATAACGTTATGTAGCATTACATTATAACGTATAACGTTATGTAGCATTACGTTATAACGTATAACGTTATGTAGCATTACGTTATAACGTATAACGTTATATACTATTACGTTATAACGTATAACGTTATATACTATTATGTTATAACGTATAACGTTATGTAGCTTTACATCATAACGTATAACGTTATGTAGCATTACGTTATAACGTATAACGTTATGTAGCATTACGTTATAACGTATAACGTTATATACTATTACGTTGTAACGTATAACGTTTTATACTAATAAGTTATAACGTATAACGCTATGTAGCATTACATTATAACGTATAACGTTATATACTATTACGTTATAATGTATAACGTTATATACTACTACGTTATAACGTATAACGTTATGTAGCATTACGTTATAACGTACAGCGTTATATACTATTACGTTACAACGTATAACGTTATATACTATTACGTTATAACGTATAACGTTGTATACTAATAAGTTATAACGTATAACGTTATGTAGCATTACGTACTAACAGATAACGTTATGTAGCATTACGTTATAACGTATAACGTTATGTAGCATTACGCTATAACGTATAACGTTATGTAGCATTACGTTATAACGTATAACGTTATATACTATTACGTTGTAACGTATAACGTTGTATACTAATAAGTTATAACGTATAACGGTACGTAGCATTACATTATAACGTATAACGTTATATACTATTACGTTATAACGTATAACGTTATATACTATTACGTTATAACGTATAACGTTATATAGCATTACGTACTAACGTATAACGTTATGTAGCATTACATTATAACGTATAACGTTATGTAGCATTACGTTATAACGAATAACGTTATGTAGCATTGCGGTATAACGTATAACGTTATATACTATTACGTTATAACGTATAACATTGTATACTAATAAGTTATAACGTATAACGCTATGTAGCATTACATTATAACGTATAACGTTATATACTATTACGTTATAATGTATAACGTTATATACTATTATGTTATAACGTATAACGTTATATACTACTACGTTATAACGTATAACGTTATGTAGCATTACGTTATAACGTATAACGTTATGTAGCATTTCGTTATAACGAATAACGTTATGTAGCATTACGTTATAACGTATAACGTTATATACTATTACGTTATAACGTATAACGTTGTATACTAATAAGTTATAACGTATAACGTTATGTAGCATTACAGTATAACGTATAACGTTATATACTATTACGTTATTACGTATAACGTTATGTAGCATTACATTATAACGTATAACGTTATGTAGCATTACGTTATAACGTATAACGTTATGTAGCATTTCGTTATAACGTATAACGTTACGTAGCATTACGTTATAACGTATAACGTTATATAGCATTAGGATATAACGTATAACGTTAGTTAGCATTACGTACTAACGTATAACGTTATGTAGCTGTACGTTATAACGTATAACGTTATGTAGCATTACATTATAACGTATAACGTTATGTAGCATTTCGTTATAACGAATAACGTTATGTAGCATTACGTTATAACGTATAACGTTATATACTATTACGTTATAACGTATAACGTTGTATACTAATAAGTTATAACGTATAACGTTATGTAGCATTACAGTATAACGTATAACGTTATATACTATTACGTTATTACGTATAACGTTATGTAGCATTTCGTTATAACGTATAACGTTACGTAGCATTACGTTATAACGTATAACGTTATGTACTATTACGTTATAACGTATAACGTTGTATACTAATAAGTTATAACGTATAACGTTATATACTATTACGTTGTAACGTATAACGTTACGTAGCATTACGTTATAACGTATAACGTTATATACTATTACGTTATAACGTATAACGTTATATACTATTGCGTTATAACGTATAACGTTATATAACATTACGTTATAACGTATTACGTTATGTAGCATTACGTTATAACGTATAGCGTTATATACTATTACGTTACAACGTATAACGTTATATACTATTACGTTATAACGTATAACGTTGTATACTAATAAGTTATAACGTATAACGTTATGTAGCATTACAGTATAACGTATAACGTTATATACTATTACGTTATTACGTATAACGTTATGTCGCATTTCGTTATAACGTATAACGTTACGTAGCATTACGTTATAACGTATAACGTTATATAGCATTAGGATATAACGTATAACGTTATTTAGCATTACGTACTAACGTATAACGTTATGTGGCTGTACGTTATAACGGATAACGTTATATACTATTACGTTGTAACGTATAACGTTATGTAGCATTACGTTATAACGCATAACGTTATATACATTTACGTTATAACGTATGACGTTATATACTATTACGTTATTACGTATAACGTTATGTCGCATTTCGTTATAACGTATAACGTTACGTAGCATTACGTTATAACGTATAACGTTATATAGCATTAGGATATAACGTATAACGTTATTTAGCTTTACGTACTAACGTATAACGTTATGTAGCTGTACGTTATAACGTATAACGTTATATACTATTACGTTGTAACGTATAACGTTATGTAGCATTACGTTATAACGTATAACGTTATATACAATTACGTTGTAACGTATAACGTTACGTAGCATTACGTTATAACGTGTAACGTTATATACTATTACGTTGTAACGTATAACGTTATATACTATTGCGTTATAACGTATAACGTTATATAGCATTACGTTATAACGTATAACGTGGTATACTAATAAGTTATAACGTATAACGTCATGTAGCATTACATTATAACGTGTAACGTTGTATACTATTAAGTTATAACGTATAACGTTATATACGATTACGTACTAACGTATAACGTTATGTAGCATTACGTTATAACGTATAACGTTATATACTATTACGTTATAACGTATAACGTTATATACTATTACGTTATAACGTATAACGTTGTATACTAATAAGTTATAGCGCATAACGTTATGTAGCATTACATTATAACGTATAACGTTATATACTATTATAACGTTATATAGCATTAGGATAAGACGTATAACGTTATGTAGCATTACGTACTAACGTATAACGTTATGTAGCTGTACGTTATAACGCATAACGTTATATACTATTACGTTGTAACGTATAGCGTTATGTAGCATTACGTTATAACGTATAACGTTATATACAATTACGTTATAACGTATGACGTTATATACTATTACGTTATAACGTATAACGTTATATACAATTACGTTATATCGTATAACGTTATGTAGCATTACGTTCTAACGTATAACGTTATATACTATTACGTTGTAACGTATACCGTTACGTAGCATTACGTTATAACGTATAACGTTATATACTATTACGTTGTAACGTATAACGTTACGTAGCATTACGTTATAACGTATAACGTTATATACTATTACGTTATAACGTATAACGTTATATACTATTGCGTTATAACGTATAACGTTATATAGCATTACGTTATAACGTATAACGTGGTATACTAATAAGTTATAACGTATAACGTTATGTAGCATGACATTATAACGTATAACGTTGTATACTATTAAGGTATAACGTATAACGTTATGTAGCATTACATTATAACGTATAACGTTATGTAGCATGACGTTATAACGTATAACGTTATGTAGCATTACGTTATAACGTATAACGTTATATACTATTACGTTATAACGTATAACGTTGTATACTAATAAGTTATAACGTATAACGTTATGTAGCATTACATTATAACCTATAACGTTATATACTATTACGTTATAACGTATAACGTTATATACTATTACGTTGTAACGTATAACGTTACGTAGCATTACGTTATAACGTATAACGTTATATACTATTACGTTATAACGTATAACGTTATATACTATTGCGTTATAACGTATAACGTTATATAGCATTACGTTATAACGTATAACGTGGTATACTAATAAGTTATAACGTATAACGTTATGTAGCATGACATTATAACGTATAACGTTGTATACTATTAAGGTATAACGTATAACGTTATGTAGCATTACATTATAACGTATAACGTTATGTAGCATGACGTTATAACGTATAACGTTATGTAGCATTACGTTATAACGTATAACGTTATATACTATTACGTTATAACGTATAACGTTGTATACTAATAAGTTATAACGTATAACGTTATGTAGCATTACATTATAACCTATAACGTTATATACTATTACGTTATAACGTATAACGTTATATACTATTACGTTATAACGTATAACGTTATATAGCATTACGTACTAACGTATAACGTTATGTAGCATTACATTATAACGTATAACGTTATGTAGCATTTCGTTATAACGAATGACGTTATGTAGCATTACGTTATAACGTATAACGTTATATACTATTACGTTATAACGTATAACATTGTATACTAATAAGTTATAACATATAACGCTATGTAGGATTACATTATAACGTATAACGTTATATACTATTATGTTATAACGTATAACGTTATGTAGCATTACATTATAACGTATAACGTTATGTAGCATTACGTTATAACGTATAACGTTATGTAGCATTACGTTATAACGTATAACGTTATATACTATTACGTTGCAACGTATAACGTTGTATACTAATAAGTTATAACGTATAACGCTATGTAGCATTACATTATAACGTATAACGTTATATACTATTACGTTATAACGTATAACGTCATATACTATTATGTTATAACGTATAACGTTATATACTACTACGTTATAACGTATAACGTTATGTAGCATTACGTTATAACGTACAGCGTTATATACTATTACGTTACAACGTATAACGTTATATACTATTACGTTATAACGTATAACGTTGTATACTAATAAGTTATAACGTATAACGTTATGTAGCATTACGTACTAACGTATACCGTTATGTAGCATTACGTTATAACGTATAGCGTTATGTAGCATTACGTTATAACGTATAACGTTATGTAGCATTACGTTATAACGTATAACGTTATATACTATTACGTTGTAACGTATAACGTTGTATACTAATAAGTTATAACGTATAACGGTATGTAGCATTACATTATAACGTATAACGTTATATACTATTACGTTATAACGTATAACATTGTATACTAATAAGTTATAACGTATAACGCTATCTAGCATTACATTATAACGTATAACGTTATATACTATTACGTTATAACGTATAACGTTATATACTATTATGTTATAACGTATAACGTTATGTAGCTTTACATTATAACGTATAACGTTATGTAGCATTACGATATAACGTATAACGTTATGTAGCATTACGTTATAACGTATAACGTTATATACTATTACGTTGTAACGTATAACGTTGTATACTAATAAGTTATAACGTATAACGCTATGTAGCATTACATTATAACGTATAACGTTATATACTATTACGTTATAATGTATAACGTTATATACTATTATGTTATAACGTATAACGTTATATACTACTACGTTATGACGTATAACGTTATGTAGCATTACGTTATAACGTATAGCGTTATATACTATTACGTTACAACGTATAACGTTATATACTATTACCTTATAACGTATAACGTTGTATACTAATAAGTTATAACGTATAACGTTATGTAGCATTACAGTATAACGTATAACGTTATATACTATTACGTTATTACGTATAACGTTATGTAGCATTTCGTTATAACGTATAACGTTACGTAGCATTACGTTATAACGTATAACGTTATATACTATGACGTTGTAACGTATAACGTTACGTAGCATTACGTTATAACGTATAACGTTATATACTATTACGTTATAACGTATGACGTTATATACTATTATGTTATAACGTATAACGTTATATACTATTACGTTATAACGAATAACGTTATATACAAATGCGTTATATCGTATAACGATATGTAGCATTACGTTCTAACGTATAACGTTATATACTATTACGTTGTAACGTATAACGTTACGTAGCATTACGTTATAACGTATAACGTTATATACTATTACGTTGTAACGTATAACGTTACGTAGCATTACGTTATAACGTATAACGTTATATACTATTACGTTATAACGTATAACGTTATATACTATTGCGTTATAACGTATAACGTTATATAGCATTACGTTATAATGTATAACGTGGTATACTAATAAGTTATAACGTATAACGTTATGTAGCATTACATTATAACGTATAACGTTGTATACTATTAAGTTATAACGTATAACGTTATGTAGCATTACGTTATAACGTATAACGTTATGTAGCATTACGTTATAACGTATAACGTTATATACTATTACGTTATAACGTATAACGTTATATACTATTACGTTATAACGTATAACGTTGTATACTAATAAGTTATAACGCCTAACGTTATGTAGCATTACATTATAACGTATAACGTTATATACTATTACGTTATAACGTATAACGTTATATACTATTACGTACTAACGTATAACGTTATGTAGCATTACGTTATAACGTATAACGTTATGTAGCATTACGTTATAACGTATAACGTTATATACTATTACGTACTAACGTATAACGTTATGTAGCATTACGTTATAACGTATAACGTTATGTAGCATTACGTTATAACGTATAACGTTATATACTATTACGTTATAACGTATAACGTTATATACTATTACGTTATAACGTGTAACGTTGCATACTAATAAGTTATAACGCATAACGTTATGTAGCATTACATTATAACGTATAACGTTATATACTATTACGTTATAACGTATAACGTTGTATACTAATAAGTTATAACGCATAACGTTATGTAGCATTACATTATAACGTATAACGTTATATACTATTACGTTATAACGTATAACGTTATATACTATTACGTACTAACGTATAACGTTATGTAGCATTACGTTATAACGTATAACGTTATGTAGCATTACGTTATAACGTATAACGTTATATACTATTACGTTATAACGTATAACGTTATATACTATTACGTTATAACGTGTAACGTTGCATACTAATAAGTTATAACGCATAACGTTATGTAGCATTACATTATAACGTATAACGTTATATACTATTACGTTATAACGTACAACGTTGTATACTAATAAGTTATAACGCATAACGTTATGTAGCATTACATTATAACGTATAACGTTATATACTATTACGTTATAACGTATAACGTTATATACTATTACGTACTAACGTATAACGTTATGTAGCATTACGTTATAACGTATAACGTTATGTAGCATTACGTTATAACGTATAACGTTATATACTATTACGTTATAACGTATAACGTTATATACTATTACGTTATAACGTGTAACGTTGCATACTAATAAGTTATAACGCATAACGTTATGTAGCATTACATTATAACGTATAACGTTATATACTATTACGTTATAACGTATAACGTTGTATACTAATAAGTTATAACGCATAACGTTATGTAGCATTACATTATAACGTATAACGTTATATACTATTACGTTGTAACGTATACCGTTACGTAGCATTACGTTATAACGTATAACGTTATATACTATTACGTTGTAACGTATAACGTTATGTAGCATTACGTTATAACGTATAACGTTATATACAATTACGTTATAACGTATGACCTTATATACTATTACGTTATAACGTATAACGTTATATACAATTACGTTATATCGTATAACGTTATGTAGCATTACGTTCTAACGTATAACGTTATATACTATTACGTTGTAACGTATACCGTTACGTAGCATTACGTTATAACGTATAACGTTATATACTATTACGTTGTAACGTATAACGTTACGTAGCATTACATTATACCGTATAACGTTATATACTATTACGTTATAACGTATAACGTTATTTACTATTGCGTTATAACGTACAACGTTATATAGCATTACGTTATAACGTATAACGTGGTATACTAATAAGTTATAACGTATAACGTTATGTAGCATGACATTATAACGTATAACGTTGTATATTATTAAGGTATAACGTATAACGTTATGTAGCATTACATTATAACGTATAACGTTATGTAGCATGACGTTATAACGTATAACGTTATATACTAGTACGTTGTAACGTATAACGTTACGTAGCATTACGTTATAACGTATAACGTTATATACTATTACGTTGTAACGTATAACGTTACGTAGCATTACGTTATAACGTATAACGTTATATACTATTACGTTATAACGTATAACGTTATATACTATTGCGTTATAACGTATAACGTTATATAGCATTACGTTATAACGTATAACGTTATGTAGCATTACGTTATAACGTATAGCGTTATATACTATTAGGTTACAACGTATAACGTTATATACTATTACGTTATAACGTATAACGTTGTATACTTATAAGTTATAACGTATAACGTTATGTAGCATTACAGTATAACGTATAACGTTATATACTATTACGTACTAACGTATAACGTTATGTAGCATTTCGTTATAACGTATAACGTTGTATACTATTAAGTTATAACGTATAACGTTATGTAGCATTACGTTATAACGTATAACGTTATATACTATTACGTTATAACGTATAACGTTATATACTATTACGTTATAACGTGTAACGTTGCATACTAATAAGTTATAACGCATAACGTTATGTAGCATTACATTATAACGTATAACGTTATATACTATTACGTTATAACGTATAACGTTGTATACTAATAAGTTATAACGCATAACGTTATGTAGCATTACATTATAACGTATAACGTTATATACTATTACGTTGTAACGTATACCGTTACGTAGCATTACGTTATAACGTATAACGTTATATACTATTACGTTGTAACGTATAACGTTATGTAGCATTACGTTATAACGTATAACGTTATATACAATTACGTTATAACGTATGACCTTATATACTATTACGTTATAACGTATAACGTTATATACAATTACGTTATATCGTATAACGTTATGTAGCATTACGTTCTAACGTATAACGTTATATACTATTACGTTGTAACGTATACCGTTACGTAGCATTACGTTATAACGTATAACGTTATATACTATTACGTTGTAACGTATAACGTTACGTAGCATTACATTATACCGTATAACGTTATATACTATTACGTTATAACGTATAACGTTATTTACTATTGCGTTATAACGTACAACGTTATATAGCATTACGTTATAACGTATAACGTGGTATACTAATAAGTTATAACGTATAACGTTATGTAGCATGACATTATAACGTATAACGTTGTATATTATTAAGGTATAACGTATAACGTTATGTAGCATTACATTATAACGTATAACGTTATGTAGCATGACGTTATAACGTATAACGTTATATACTAGTACGTTGTAACGTATAACGTTACGTAGCATTACGTTATAACGTATAACGTTATATACTATTACGTTGTAACGTATAACGTTACGTAGCATTACGTTATAACGTATAACGTTATATACTATTACGTTATAACGTATAACGTTATATACTATTGCGTTATAACGTATAACGTTATATAGCATTACGTTATAACGTATAACGTTATGTAGCATTACGTTATAACGTATAGCGTTATATACTATTAGGTTACAACGTATAACGTTATATACTATTACGTTATAACGTATAACGTTGTATACTTATAAGTTATAACGTATAACGTTATGTAGCATTACAGTATAACGTATAACGTTATATACTATTACGTACTAACGTATAACGTTATGTAGCATTTCGTTATAACGTATAACGTTGTATACTATTAAGTTATAACGTATAACGTTATGTAGCATTACGTTATAACGTATAACGTTATATACTATTACGTTATAACGTATAACGTTATATACTATTACGTTATAACGTGTAACGTTGCATACTAATAAGTTATAACGCATAACGTTATGTAGCATTACATTATAACGTATAACGTTATATACTATTACGTTATAACGTATAACGTTGTATACTAATAAGTTATAACGCATAACGTTATGTAGCATTACATTATAACGTATAACGTTATATACTATTACGTTATAACGTATAACGTTATATACTATTACGTACTAACGTATAACGTTATGTAGCATTACGTTATAACGTATAACGTTATGTAGCATTACGTTATAACGTATAACGTTATATACTATTACGTTATAACGTATAACGTTATATACTATTACGTTATAACGTGTAACGTTGCATACTAATAAGTTATAACGCATAACGTTATGTAGCATTACATTATAACGTATAACGTTATATACTATTACGTTATAACGTACAACGTTGTATACTAATAAGTTATAACGCATAACGTTATGTAGCATTACATTATAACGTATAACGTTATATACTATTACGTTATAACGTATAACGTTATATACTATTACGTACTAACGTATAACGTTATGTAGCATTACGTTATAACGTATAACGTTATGTAGCATTACGTTATAACGTATAACGTTATATACTATTACGTTATAACGTATAACGTTATATACTATTACGTTATAACGTGTAACGTTGCATACTAATAAGTTATAACGCATAACGTTATGTAGCATTACATTATAACGTATAACGTTATATACTATTACGTTATAACGTATAACGTTGTATACTAATAAGTTATAACGCATAACGTTATGTAGCATTACATTATAACGTATAACGTTATATACTATTACGTTGTAACGTATACCGTTACGTAGCATTACGTTATAACGTATAACGTTATATACTATTACGTTGTAACGTATAACGTTATGTAGCATTACGTTATAACGTATAACGTTACATACAATTACGTTATAACGTATGACCTTATATACTATTACGTTATAACGTATAACGTTATATACAATTACGTTATATCGTATAACGTTATGTAGCATTACGTTCTAACGTATAACGTTATATACTATTACGTTGTAACGTATACCGTTACGTAGCATTACGTTATAACGTATAACGTTATATACTATTACGTTGTAACGTATAACGTTACGTAGCATTACATTATACCGTATAACGTTATATACTATTACGTTATAACGTATAACGTTATTTACTATTGCGTTATAACGTATAACGTTATATAGCATTACGTTATAACGTATAACGTGGTATACTAATAAGTTATAACGTATAACGTTATGTAGCATGACATTATAACGTATAACGTTGTATATTATTAAGGTATAACGTATAACGTTATGTAGCATTACATTATAACGTATAACGTTATGTAGCATGACGTTATAACGTATAACGTTATGTAGCATTACGTTATAACGTATAACGTTATATACTAGTACGTTGTAACGTATAACGTTACGTAGCATTACGTTATAACGTATAACGTTATATACTATTACGTTGTAACGTATAACGTTACGTAGCATTACGTTATAACGTATAACGTTATATACTATTACGTTATAACGTATAACGTTATATACTATTGCGTTATAACGTATAACGTTATATAGCATTACGTTATAACGTATAACGTTATGTAGCATTACGTTATAACGTATAGCGTTATATACTATTAGGTTACAACGTATAACGTTATATACTATTACGTTATAACGTATAACGTTGTATACTTATAAGTTATAACGTATAACGTTATGTAGCATTACAGTATAACGTATAACGTTATATACTATTACGTTATTACGTATAACGTTATGTAGCATTTCGTTATAACGTATAACGTTACGTAGCATTACGTTATAACGTATAAGGTTATATAGCATTAGGATATAACGTATAACGTTATTTAGCATTACGTACTAACGTATAACGTTATGTAGCTGTACGTTATAACGTATAACGTTATATACTATTACGTTGTAACGTATAACGTTATGTAGCATTACGTTATAACGTATAACGTTATATACATTTACGTTATAACGTATGACGTTATATACTATTACGTTATAACGTATAACGTTATATACAAATGCGTTATATCGTATAACGATATGTAGCATTACGTTCTAACGTATAACGTTATATACTACTACGTTGTAACGTATAACGTTACGTAGCATTACGTTATAACGTATAACGTTATATACTATTACGTTGTAACGTATAACGTTACGTAGCATTTCGTTATAACGTATAACGCTATATACTATTACATTCTAACGTATAACGTTATATGCTATTGCGTTATAACGTATAACGTTATATACTATTACGTTATAACGTATAACCTGGTATACTAATAAGTTATAACGTATAACGTTATGTAGCATTACATTATAATGTATAACGTTATATACTATTACGTTATAACGTATAACGTTATATACTATTACGTACTAACGTATAACGTTATGTAGCATTACGTTATAACGTATAACGTTATATACTATTACGTTATAACGTATAACGTTATATACTATTACGTTATAACGTATAACCTGGTATACTAATAAGTTATAACGTATAACGTTATGTAGCATTACATTATTACGTATAACGTTGTATACTATTAAGTTATAACGTATAACGTTATATACGATTACGTACTAACGTATAACGTTGTATACTAATAAGTTATAACGCATAACGTTATGTAGCATTACATTATAACGTATAACGTTATATACTATTATAACGTTATATAGCATTAGGATAAGACGTATAACGTTATGTAGCATTACGTACTAACGTATAACGTTATGTAGCTGTACGTTATAACGTATAACGTTATATACTATTACGTTGTAACGTA
This sequence comes from Bombus sonorus, assembly GCA_029958995.1. Lineage (NCBI taxonomy): Eukaryota > Metazoa > Arthropoda > Insecta > Hymenoptera > Apidae > Bombus > Bombus sonorus. The sequence goes on along the minus strand of JARWAU010000009.1, from coordinate 9,634,577 downwards.
TAACGTTATGTAGCATTACGTTATAACGTATAACGTTATATACTATTACGTTATAACGTATAACTTTATATACTAATAAGTTATAACGTATAACGTTATGTAGCATTACATTATAACGTATAACGTTATGTAGCATTACGTTATAACGTATAACGTTATGTAGCATTTCGTTATAACGAATGACGTTATGTAGCATTACGTTATAACGTATAACGTTATGTAGCATTACATTATAACGTATAACGTTATGTAGCATTACGTTATAACGTATAACGTTATGTAGCATTACGTTATAACGTATAACGTTATATACTATTACGTTGTAACGTATAACGTTGTATACTAATAAGTTATAACGTATAACGCTATGTAGCATTACATTATAACGTATAACGTTATGTAGCATTTCGTTATAACGAATGACGTTATGTAGCATTACGTTATAACGTATAACGTTATATACTATTACGTTATAACGTATAACGTTATATACTATTACGTTATAACGTATAACCTGGTATACTAATAAGTTATAACGTATAACGCTATGTAGCATTACATTATAACGTATAACGTTATGTAGCATTTCGTTATAACGAATGACGTTATGTAGCATTACGTTATAACGTATAACGTTATATACTATTACGTTATAACGTATAACATTGTATACTAATAAGTTATAACATATAACGCTATGTAGGATTACATTATAACGTATAACGTTATATATTATTATGTTATAACGTATAACGTTATGTAGCATTACATTATAACGTATAACGTTATGTAGCATTACGTTATAACGTATAACGTTATGTAGCATTACGTTATAACGTATAACGTTATATACTATTACGTTGTAACGTATAACGTTGTATACTAATAAGTTATAACGTATAACGCTATGTAGCATTACATTATAACGTATAACGTTATATACTATTACGTTATAACGTATAACGTCATATACTATTATGTTATAACGTATAACGTTATATACTACTACGTTATAACGTATAACGTTATGTAGCATTACGTTATAACGTACAGCGTTATATACTATTACGTTACAACGTATAACGTTATATACTATTACGTTGTAACGTATAACGTTATATACTATTACGTTGTAACGTATACCGTTACGTAGCATTACGTTATAACGTATAACGTTATATACTATTACGTTGTAACGTATAACGTTATGTAGCATTACGTTATAACGTATAACGTTATATACAATTACGTTATAACGTATGACCTTATATACTATTACGTTATAACGTATAACGTTATATACAATTACGTTATATCGTATAACGTTATGTAGCATTACGTTCTAACGTATAACGTTATATACTATTACGTTGTAACGTATACCGTTACGTAGCATTACGTTATAACGTATAACGTTATATACTATTACGTTGTAACGTATAACGTTACGTAGCATTACATTATACCGTATAACGTTATATACTATTACGTTATAACGTATAACGTTATATACTATTGCGTTATAACGTATAACGTTATATAGCATTACGTTATAACGTATAACGTGGTATACTAATAAGTTATAACGTATAACGTTATGTAGCATGACATTATAACGTATAACGTTGTATATGATTAAGGTATAACGTATAACGTTATGTAGCATTACATTATAACGTATAACGTTATGTAGCATGACGTTATAACGTATAACGTTATGTAGCATTACGTTATAACGTATAACGTTATATACTATTACGTTGTAACGTATAACGTTACGTAGCATTACGTTATAACGTATAACGTTATATACTATTACGTTGTAACGTATAACGTTATATACTATTACGTTGTAACGTATAACGTTACGTAGCATTACGCTATAACGTATAACGTTATATACTATTACGTTATAACGTATAACGTTATATACTATTGCGTTATAACGTATAACGTTATATAGCATTACGTTATAACGTATAACGTTATGTAGCATTACGTTATAACGTATAGCGTTATATACTATTAGGTTACAACGTATAACGTTATATACTATTACGTTATAACGTATAACGTTGTATACTAATAAGTTATAACGTATAACGTTATGTAGCATTACAGTATAACGTATAACGTTATATACTATTACGTTATTACGTATAACGTTATGTAGCATTTCGTTATAACGTATAACGTTACGTAGCATTACGTTATAACGTATAAGGTTATATAGCATTAGGATATAACGTATAACGTTATTTAGCATTACGTACTAACGTATAACGTTATGTAGCTGTACGTTATAACGTATAACGTTATATACTATTACGTTGTAACGTATAACGTTATGTAGCATTACGTTATAACGTATAACGTTATATACATTTACGTTATAACGTATGACGTTATATACTATTACGTTATAACGTATAACGTTATATACAAATGCGTTATATCGTATAACGATATGTAGCATTACGTTCTAACGTATAACGTTATATACTATTACGTTGTAACGTATAACGTTACGTAGCATTACGTTATAACGTATAACGTTATATACTATTACGTTGTAACGTATAACGTTACGTAGCATTTCGTTATAACGTATAACGCTATATACTATTACATTATAACGTATAACGTTATATGCTATTGCGTTATAACGTATAACGTTATATAGCATTACGTTATAACGTATAACGTGGTATACTAATAAGTTATAACGTATAACGTTATGTAGCATTACATTATAACGTATAACGTTGTATACTATTAAGTTATAACGTATAACGTTATATACGATTACGTACTAACGTATAACGTTGTATAGGAATAAGTTATAACGAATAACGTTATGTAGCATTACATTATAACGTATAACGTTATATACTATTATAACGTTATATAGCATTAGGATAAGACGTATAACGTTATGTAGCATTACGTACTAACGTATAACGTTATGTAGCTGTACGTTATAACGTATAACGTTATATACTATTACGTTGTAACGTATAACGTTATGTAGCATTACGTTATAACGTATAACGTTATATACTATTACGTTATAACGTATAACTTTATATACTAATAAGTTATAACGTATAACGTTATGTAGCATTACATTATAACCTATAACGTTATATACTATTACGTTATAACGTATAACGTTATATACTATTACGTTATAACGTATAACGTTATATAGCATTACGTACTAACGTATAACGTTATGTTGCATTACATTATAACGTATAACGTTATGTAGCATTTCGTTATAACGAATGACGTTATGTAGCATTACATTATAACGTATAACGTTATATACTATTACGTTATAACGTATAACATTGTATACTAATAAGTTATAACATATAACGCTATGTAGGATTACATTATAACGTATAACGTTATATATTATTATGTTATAACGTATAACGTTATGTACCATTACATTATAACGTATAACGTTATGTAGCATTACGTTATAACGTATAACGTTATGTAGCATTACGTTATAACGTATAACGTTATATACTATTACGTTGTAACGTATAACGTTGTATACTAATAAGTTATAACGTATAACGCTATGTAGCATTACATTATAACGTATAACGTTATATACTATTACGTTATAACGTATAACGTCATATACTATTATGTTATAACGTATAACGTTATATACTACTACGTTATAACGTATAACGTTATGTAGCATTACGTTATAACGTACAGCGTTATATACTATTACGTTACAACCTATAACGTTATATACTATTACGTTATAACGTATAACGTTGTATACTAATAAGTTATAACGTATAACGTTATGTAGCATTACGTACTAACGTATAACGTTATGTAGCATTACGTTATAACGTATAACGTTATGTAGCATTACGTTATAACGTATAACGTTATGTAGCATTACGTTATAACGTATAACGTTATATACTATTACGTTGTAACGTATAACGTTGTATACTAATAAGTTATAACGTATAACGGTATGTAGCATTACATTATAACGTATAACGTTATATACTATTACGTTATAACGTATAACATTGTATACTAATAAGTTATAACGTATAACGCTATCTAGCATTACATTATAACGTGTAACGTTATATACTATTACGTTATAACGTATAACGTTATATACTATTATGTTATAACGTATAACGTTATGTAGCTTTACATTATAACGTATAACGTTATGTAGCATTACGATATAACGTATAACGTTATGTAGCATTACGTTATAACGTATAACGTTATATACTATTACGTTGTAAAGTATAACGTTGTATACTAATAAGTTATAACGTATAACGCTATGTAGCATTACATTATAACGTATAACGTTATATACTATTACGTTATAATGTATAACGTTATATACTATTATGTTATAACGTATAACGTTATATACTACTACGTTATGACGTATAACGTTATGTAGCATTACGTTATAACGTATAGCGTTATATACTATTACGTTACAACGTATAACGTTATATACTATTACTTTATAACGTATAACGTTGTATACTAATAAGTTATAACGTATAACGTTATGTAGCATTACAGTATAACGTATAACGTTATATACTATTACGTTATTACGTATAACGTTATGTAGCATTTCGTTATAACGTATAACGTTACGTAGCATTACGTTATAACGTATAACGTTACATACTATTACGTTGTAACGTATAACGTTACGTAGCATTACGTTATAACGTATAACGTTATATACTATTACGTTATAACGTATAACGTTATATACTATTAAGTTATAACGTATAACGTTATATACTATTACGTTGTAAGTTATAACGTTATATACAAATGCGTTATATCGTATAACGATATGTAGCATTACGTTCTAACGTATAACGTTATATACTATTACGTTATAACGTATAACGTTATATACAAATGCGTTATATCGTATAACGATATGTAGCATTACGTTCTAACGTATAACGTTATATACTATTACGTTGTAACGTATAACGTTACGTAGCATTACGTTATAACGTATAACGTTATATACTATTACGTTGTAACGTATAACGTTACGTAGCATTACGTTATAACGTATAACGTTATATACTATTACGTTATAACGTATAACGTTATATACTATTACGTTATAACGTATAACGTTATATACTATTGCGTTATAACGTATAACGTTATATAGCATTACGTTACAACGTATAACGTGGTATACTAATAAGTTATAACGTATAACGTTATGTAGCATTACATTATAACGTATAACGTTGTATACTATTAAGTTATAACGTATAACGTTATGTAGCATTACATTATAACGTATAACGTTATGTAGCATTACGTTATAACGTATCACGTTATATACTATTACGTTATAACGTATAACGTTATATACTATTACGTTATGACGTATAACGTTGTATACTAATAAGTTATAACGCATAACGTTATGTAGCATTACATTATAACGTATAACGTTATATACTATTACGTTATAACGTACAACGTTATATACTATTACGTACTAACGTATAACGTTATGTAGCATTACGTTATAACGTATAACGTTATGTAGCATTACGTTATAACGTATAACGTTATATACTATTACGTTATAACGTATAACGTTATATACTATTACGTTATAACGTGTAACGTTGCATACTAATAAGTTATAACGCATAACGTTATGTAGCATTACATTATAACGTATAACGTTATATACTATTACGTTATAACGTATAACGTTATATACTATTACGTACTAACGTATAACGTTATGTAGCATTACGTTATAACGTATAAGATTATGTAGCATTACGTTATAACGTATAACGTTATATACTATTACGTTCTAACGTATAACGTTATATACTATTACGTTGTAACGTATACCGTTACGTAGCATTACGTTATAACGTATAACGTTATATACTATTACGTTGTAACGTATAACGTTACGTAGCATTACATTATACCGTATAACGTTATATACTATTACGTTATAACGTATAACGTTATATACTATTGCGTTATAACGTATAACGTTATATAGCATTACGTTATAACGTATAACGTGGTATACTAATAAGTTATAACGTATAACGTTATGTAGCATGACATTATAACGTATAACGTTGTATATGATTAAGGTATAACGTATAACGTTATGTAGCATTACATTATAACGTATAACGTTATGTAGCATGACGTTATAACGTATAACGTTATGTAGCATTACGTTATAACGTATAACGTTATATACTATTACGTTGTAACGTATAACGTTACGTAGCATTACGTTATAACGTATAACGTTATATACTATTACGTTATAACGTATAACGTTGTATACTAATAAGTTATAACGCATAACGTTATGTAGCATTACATTATAACGTATAACGTTATATACTATTACGTTATAACGTACAACGTTATATACTATTACGTACTAACGTATAACGTTATGTAGCATTACGTTATAACGTATAACGTTATGTAGCATTACGTTATAACGTATAACGTTATATACTATTACGTACTAACGTATAACGTTATATTGCATTACGTTATAACGTATAACGTTATATACTATTACGTTATAACGTATAACGTTATATACTATTACGTTATAACGTGTAACGTTGCATACTAATAAGTTATAACGCATAACGTTATGTAGCATTACATTATAACGTATAACGTTATATACTATTACGTTATAACGTATAACGTTATATACTATTACGTACTAACGTATAACGTTATGTAGCATTACGTTATAACGTATAAGATTATGTAGCATTACGTTATAACGTATAACGTTATATACTATTACGTTATAACGTATAACGTTATATACTATTACGTTATAACGTGTAACGTTGCATACTAATAAGTTATAACGCATAACGTTATGTAGCATTACATAATAACGTATAACGTTATATACTGTTACGTTATAACGTATAACGTTGTATACTAATAAGTTATAACGCATAACGTTATGTAGCATTACATTATAATGTATAACGTTATATACTATTACGTTATAACGTATAACGTTATATACTATTACGTACTAACGTATAACGTTATGTAGCATTACGTTATAACGTATAACGTTATGTAGCATTACGTTATAACGTATAACGTTATATACTATTACGTTATAACGTATAACGTTATATACTATTACGTTATAACGTGTAACGTTGCATACTAATAAGTTATAACGCATAACGTTATGTAGCATTACATTATAACGTATAACGTTATATACTATTACGTTATAACGTATAACGTTGTATACTAATAAGTTATAACGCATAACGTTATGTAGCATTACATTATAACGTATAACGTTATATACTATTACGTTGTAACGTATACCGTTACGTAGCATTACGTTATAACGTATAACGTTATATACTATTACGTTGTAACGTATAACGTTATGTAGCATTACGTTATAACGTATAACGTTATATACAATTACGTTATAACGTATGACCTTATATACTATTACGTTATAACGTATAACGTTATATACAATTACGTTATATCGTATAACGTTATGTAGCATTACGTTCTAACGTATAACGTTATATACTATTACGTTGTAACGTATACCGTTACGTAGCATTACGTTATAACGTATAACGTTATATACTATTACGTTGTAACGTATAACGTTACGTAGCATTACATTATACCGTATAACGTTATATACTATTACGTTATAACGTATAACGTTATATACTATTGCGTTATAACGTATAACGTTATATAGCATTACGTTATAACGTATAACGTGGTATACCAATAAGTTATAACGTATAACGTTATGTAGCATGACATTATAACGTATAACGTTGTATATGATTAAGGTATAACGTATAACGTTATGTAGCATTACATTATAACGTATAACGTTATGTAGCATGACGTTATAACGTATAACGTTATGTAGCATTACGTTATAACGTATAACGTTATATACTATTACGTTGTAACGTATAACGTTACGTAGCATTACGTTATAACGTATAACGTTATATACTATTACGTTATAACGTATAACGTTATGTAGCATTACGTTATAACGTATAGCGTTATATACTATTAGGTTACAACGTATAACGTTATATACTATTCCGTTATAACGTATAACGTTGTATACTAGTAAGTTATAACGTATAACGTTATGTAGCATTACAGTATAACGTATAACGTTATATACTATTACGTTATTACGTATAACGTTATGTAGCATTTCGTTATAACGTATAACGTTACGTAGCATTACGTTATAACGTATAAGGTTATATAGCATTAGGATATAACGTATAACGTTATTTAGCATTACGTACTAACGTATAACGTTATGTAGCTGTACGTTATAACGTATAACGTTATATACTATTACGTTGTAACGTATAACGTTATGTAGCATTACGTTATAACGTATAACGTTATATACATTTACGTTATAACGTATGACGTTATATACTATTACGTTATAACGTATAACGTTATATACAAATGCGTTATATCGTATAACGATATGTAGCATTACGTTCTAACGTATAACGTTATATACTATTACGTTGTAACGTATAACGTTACGTAGCATTACGTTATAACGTATAACGTTATATACTATTACGCTGTAACGTATAACGTTACGTAGCATTTCGTTATAACGTATAACGCTATATACTATTACATTATAACGTATAACGTTATATGCTATTGCGTTATAACGTATAACGTTATATAGCATTACGTTATAACGTATAACGTGGTATACTAATAAGTTATAACGTATAACGTTATGTAGCATTACATTATAACGTATAACGCTGTATACTATTAAGTTATAACGTATAACGTTATATACGATTACGTACTAACGTATAACGTTGTATACTAATAAGTTATAACGCATAACGTTATGTAGCATTACATTATAACGTATAACGTTATATACTATTATAACGTTATATAGCATTAGGATAAGACGTATAACGTTATGTAGCATTACGTACTAACGTATAACGTTATGTAGCTGTACGTTATAACGTATAACGTTATATACTATTACGTTGTAACGTATAACGTTATGTAGCATTACGTTATAACGTATAACGTTATATACTATTACGTTATAACGTATAACTTTATATACTAATAAGTTATAACGTATAACGTTATGTAGCATTACATTATAACCTATAACGTTATATACTATTATGTTATATAGCCTTACGTACTAACGTATAACGTTATGTAGCATTACATTATAACGTATAACGTTATGTAGCATTTCGTTATAACGAATAACGTTATGTAGCATTACGTTATAACGTATAACGTTGTATACTAATAAGTTATAACGTATAACGTTATGTAGCATTACGTACTAACGTATAACGTTATGTAGCATTACGTTATAACGTATAACGTTATGTAGCATTACGTTATAACGTATAACGTTATGTAGCATTACGTTATAACGTATAACGTTATATACTATTACGTTATAACGTATAACATTGTATACTAATAAGTTATAACGTATAACGCTATGTAGCATTACATTATAACGTATAACGTTATATACTATTACGTTATAACGTATAACGTTATATACTATTATGTTATAACGTATAACGTTATGTAGCTTTACATTATAACGTATAACGTTATGTAGCATTACGTTATAACGTATAACGTTATGTAGCATTTCGTTTGAACGTATAACGTTACGTAGCATTACGTTATAACGTATAACGTTATATAGCATTAGGATATAACGTATAACGTTATTTAGCATTACGTACTAACGTATAACGTTATGTAGCTGTACGTTATAACGTATAACGTTATATACATTTACGTTATACCGTATGACGTTATATACTATTACGTTATAACGTATAACGTTATATACAAATGCGTTATATCGTATAACGATATGTAGCATTACGTTCTAACGTATAACGTTATATACTATTACGTTGTAACGTATAACGTTACGTAGCATTACGTTATAACGTATAACGTTATATAATATTACGTTGTAACATATAACGTTACGTAGCATTACGTGATAACGTATAACGTTATATACTATTACGTTATAACGTATAACGTTATATACTATTGCGTTATAACGTATAACGTTATATAGCATTACGTTATAACGTATAACGTTGTATACTAATAAGTTATAACGTATAACGCTATGTAGCATTACATTATAACGTATAACGTTATATACTATTACGTTATAATGTATAACGTTATATACTATTATGTTATAACTTATAACGTTATATACTACTACGTTATAACGTATAACGTTATGTAGCATTACGTTATAACGTATAGCGTTATATACTATTACGTTACAACGTATAACGTTATATACTATTACGTTATAACGTATAACGTTGTATACTAATAAGTTATAACGTATAACGTTATGTAGCATTACAGTATAACGTATAACGTTATATACTATTACGTTGTAACGTATAACGTTATATACTATTACGTACTAACGTATAACGTTATGTAGCATTACGTTATAACGTATAACGTTATGTAGCATTACGTTATAACGTATAACGTTATATAGCATTAGGATATAACGTATAACGTTATTTAGCATTACGTACTAACGTATAACGTTATGTAGCTGTACGTTATAACGTATAACGTTATCTACTATTACGTTGTAACGTATAACGTTATGTAGCATTACGTTATAACGTATAACGTTATATACATTTACGTTTTACCGTATGACGTTATATACTATTACGTTATAACGTATAACGTTATATACAAATGCGTTATATCGTATAACGATATGTAGCGTTACGTTCTAACGTATAACGTTATATACTATTACGTTGTAACGTATAACGTTACGTAGCATTACGTTATAACGTATAACGTTATATAATATTACGTTGTAACGTATAACGTTACGTAGCATTACGTGATAACGTATAACGTTATATACTATTACGTACTAACGAATACCGTTATGTAGCATTACGTTATAACGTATAACGTTATGTAGCATTACGTTATAACGTATAACATTATATACTATTACGTTATAACGTATAACGTTATATACTATTACGTTATAACGTATAACGTTGTATACTAATAAGTTATAACGCATAACGTTACGTAGCATTACGTTATAACGTGTAACGTTATATAGCACTAGGATATAACGTATAACGTTATGTAGCATTACGTACTAACATATAACGTTATGTAGCTGTACGTTATAACGTATAACGTTATATACTATTACGTTGTAACGTATAACGTTATGTAGCATTACGTTATAACGTATAACGTTATATACATTTACGTTATAACGTATGACGTTATATACTATTACGTTATAACGTGTAACGTTATATACAAATGCGTTATATCGTATAACTTTATGTAGCATTACGTTCTAACGTATAACGTTATATACTATTACGTTGTAACGTATAACGTTACGTAGCATTACGTTATAACGTATAACGTTATATACTATTACGTTGTAACGTATGACGTTACGTGGCATTACGTTATAACGTATAACGTTATATAGTATTGCTTTATAACGTATAACGTTATATCGCATTACGTTATAACGTATAACGTGGTATACTAATAAGTTGTAACGTATATCGTTATGTAGCATTACATTATAACGTATAACGTTGTATACTATTAAGTTATAACGTATAACGTTATGTAGCATTACATTATAACGTATAACGTTATGTAGCATGACGTTATAACGTATAACGTTATGTAGCATTACGTTATAACGTATAACGTTATATACTATTACGTTATAACGTATAACGTTATATAGCATTACGTTATAACGTATAACGTTGTATACTAATAAGTTATAACATATAACGTTTTGTAGCATTACATTATGACGTATAACGTAATATACTATTACGTTATAACGTATAACGTTATGTAGCATTTCGTTATAACGTATAACGTTACGTAGCATTACGTTATAACGTATAACGTTATATAGCATTTGGATATAACGTATAACGTTATGTAGCTGTACGTTATAACGTATAACGCTATATACTATTACGTTGTAACGTATAACGTTATGTAGCTTTACATTATAACGTATAACGTTATGTAGCATTACGTACTAACGTATAACGTTATGTAGCATTACATTATAACGTATAACGTTATGTAGCATTTCGTTATAACGAATAACGTTATGTAGCATTGCGTTATAACGTATAACGTTATATACTATTACGTTATAACGTATAACATTGTATACTAATAAGTTATAACGTATAACGCTATGTAGGATTACATTACAACGTATAACGTTATATACTATTATGTTATAACGTATAACGTTATGTAACATTACATTATAACGTATAACGTTATATACTATTACGTTGTAACGTATAACGTTGTATACTAATAAGTTATAACGTATAACGCTATGTAGCATTACATTATAACGTATAACGTTATATACTATTACGTTATAACGTATAACGTTATATACTATTATGTTATAACGTATAACGTTATATACTATTACGTTATGACGTATAACGTTATATACTATTATGTTATAACGTATAACGTTATATACTACTACGTTATAACGTATAACGTTATGTAGCATTACGTTATAACGTATAGCGTTATATACTATTACGTTAGAACGTATAACGTTATATACTATTACGTTATAACGTATAATGTTGTATACTAATAAGTTATAACGTATAACGTTATGTAGCATTACGTACTAACGTATAACGTTATGTAGCATTACGTTATAACGTATAACGTTATGTAGCATTACGTTATAACGTATAACGTTATATACTATTACGTTGTAACGTATAACGTTGTATACTAATAAGTTATAACGTATAACGGTATGTAGCATTACATTATAACGTATAACGTTATATACTATTACGTTATAACGTATAACGTTATATACTATTACGTTATAACGTATAACGTTATATAGCATTACGTAATAACGTATAACGTTATGTAGCATTCCATTATAACGTATAACGTTATGTAGCATTACGTTATAACGAATAACGTTATGTAGCATTACGGTATAACGTATAACGTTATATACTATTACGTTATAACGTATAACATTGTATACTAGTAAGTTATAACGTATCACGTTATGTAGCATTACAGTATAACGTATAACGTTATATACTATTACGTTATTACGTATAACGTTATGTAGCATTTCGTTATAACGTATAACGTTACGTAGCATTAGGTTATAACGTATAACGTTATATAGCATTAGGATATAACGTATAACGTTATATACTACTACGTTATAACGTATAACGTTATGTAGCATTACGTTATAACGTACAGCGTTATATACTATTACGTTAGAACGTATAACGTTATATACTATTACGTTATAACGTATAATGTTGTATACTAATAAGTTATAACGTATAACGTTATGTAGCATTACAGTATAACGTATAACGTCATATACTATTACGTTATTACGTATAACGTTATGTAGCATTTCGTTTGAACGTATAACGTTACGTAGCATTACGTTATAACGTATAACGTTATATAGCATTAGGATATAACGTATAACGTTATTTAGCATTACGTACTAACGTATAACGTTATGTAGCTGTACGTTATAACGTATAACGTTATATACTATTACGTTGTAACGTATAACGTCATGTAGCATTACGTTATAACGTATAACGTTATATACATTTACGTTATACCGTATGACGTTATATACTATTACGTTATAACGTATAACGTTATATACAAATGCGTTATATCGTATAACGATATGTAGCATTACGTTCTAACGTATAACGTTATATACTATTACGTTGTAACGTATAACGTTACGTAGCATTACGTTATAACGTATAACGTTATATAATATTACGTTGTAACGTATAACGTTACGTAGCATTACGTGATAACGTATAACGTTATATACTATTACGTTATAACGTATAACGTTATATAGCATTCCGTTATAACGTATAACGTGGTATACTAATAAGTTGTAACGTATAACGTTATGTAGCATTACATTATAACGTATAACGTTGTATACTATTAAGTTATAACGTATAACGTTATGTAGCATTACATTATAACGTATAACGTTATGTAGCATGACGTTATAACGTATAACGTTATGTAGCATTACGTTATAACGTATAACGTTATATACTATTACGTTATAACGTATAACGTTGTCTACTAATAAGTTATAACGTAGAACGTTATGTAGCATTACATTATAACGTATAACGTTATATACTATTACGTTATAACGTATAACGTTATATACTATTACGTTATAACGTATAACGTTATATAGCATTACGTTATAAAGTATAACGTTACGTAGCATTACGTTATAACGTATAACGTTATATAGCATTAGGATATAACGTATAACGTTATGTAGCTGTACGTTATAACGTATAACGCTATATACTATTACGTTGTAACGTATAACGTTACGTAGCATTACGTTATAACGTATAACGTTATATACTATTACGTTGTAACGTATGACGTTACGTAGCATTACGTTATAACGTATAACGTTATATAGTATTGCTTTATAACGTATAACGTTATATAGCATTACGTTATAACGTATAACGTGGTATACTAATAAGTTGTAACGTATAACGTTATGTAACATTACATTATAACGTATAACGTTGTATACTATTAAGTTATAACGTATAACGTTATGTAGCATTACATTATAACGTATAACGTTATGTAGCATGACGTTATAACGTATAACGTTATGTAGCATTACGTTATAACGTATAACGTTATATACTATTACGTTATAACGTATAACGTTGTCTACTAATAAGTTATAACGTAGAACGTTATGTAGCATTACATTATAACGTATAACGTTATATACTATTACGTTATAACGTATAACGTTATATACTATTACGTTATAACGTATAACGTTATATACTATTACGTTATAACGTATAACGTTATATAGCATTACGTTATAACGTATAACGTTGTATACTAATAAGTTATAACATATAACGTTTTGTAGCATTACATTATGACGTATAACGTAATATACTATTACGTTATAACGTATAACGTTATGTAGCATTTCGTTATAACGTATAACGTTACGTAGCATTACGTTATAACGTATAACGTTATATAGCATTAGGATATAACGTATAACGTTATGTAGCTGTACGTTATAACGTATAACGCTATATACTATTACGTTGTAACGTATAACGTTATGTAGCTTTACTTTATAACGTATAACGTTATGTAGCATTACGTACTAACGTATAACGTTATGTAGCATTACATTATAACGTATAACGTTATGTAGCATTTCGTTATAACGAATAACGTTATGTAGCATTACGTTATAACGTATAACGTTATATACTATTACGTTATAACGTATAACATTGTATACTAATAAGTTATAACGTATAACGCTATGTAGGATTACATTACAACGTATAACGTTATATACTATTATGTTATAACGTATAACGTTATGTAACATTACATTATAACGTATAACGTTATATACTATTACGTTGTAACGTATAACGTTGTATACTAATAAGTTATAACGTATAACGCTATGTAGCATTACATTATAACGTATAACGTTATATACTATTACGTTATAACGTATAACGTTATATACTATTATGTTATAACGTATAACGTTATATACTATTACGTTATGACGTATAACGTTATATACTATTATGTTATAACGTATAACGTTATATACTACTACGTTATAACGTATAACGTTATGTAGCATTACGTTATAACGTATAACGTTATATACTATTACGTTACAACGTATAACGTTATATACTATTACGTTATAACGTATAATGTTGCATACTGATAAGTTATAACGTATAACGTTATGTAGCATTACGTACTAACGTATAACGTTATGTAGCATTACGTTATAACGTATAACGTTATGTAGCATTACGTTATAACGTATAACGTTATATACTATTACGTTGTAACGTATAACGTTGTATACTAATAAGTTATAACGTATAACGGTATGATGCATTACATTATAACGTATAACGTTATATACTATTACGTTATAACGTATAACGTTATATACTATTACGTTATAACGTATAACGTTATATAGCATTACGTAATAACGTATAACGTTATGTAGCATTCCATTATAACGTATAACGTTATGTAGCATTACGTTATAACGAATAACGTTATGTAGCATTACGGTATAACGTATAACGTTATATACTATTACGTTATAACGTATAACATTGTATACTAGTAAGTTATAACGTATAACGTTATGTAGCATTACAGTATAACGTATAACGTTATATACTATTACGTTATTACGTATAACGTTATGTAGCATTTCGTTATAACGTATAACGTTACGTAGCATTACGTTATAACGTATAACGTGGTATACTAATAAGTTATAACGTATAACGTTATGTAGCATTACATTATAACGTATAACGTTGTATACTATTAAGTTATAACGTATAACGTTATGTAGCATTACATTATAACGTATAACATTATGTAGCATTACGTTATAACGTATAACGTTATATACTATTACGTACTAACGTATAACGTGATGTAGCATTACGTTATAACGTATAACGTTATGTAGCATTACGTTATAACGTATAACGTTATATACTATTATGTTATAACGTATAACGTTATATACTATTACGTTATAACGTATAACGTTATATACTATTACGTACTAACGTATAACGTTATGTAGCATTACGTTATAACGTATAACGTTATGTAGCATTACGTTATAACGTATAACGTTATATACTATTACGTTATAACGTATAACGTTGTGTACTAATAAGTTAAACCGTATAACGTTATGTAGCATTACAGTATAACGTATAACGTTATATACTATTACGTTATATCGTATAACGTTATGTAGCATTTCGTTATAACGTATAACGTTACGTAGCATTACGTTATAACGTGTAACGTTATATAGCATTAGGATATAACGTATAACGTTATGTAGCATTACGTACTAACATATAACGTTATGTAGCTGTACGTTATAACGTATAACGTTATATACATTTACGTTATAAAGTATGACGTTATATACTATTACGTTATAACGTGTAACGTTATATACAAATGCGTTATATCGTATAACTTTATGTAGCATTACGTTCTAACGTATAACGTTATATACTATTACGTTGTAACGTATAACGTTACGTAGCATTACGTTATAACGTATAATGTTATATACTATTACGTTGTAACGTATGACGTTACGTAGCATTACGTTATAACGTATAACGTTATATAGTATTGCTTTATAACGTATAACGTTATATAGCATTACGTTATAACGTATAACGTGGTATACTAATAAGTTGTAACGTATAACGTTATGTAGCATTACATTATAACGTATAACGTTGTATACTATTAAGTTATAACGTATAACGTTATATAGCATTACGCTATAACGTATAACGTTACGTAGCATTACGTTATAACGTATAACGTTATATACTATTACGTTGTAACGTATAACGTTACGTAGCATTACGTTATAACGTATAACGTTATATACTATTACGTTATAACGTATAACGTTATATACTATTACGTTATAACGTATAACGTTATATACTATTACGTTATAACGTATAACGTTATATAGCATTACGCTATAACGTATAACGTTACGTAGCATTACGTTATAACGTATAACGTTATATAGCATTAGGATATAACGTATAACGTTATGTAGCTGTACGTTATAACGTATAACGCTATATACTATTACGTTGTAACGTATAACGTTATGTAGCATTTCGTTATAACGTATAACGTTACGTAGCATTACGTTATAACGTATAACGTTATATAGCATTAGGATATAACGTATAACGTTATGTAGCTGTACGTTATAACGTATAACGCTATATACTATTACGTTGTAACGTATAACGTTATGTAGCTTTACATTATAACGTATAACGTTATGTAGCATTACGTACTAACGTATAACGTTATGTAGCATTACATTATAACGTATAACGTTATGTAGCATTTCGTTATAACGAATAACGTTATGTAGCATTACGTTCTAACGTATAACGTTATATACTATTACGTTATAACGTATAACGTTATATACTATTACGTTATAACGTATAACGTTATATAGCATTACGCTATAACGTATAACGTTACGTAGCATTACGTTATAACGTATAACGTTATATAGCATTAGGATATAACGTATAACGTTATGTAGCTGTACGTTATAACGTATAACGCTATATACTATTACGTTGTAACGTATAACGTTATGTAGCATTACGTTATAACGTATAACGTTACGTAGCATTACGTTATAACGTATAACGTTATATAGCATTAGGATATAACGTATAACGTTATGTAGCTGTACGTTATAACGTATAACGCTATATACTATTACGTTGTAACGTATAACGTTACGTAGCATTACGTTATAACGTATAACGTTATATACTATTACGTTGTAACGTATGACGTTACGTAGCATGACGTTATAACGTATAACGTTATATAGTATTGCTTTATAACGTATAACGTTATATAGCATTACGTTATAACGTATAACGTGGTATACTAATAAGTTGTAACGTATAACGTTATGTAGCATTACATTATAACGTATAACGTTGTATACTATTAAGTTATAACGTATAACGTTATGTAGCATTACATTATAACGTATAACGTTATGTAGCATGACGTTATAACGTATAACGTTATGTAGCATTACGTTATAACGTATAACGTTATATACTATTACGTTATAACGTATAACGTTGTCTACTAATAAGTTATAACGTAGAACGTTATGTAGCATTACATTATAACGTATAACGTTATATACTATTACGTTATAACGTATAACGTTATATACTATTACGTTATAACGTATAACGTTATATACTATTACGTTATAACGTATAACGTTATATAGCATTACGTTATAACGTATAACGTTGTATACTAATAAGTTATAACATATAACGTTTTGTAGCATTACATTATGACGTATAACGTAATATACTATTACGTTATAACGTATAACGTTATGTAGCATTTCGTTATAACGTATAACGTTACGTAGCATTACGTTATAACGTATAACGTTATATAGCATTAGGATATAACGTATAACGTTATGTAGCTGTACGTTATAACGTATAACGCTATATACTATTACGTTGTAACGTATAACGTTATGTAGCTTTACATTATAACGTATAACGTTATGTAGCATTACGTACTAACGTATAACGTTATGTAGCATTACATTATAACGTATAACGTTATGTAGCATTTCGTTATAACGAATAACGTTATGTAGCATTACGTTATAACGTATAACGTTATATACTATTACGTTATAACGTATAACATTGTATACTAATAAGTTATAACGTATAACGCTATGTAGGATTACATTACAACGTATAACGTTATATACTATTATGTTATAACGTATAACGTTATGTAACATTACATTATAACGTATAACGTTATATACTATTACGTTGTAACGTATAACGTTGTATACTAATAAGTTATAACGTATAACGCTATGTAGCATTACATTATAACGTATAACGTTATATACTATTACGTTATAACGTATAACGTTATATACTATTATGTTATAACGTATAACGTTATATACTATTACGTTATGACGTATAACGTTATATACTATTATGTTATAACGTATAACGTTATATACTACTACGTTATAACGTATAACGTTATGTAGCATTACGTTATAACGTACAGCGTTATATACTATTACGTTACAACGTATAACGTTATATACTATTACGTTATAACGTATAATGTTGTATACTAATAAGTTATAACGTATAACGTTATGTAGCATTACGTACTAACGTATAACCTTATGTAGCATTACGTTATAACGTATAACGTTATGTAGCATTACGTTATAACGTATAACGTTATATACTATTTCGTTGTAACGTATAACGTTGTATACTAATAAGTTATAACGTATAACGGTATGTAGCATTACATTATAACGTATAACGTTATATACTATTACGTTATAACGTATAACGTTATATACTATTACGTTATAACGTATAACGTTATATAGCATTACGTAATAACGTATAACGTTATGTAGCATTCCATTATAACGTATAACGTTATGTAGCATTACGTTATAACGAATAACGTTATGTAGCATTACGGTATAACGTATAACGTTATATACTATTACGTTATAACGTATAACATTGTATACTAGTAAGTTATAACGTATAACGTTATGTAGCATTACAGTATAACGTATAACGTTATATACTATTACGTTATTACGTATAACGTTATGTAGCATTTCGTTATAACGTATAACGTTACGTAGCATTACGTTATAACGTATAACGTGGTATACTAATAAGTTATAACGTATAACGTTATGTAGCATTACATTATAACGTATAACGTTGTATACTATTAAGTTATAATGTATAACGTTATGTAGCATTACATTATAACGTATAACATTATGTAGCATTACGTTATAACGTATAACGTTATATACTATTACGTACTAACGTATAACGTTATGTAGCATTACGTTATAACGTATAACGTTATGTAGCATTACGTTATAACGTATAACGTTATATACTATTATGTTATAACGTATAACGTTATATACTATTACGATATAACGTATAACGTTGTATACTAATAAGTTATAACGCATAACGTTATGTAGCATTACATTATAACGTATAACGTTATATACTATTACGTTATAACGTATAACGTTATATACTATTACGTACTAACGTATAACGTTATGTAGCATTACGTTATAACGTATAACGTTATGTAGCATGACGTTATAACGTATAACGTTATGTAGCATTACGTTATAACGTAGAACGTTGTGTACTAATAAGTTAAACCGTATAACGTTATGTAGCATTACAGTATAACGTATAACGTTATATACTATTACGTTATATCGTATAACGTTATGTAGCATTTCGTTATAACGTATAACGTTACGTAGCATTACGTTATAACGTGTAACGTTATATAGCATTAGGATATAACGTATAACGTTATGTAGCATTACGTACTAACATATAACGTTATGTAGCTGTACGTTATAACGTATAACGTTATATACTATTACGTTGTAACGTATAACGTTATGTAGCATTACGTTATAACGTATAACGTTATATACATTTACGTTATAACGTATGACGTTATATACTATTACGTTATAACGTGTAACGTTATATACAAATGCGTTATATCGTATAACTTTATGTAGCATTACGTTCTAACGTATAACGTTATATACTATTACGTTGTAACGTATAACGTTACGTAGCATTACGTTATAACGTATAACGTTATATACTATTACGTTGTAACGTATGACGTTACGTAGCATTACGTTATAACGTATAACGTTATATAGTATTGCTTTATAACGTATAACGTTATATAGCATTACGTTATAACGTATAACGTGGTATACTAATAAGTTGTAACGTATAACGTTATGTAGCATTACATTATAACGTATAACGTTGTATACTATTAAGTTATAACGTATAACGTTATGTAGCATTACATTATACCGTATAACGTTATGTAGCATGACGTTATAACGTATAACGTTATGTAGCATTACGTTATAACGTATAACGTTATATACTATTACGTTATAACGTATAACGTTGTCTACTAATAAGTTATAACGTAGAACGTTATGTAGCATTACATTATAACGTATAACGTTATATACTATTACGTTATAACGTATAACGTTATATACTATTACGTTATAACGTATAACGTTATATACTATTACGTTATAACGTATAACGTTATATAGCATTACGCTATAACGTATAACGTTACGTAGCATTACGTTATAACGTATAACGTTATATAGCATTAGGATATAACGTATAACGTTATGTAGCTGTACGTTATAACGTATAACGCTATATACTATTACGTTGTAACGTATAACGTTATGTAGCATTTCGTTATAACGTATAACGTTACGTAGCATTACGTTATAACGTATAACGTTATATAGCATTAGGATATAACGTATAACGTTATGTAGCTGTACGTTATAACGTATAACGCTATATACTATTACGTTGTAACGTATAACGTTATGTAGCTTTACATTATAACGTATAACGTTATGTAGCATTACGTACTAACGTATAACGTTATGTAGCATTACATTATAACGTATAACGTTATGTAGCATTTTGTTATAACGAATAACGTTATGTAGCATTACGTTCTAACGTATAACGTTATATACTATTACGTTATAACGTATAACATTGTATACTAATAAGTTATAACGTATAACGCTATGTAGGATTACATTACAACGTATAACGTTATATACTATTATGTTATAACGTATAACGTTATGTAACATTACATTATAACGTATAACGTTATATACTATTACGTTGTAACGTATAACGTTGTATACTAATAAGTTATAACGTATAACGCTATGTAGCATTACATTATAACGTATAACGTTATATACTATTACGTTATAACGTATAACGTTATATACTATTATGTTATAACGTATAACGTTATATACTATTACGTTATGACGTATAACGTTATATACTATTATGTTATAACGTATAACGTTATATACTACTACGTTATAACGTATAACGTTATGTAGCATTACGTTATAACGTACAGCGTTATATACTATTACGTTACAACGTATAACGTTATATACTATTACGTTATAACGTATAACGTTGTATACTAATAAGTTATAACGTATAACGTTATGTAGCATTACGTACTAACGTATAACGTTATGTAGCATTACGTTATAACGTATAACGTTATGTAGCATTACGTTATAACGTATAACGTTATATACTATTACGTTGTAACGTATAACGTTGTATACTAATAAGTTATAACGTATAACGGTATGTAGCATTACATTATAACGTATAACGTTATATACTATTACGTTATAACGTATAACGTTATATACTATTACGTTATAACGTATAACGTTATATAGCATTACGTAATAACGTATAACGTTATGTAGCATTCCATTATAACGTATAACGTTATGTAGCATTACGTTATAACGAATAACGTTATGTAGCATTACGTTATAACGTATAACGTTATATACTATTATGTTATAACGTATAACGTTATATACTATTACGTTATAACGTATAACGTTATATACTATTACGTACTAACGTATAACGTTATGTAGCATTACGTTATAACGTATAACGTTATGTAGCATTACGTTATAACGTATAACGTTATATACTATTACGTTATAACGTATAACGTTGTATACTAATAAGTTATAACGTATAACGGTATGTAGCATTACATTATAACGTATAACGTTATATACTATTACGTTGTAACGTATAACGTTGTATACTAATAAGTTATAACGTATAACGGTATGTAGCATTACATTATAACGTATAACGTTGTATACTATTAAGTTATAACGTATAACGTTATGTAGCATTACATTATAACGTATAACATTATGTAGCATTACGTTATAACGTATAACGTTATATACTATTACGTACTAACGTATAACGTTATGTAGCATTACGTTATAACGTATAACGTTATGTAGCATTACGTTATAACGTATAACGTTATATACTATTATGTTATAACGTATAACGTTATATACTATTACGTTATAACGTATAACGTTATATACTATTACGTACTAACGTATAACGTTATGTAGCATTACGTTATAACGTATAACGTTATGTAGCATTACGTTATAACGTATAACGTTATATACTATTACGTTATAACGTATAACGTTGTGTACTAATAAGTTAAACCGTATAACGTTATGTAGCATTACAGTATAACGTATAACGTTATATACTATTGCGTTATATCGTATAACGTTATGTAGCATTTCGTTATAACGTATAACGTTACGTAGCATTACGTTATAACGTGTAACGTTATATAGCATTAGGATATAACGTATAACGTTATGTAGCATTACGTACTAACATATAACGTTATGTAGCTGTACGTTATAACGTATAACGTTATATACATTTACGTTATAAAGTATGACGTTATATACTATTACGTTATAACGTGTAACGTTATATACAAATGCGTTATATCGTATAACTTTATGTAGCATTACGTTCTAACGTATAACGTTATATACTATTACGTTGTAACGTATAACGTTACGTAGCATTACGTTATAACGTATAATGTTATATACTATTACGTTGTAACGTATGACGTTACGTAGCATTACGTTATAACGTATAACGTTATATAGTATTGCTTTATAACGTATAACGTTATATAGCATTACGTTATAACGTATAACGTGGTATACTATTACGTTGTAACGTATGACGTTACGTAGCATTACGTTATAACGTATAACGTTATATGCTATTACGTTATAACGTATAACGTTGACTACTAATAAGTTATCACGTAGAACGTTATGTAGCATTACATTATAACGTATAACGTTATATACTATTACGTTATAACGTATAACGTTATATACTATTACGTTATAACGTATAACGTTATATACTATTACGTTATAACGTATAACGTTATATAGCATTACGCTATAACGTATAACGTTACGTAGCATTACGTTATAACGTATAACGTTATATAGCATTAGGATATAACGTATAACGTTATGTAGCTGTACGTTATAACGTATAACGCTATATACTATTACGTTGTAACGTATAACGTTATGTAGCATTTCGTTATAACGTATAACGTTACGTAGCATTACGTTATAACGTATAACGTTATATAGCATTAGGATATAACGTATAACGTTATGTAGCTGTACGTTATAACGTATAACGCTATATACTATTACGTTGTAACGTATAACGTTATGTAGCTTTACATTATAACGTATAACGTTATGTAGCATTACGTACTAACGTATAACGTTATGTAGCATTACATTATAACGTATAACGTTATGTAGCATTTCGTTATAACGAATAACGTTATGTAGCAATACGTTCTAACGTATAACGTTATATACTATTACGTTATAACGTATAACGTTATATACTATTACGTTATAACGTATAACGTTATATAGCATTACGCTATAACGTATAACGTTACGTAGCATTACGTTATAACGTATAACGTTATATAGCATTAGGATATAACGTATAACGTTATGTAGCTGTACGTTATAACGTATAACGCTATATACTATTACGTTGTAACGTATAACGTTATGTAGCATTACGTTATAACGTATAACGTTACGTAGCATTACGTTATAACGTATAACGTTATATAGCATTAGGATATAACGTATAACGTTATGTAGCTGTACGTTATAACGTATAACGCTATATACTATTACGTTGTAACGTATAACGTTACGTAGCATTACGTTATAACGTATAACGTTATATACTATTACGTTGTAACGTATGACGTTACGTAGCATTACGTTATAACGTATAACGTTATATAGTATTGCTTTATAACGTATAACGTTATATAGCATTACGTTATAACGTATAACGTGGTATACTAATAAGTTGTAACGTATAACGTTATGTAGCATTACATTATAACGTATAACGTTGTATACTATTAAGTTATAACGTATAACGTTATGTAGCATTACATTATAACGTATAACGTTATGTAGCATGACGTTATAACGTATAACGTTATGTAGCATTACGTTATAACGTATAACGTTATGTAGCATGACGTTATAACGTATAACGTTGTCTACTAATAAGTTATAACGTAGAACGTTATGTAGCATTACATTATAACGTATAACGTTATATACTATGACGTTATAACGTATAACGTTATATACTATTACGTTATAACGTATAACGTTATATACTATTACGTTATAACGTATAACGTTATATAGCATTACGTTATAACGTATAACGTTGTATACTAATAAGTTATAACATATAACGTTTTGTAGCATTACATTATGACGTATAACGTAATATACTATTACGTTATAACGTATAACGTTATGTAGCATTTCGTTATAACGTATAACGTTACGTAGCATTACGTTATAACGTATAACGTTATATAGCATTAGGATATAACGTATAACGTTATGTAGCTGTACGTTATAACGTATAACGCTATATACCATTACGTTGTAACGTATAACGTTATGTAGCTTTACATTATAACGTATAACGTTATGTAGCATTACGTACTAACGTATAACGTTATGTAGCATTACATTATAACGTATAACGTTATGTAGCATTTCGTTATAACGAATAACGTTATGTAGCATTACGTTATAACGTATAACGTTATATACTATTACGTTATAACGTATAACATTGTATACTAATAAGTTATAACGTATAACGCTATGTAGGATTACATTACAACGTATAACGTTATATACTATTATGTTATAACGTATAACGTTATGTAACATTACATTATAACGTATAACGTTATATACTATTACGTTGTAACGTATAACGTTGTATACTAATAAGTTATAACGTATAACGCTATGTAGCATTACATTATAACGTATAACGTTATATACTATTACGTTATAACGTATAACGTTATATACTATTATGTTATAACGTATAACGTTATATACTATTACGTTATGACGTATAACGTTATATACTATTATGTTATAACGTATAACGTTATATACTACTACGTTATAACGTATAACGTTATGTAGCATTACGTTATAACGTACAGCGTTATATACTATTACGTTACAACGTATAACGTTATATACTATTACGTTATAACGTATAATGTTGTATACTAATAAGTTATAACGTATAACGTTATGTAGCATTACGTACTAACGTATAACGTTATGTAGCATTACGTTATAACGTATAACGTTATGTAGCATTACGTTATAACGTATAACGTTATATACTATTACGTTGTAACGTATAACGTTGTATACTAATAAGTTATAACGTATAACGGTATGTAGCATTACATTATAACGTATAACGTTATATACTATTACGTTATAACGTATAACGTTATATACTATTACGTTATAACGTATAACGTTATATAGCATTACGTAATAACGTATAACGTTATGTAGCATTCCATTATAACGTATAACGTTATGTAGCATTACGTTATAACGAATAACGTTATGTAGCATTACGGTATAACGTATAACGTTATATACTATTACGTTATAACGTATAACATTGTATACTAGTAAGTTATAACGTATAACGTTATGTAGCATTACAGTATAACGTATAACGTTATATACTATTACGTTATTACGTATAACGTTATGTAGCATTTCGTTATAACGTATAACGTTACGTAGCATTACGTTATAACGTATAACGTGCTATACTAATAAGTTATAACGTATAACGTTATGTAGCATTACATTATAACGTATAACGTTGTATACTATTAAGTTATAACGTATAACGTTATGTAGCATTACATTATAACGTATAACATTATGTAGCATTACGTTATAACGTATAACGTTATATACTATTACGTACTAACGTATAACGTTATGTAGCATTACGTTATAACGTATAACGTTATGTAGCATTACGTTATAACGTATAACGTTATATGCTATTATGTTATAACGTATAACGTTATATACTATTACGTTATAACGTATAACGTTGTATACTAATAAGTTATAACGCATAACGTTATGTAGCATTACATTATAACGTATAACGTTATATACTATTACGTTATAACGTATAACGTTATATACTATTACGTACTAACGTATAACGTTATGTAGCATTACGTTATAACGTATAACGTTATGTAGCATGACGTTATAACGTATAACGTTATGTAGCATTACGTTATAACGTATAACGTTGTGTACTAATAAGTTAAACCGTATAACGTTATGTAGCATTACAGTATAACGTATAACGTTATATACTATTACGTTATATCGTATAACGTTATGTAGCATTTCGTTATAACGTATAACGTTACGTAGCATTACGTTATAACGTGTAACGTTATATAGCATTAGGATATAACGTATAACGTTATGTAGCATTACG
The DNA here is from genome assembly GCA_029958995.1 of Bombus sonorus. Classification (NCBI taxonomy): domain Eukaryota; kingdom Metazoa; phylum Arthropoda; class Insecta; order Hymenoptera; family Apidae; genus Bombus; species Bombus sonorus. The sequence goes on along the minus strand of JARWAU010000009.1, from coordinate 9,606,156 downwards.
TACTAACATATAACGTTATGTAGCTGTACGTTATAACGTATAACGTTATATACTATTACGTTGTAACGTATAACGTTATGTAGCATTACGTTATAACGTATAACGTTATATACATTTACGTTATAACGTATGACGTTATATACTATTACGTTATAACGTGTAACGTTATATACAAATGCGTTATATCGTATAACTTTATGTAGCATTACGTTCTAACGTATAACGTTATATACTATTACGTTGTAACGTATAACGTTACGTAGCATTACGTTATAACGTATAACGTTATATACTATTACGTTGTAACGTATGACGTTACGTAGCATTACGTTATAACGTATAACGTTATATAGTATTGCTTTATAACGTATAACGTTATATAGCATTACGTTATAACGTATAACGTGGTATACTAATAAGTTGTAACGTATAACGTTATGTAGCATTACATTATAACGTATAACGTTGTATACTATTAAGTTATAACGTATAACGTTATGTAGCATTACATTATACCGTATAACGTTATGTAGCATGACGTTATAACGTATAACGTTATGTAGCATTACGTTATAACGTATAACGTTATATACTATTACGTTATAACGTATAACGTTGTCTACTAATAAGTTATAACGTAGAACGTTATGTAGCATTACATTATAACGTATAACGTTATATACTATTACGTTATAACGTATAACGTTATATACTATTACGTTATAACGTATAACGTTATATACTATTACGTTATAACGTATAACGTTATATAGCATTACGCTATAACGTATAACGTTACGTAGCATTACGTTATAACGTATAACGTTATATAGCATTAGGATATAACGTATAACGTTATGTAGCTGTACGTTATAACGTATAACGCTATATACTATTACGTTGTAACGTATAACGTTATGTAGCATTTCATTATAACGTATAACGTTACGTAGCATTACGTTATAACGTATAACGTTATATAGCATTAGGATATAACGTATAACGTTATGTAGCTGTACGTTATAACGTATAACGCTATATACTATTACGTTGTAACGTATAACGTTATGTAGCTTTACATTATAACGTATAACGTTATGTAGCATTACGTACTAACGTATAACGTTATGTTGCATTACATTATAACGTATAACGTTATGTAGCATTTTGTTATAACGAATAACGTTATGTAGCATTACGTTCTAACGTATAACGTTATATACTATTACGTTATAACGTATAACATTGTATACTAATAAGTTATAACGTATAACGCTATGTAGGATTACATTACAACGTATAACGTTATATACTATTATGTTATAACGTATAACGTTATGTAACATTACATTATAACGTATAACGTTATATACTATTACGTTGTAACGTATAACGTTGTATACTAATAAGTTATAACGTATAACGCTATGTAGCATTACATTATAACGTATAACGTTATATACTATTACGTTATAACGTATAACGTTATATACTATTATGTTATAACGTATAACGTTATATACTATTACGTTATGACGTATAACGTTATATACTATTATGTTATAACGTATAACGTTATATACTACTACGTTATAACGTATAACGTTATGTAGCATTACGTTATAACGTACAGCGTTATATACTATTACGTTACAACGTATAACGTTATATACTATTACGTTATAACGTATAACGTTGTATACTAATAAGTTATAACGTATAACGTTATGTAGCATTACGTACTAACGTATAACGTTATGTAGCATTACGTTATAACGTATAACGTTATGTAGCATTACGTTATAACGTATAACGTTATATACTATTACGTTGTAACGTATAACGTTGTATACTAATAAGTTATAACGTATAACGGTATGTAGCATTACATTATAACGTATAACGTTATATACTATTACGTTATAACGTATAACGTTATATACTATTACGTTATAACGTATAACGTTATATAGCATTACGTAATAACGTATAACGTTATGTAGCATTCCATTATAACGTATAACGTTATGTAGCATTACGTTATAACGAATAACGTAATGTAGCATTACGGTATAACGTATAACGTTATATACTATTACGTTATAACGTATAACATTGTATACTAGTAAGTTATAACGTATAACGTTATGTAGCATTACAGTATAACGTATAACGTTATATACTATTACGTTATTACGTATAACGTTATGTATCATTTCGTTATAACGTATAACGTTACGTAGCATTAGGTTATAACGTATAACGTTATTTAGCATTAGGATATAACGTATAACGTTATTTAGCATTACGTACTAACGTATAACGTTATGTAGCTGTACGTTATAACGTATAACGTTATATACTATTACGTTGTAACGTATAACGTTGTATACTAATAAGTTATAACGTATAACGCTATGTAGCATTACATTATAACGTATAACGTTATATACTATTACGTTATAATGTATAACGTTATATACGATTATGTTATAACGTATAACGTTATATACTACTACGTTATAACGTATAACGTTATGTAGCATTACGTTATAACGTATAGCGTTATATACTATTACGTTACAACGTATAACGTTATATACTATTACGGTATAACGTTTAACGTTGTGTACTAATAAGTTATAACGTACAACGTTATGTAGCATTACAGTATAACGTATAACGTTATATACTATTACGTTATTACGTATAACGTTATGTAGCATTTCGTTATAACGTATAACGTTACGTAGCATTACGTTATAACGTATAACGTTATATACTATTACGTTATAACGTATAACGTTATATACTATTACGTACTAACGTATAACGTTATGTAGCATTTCGTTATAACGTATAACTCTACGTAGCATTACGTTGTAACGTATAACGTTATATAGCATTAGGATATAACGTATAACGTTATGTAGCATTACGTACTAACGTATAACGTTATGTAGCTGTACGTTATAACGTATAACGTTATATACTATTACGTTGTAACGTATAACGTTATGTAGCATTACGTTATAACGTATAACGTTATATACAATTACGTTATAACGTATAACGTTATGTAGCATTACGTTATAACGTATAACGTTATGTAGCATTACGTTATAACGTATAACGTTATATACTATTACGTTGTAACGTATAACGTTGTATACTAATAAGTTATAACGTATAACGCTATGTAGCATAACATTATAACGTATAACGTTATATACTATTACGTTATAATGTATAACGTTATATACTATTATGTTATAACGTATAACGTTATGTACTACTACGTTATAACGTATAACGTTATGTAGCATTACGTTATAACGTATAGCGTCATATACTATTACGTTACAACGTATAACGTTATATACTATTACGTTATAACGTATAACGTTGTATACTAATAAGTTATAACGTATAACGTTATGTAGCATTACATTATAACGTATTACGTTATATACTATTACGTTATAACGTATAACGTTATATACTATTACGTGATAACGTATAACGTCATTTAGCATTACGTTCTAACGTATAACGTTATATACTATTACGTTATAACGTATAACGTTATATACTATTACGTTATAACATATAACGTTATATACTATTACGTTATAACGTATAACGTTATATCCTATTACGTACTAACGTATAACGTTATATACTATTACGTTATAACGTATAACGTTATGCAGCATTACGTTATAACGTATAACGTTATATACTATTACGTTATAACGTATAACGTTATATACTATTACGTTATAACGTATAACGTTATATACTATTACGTACTAACGTATAACGTTATATACTATTACGTTATAACGTGTAACGTTATATAGCATTACGTTATAACGTATAACGTTGTATACTATTACGTACTAACGTATAACGTTATATACTATTACGTTATAACGTATAACGTTATATACTATTACGTTATAACGTATAACGTTATATACTATTACGTACTAACGTATAACATTATATACTATTACGTTATAACGTGTAACGTTATATAGCATTACATTATAACGTATAACGTTGTATAATAATAAGTTATAACGTATAACGTTATGTAGCATTACATTATAACGTATTACGTTATATACTACTACGTTATAACGTATAACGTTACGTAGCATTACATTATAACGTATAATGTTATATACTATTACGTTATAACGTATAAGGTTATGTTGCATTTCGTTATAACGTATAACGTAATGTTGCATTACGTTATAACGTATAGCGTTATATACTATTAGGTTATAACGTATAACGTTATGTAGCATTACGTTATAACGTATAACGTTATGTACTCTTACGTTATAACGTATAACGTTATATACTATTACGCACTAACGTATAACGTTATATACTCTTACGTTATAACGTATAACGTTATATACTATTACGTACTAACGTATAACGTCATATACTATTACGTTATAACGTATAACGTTATATACTATTACGTTATAACGTATAACGTTGTATACTAATAAGTTATAACGTATAACGTTTTGTAGCATTACATTATAACGTATAACGTTATATACTCTTACGTTATAACGTATAACGTTATGTAGCATTACGTTATAACGTATAACGTCATTTAGCATTACGTTCTAACGTATAACGTTATATACTATTACGTTATAACGTATAACGTTATATACTATTACGTACTAACGTATAACGTCATATACTATTACGTTATAACGTATAACGTTATATACTATTACGTTATAACGTATAACGTTGTATACTAATAAGTTATAACGTATAACGTTTTGTAGCATTACATTATAACGTATAACGTTATATACTCTTACGTTATAACGTATAACGTTATGTAGCATTACGTTATAACGTATAACGTCATTTAGCATTACGTTCTAACGTATAACGTTATATACTATTACGTTATAACGTATAACGTTATATACTATTACGTTATAACATATAACGTTATATACTATTACGTTATAACGTATAACGTTATATACTATTACGTACTAACGTATAACGTTATATACTATTACGTTATAACGTATAACGTTATGCAGCATTACGTTATAACGTATAACGTTATATACTATTACGTTATAACGTATAACGTTATATACTATTCCGTTATAACGTATAACGTTATATACTATTACGTACTAACGTATAACGTTATATACTCTTACGTTATAACGTATAACGTTATGTAGCATTACGTTATAACGTATAACGTTATGTAGCATTACATTATAACGTATAACGTTTGTATACTAATAAGTTATAACGTATAACGTTATGTAGCATTACATTATAACGTATAATGTTATATACTATTACGTACTAACGTATAACGTAATGTAGCATTACGTTATAACGTATAACGTTATATACTATTAGGTTATAACGTATAACGTTATGTAGCATTACGTTATAACGTATAGAGTTATATACTATTACGTTATAACGTATAACGTTATATACTATTACGTTATAACGTATAACGTTATATACTATTACGTACTAACGTATAACGTCATATACTATTACGTTATAACGTATAACGTTATATACTATTACGTTATAACGTGTAACGTTATATAGCATTACGTTATAACGTATTACGTTATGTAGCATTACGTTATAACATATAACGTCATTTAGCATTACGTTATAACTTATAACGTTATATACTCTTGCGTACTAACGTATAACGTAATGTAGCATTACGTTATAACGTATAACGTTATATACTATTACGTTATAACGTGTAACGTTATATAGCATTACATTATAACGTATAACGTTGTATACTAATAAGTTATAACGTATAACGTTATGTAGTATTACATTATAACGTATAATGTTATATACTATTACGTTATAACGTATAACGTTGTATACTAATAAGTTATAACGTATAACGTTTTGTACCATTACATTATAACGTATAACGTTATATACTATTACGTTATAACGTATAACGTTATATACTATTACGTACTAACGTATAACGTTATATACTATTTCGTTATAACGTATAACGTTAAATGCAATTACGTTATAACGTATAACGTTTTGTAGCATTACATTATAACGTATAACGTCATATACTATTACGTACTAACGTATAACGTTATATACTATTACGTTATAACGTATAGCGTTATATACTATTACGTACTAACGTATAACATTATATACTGTTACGTTATAACGTATAACGTTATGTTGCATTTCGTTATAACGTATAACGTAATGTAGCATTACGTTATGACGTATAACGTTATGTGGCATTACGTTATAACGTATAGCGTTATATACTATTACGTTATAACGTATAACGTTATATACTATTACGTACTAACGTATAACGTTATATACTATTACGTTATAACGTGTAACGTTATATAGCATTACATTATAACGTATAACGTTGTATACTAATAAGTTATAACGTATAACGATATGTAGCATTACATTATAAGGTATTACGTTATATACTACTACGTTATAACGTATAACGTTATGTAGCATTACATTATAACGTATAATGTTATATACTATTACGTTATAACGTATAACGTTATGTTGCATTTCGTTATAACGTATAACGTAATGTAGCATTACGTTATAACGTATAACGTTATATACTATTAGGTTATAACGTATAACGTTATGTAGCATTACGTTATAACGTATAGCGTTATATACTATTACGTTATAACGTATAACGTTATATACTATTACGTACTAACGTATAACGTTATATACTATTACGTTATAACGTAGAACGTTATATACTATTACGTACTAACGTATAACGTTATATACTATTACGTTATAACGTATAACGTTGTATACTAATAAGTTATAACGTATAACGCTTTGTAGCATTACATTATAACGTATAACGTTATATACTATTACGTTATAACGTATAACGTTATATACTATTACGTACTAACGTATAACGTTATATACTATTACGTTATAACGTATAACGTTATATACTATTACGTTATAACGTATAACGTTATATACTATTACGTTATAACGTATAATGTTATATACTATTACGTTATAACGTGTAACGTTATATAGCATTACGTTATAACGTATAACGTTGTATACTAATAAGTTATAACGTATAACGTTATGTAGCATTACATTATAACGTATTACGTTATATACTATTACGTTATAACGTATAACGTTGTATACTATTACGTACTAACGTATAACGTTATATAATATTACATTATAACGTATAACGTTATGTAGCATTACATTATAACGTATTACGTTATATACGACTACGTTATAACGTATAACGTTATGTAGCATTACATTATTACGTATAATGTTATATACTATTACGTTATAACGTATAACGTTATGTTGCATTTCGTTATAACGTATAACGTAATGTAGCATTACGTTATAACGTATAACGTTATATACTATTAGGTTATAACGTATAACGTCATGTAGCATTACGTTATAACGTATAGCGTTATATACTATTACGTTATAACGTATAACGTTATATACTATTACGTTCTAACGTATAACGTTATATACTATTACGTTATAACGTATAACGTTATATACTATTACGTACTAACGTATAACGTTATATACTATTTCGTTATAACGTATAACGTTAAATGCAATTACGTTATAACGTATAACGTTTTGTAGCATTTCATTATAACGTATAACGTTATATACTATTACGTTATAACGTATAACGTTATATACTATTACGTTATATCGTATAACGTTATATACTATTACGTACTAACGTATAACGTTATATACTATTACGTTATAACGTATAACGTTATATACTATTACGTACTATCGTATAACGTTATATACTATTACGTTATAACGTATAACGTTATATACTATTACGTTATAACGTATAACGTTGTATACTAATAAGTTATAACGTATAACGTTTTGTACCATTACATTATAACGTATAACGTTATATACTATTACGTTATAACGTATAACGTTATGTTGCATTTCGTTATAACGTATAACGTAATGTAGCATTACGTTATAACGCATAACTTTATGTGGCATTACGTTATAACGTATAGCGTTATATACTATTACGTTATAACGTATAACGTTATATACTATTACGTACTAACGTATAACGTCATATACTATTACGTTATAACGTATAACGTTATATACTATTACGTTATAACTTATAACGTTATATACTATTACTTTATAAAGTATAACGTTATATACTATTACGTTATAACGTATAACGTTATATACTATTACGTACTAACGTATAACGTTCTATACTCTTACGTTATAACGTATAACGTTATGTAGCATTACGTTATAACGTATTACGTTATATACGACTACGTTATAACGTATAACGTTATGTAGCATTACATTATAACGTATAATGTTATATACTATTACGTTATAACGTATAACGTTATGTTGCATTTCGTTATAACGTATAACGTAATGTAGCATTACGTTATAACGTATAACGTTATATACTATTAGGTTATAACGTATAACGTTATGTAGCATTACGTTATAACGTATAGCGTTATATACTATTACGTTATAACGTATAACGTTATATACTATTACGTACTAACGTATAACGTTATATACTATTACGTTATAACGTATAACGTTGTATACTAATAAGTTATAACGTATAACGTTATGTAGCATTACATTATAACGTATTACGTTATATACTATTACGTTATAACGTATAACGTTGTATACTATTACGTACTAACGTATAACGTTATATAATATTACATTATAACGTATAACGTTATGTAGCATTACATTATAACGTATTACGTTATATACGACTACGTTATAACGTATAACGTTATGTAGCATTACATTATAACGTATAATGTTATATACTATTACGTTATAACGTATAACGTTATGTTGCATTTCGTTATAACGTATAACGTAATGTAGCATTACGTCATAACGTATAACGTTATATACTATTAGGTTATAACGTATAACGTTATGTAGCATTACGTTATAACGTATAGCGTTATATACTATTACGTTATAACGTATAACGTTATATACTATTACGTACTAACGTATAACGTTATATACTATAACGTTATAACGTATAACGTTATATACTATTACGTACTAACGTATAACGTTATATACTATTTCGTTATAACGTATAACGTTAAATGCAATTACGTTATAACGTATAACGTTTTGTAGCATTACATTATAACGTATAACGTTATATACTATTACGTTATAACGTATAACGTTATATACTATTACGTTATATCGTATAACGTTATATACTATTACGTACTAACGTATAACGTTATATACTATTACGTTATAACGTATAACGTTATATACTATTACGTACTATCGTATAACGTTATATACTATTACGTTATAACGTATAACGTTATATACTATTACGTTATAACGTATAACGTTGTATACTAATACGTTATAACGTATAACGTTTTGTAGCATTACATTATAACGTATAACGTTATATACTATTACGTTATAACGTATAACGTTATGTTGCATTTCGTTATAACGTATAACGTAATGTAGCATTACGTTATAACGCATAACTTTATGTGGCAATACGTTATAACGTATAGCGTTATATACTATTACGTTATAACGTATAACGTTATATACTATTACGTACTAACGTATAACGTTATATACTCTTACGTTATAACGTATAACGTTATATACTATTACGTACTAACGTATAACGTCATATACTATTACGTTATAACGTATAACGTTATATACTATTACGTTATAACGTATAACGTTATATACTATTACGTACTAACGTATAACGTTATATACTATTACGTTCTAACGTATAACGTTATATACTCTTACGTTATAACGTATAACGTTATGTAGCATTACGTTATAACGTATAACGTCATTTAGCATTACGTTATAACGTATAACGTTATATACTATTACGTTATAACGTGTAACGTTATATAGCATTACGTTATAACGTATAACGTTGTATACTAATAAGTTATAACGTATAACGTTATGTAGCATTACATTATAACGTATTACGTTATATACTATTACGTTATAACGTATAACGTTGTATACTATTACGTACTAACGTATAACGTTATATACTATTACATTATAACGTATAACGTTATGTAGCATTACATTATAACGTATTACGTTATATACGACTACGTTATAACGTATAACGTTATGTAGCATTACATTATAACGTATAATGTTATATACTATTACGTTATAACGTATAACGTTATGTTGCATTTCGTTATAACGTATAACGTAATGTAGCATTACGTTATAACGTATAACGTTATATACTATTAGGTTATAACGTATAACGTTATGTAGCATTACGTTATAACGTACAGCGTTATATACTATTACGTTATAACGTATAACGTTATATACTATTACGTACTAACGTATAACGTTATATACTATTACGTTATAACGTATAACGTTATATACTATTACGTACTAACGTATAACGTTATATACTATTTCGTTATAACGTATAACGTTATATGCAATTACGTTATAACGTATAACGTTTTGTAGCATTACATTATAACGTATAACGTTATATACTATTACGTTATAACGTATAACGTTATATACTATTACGTTATAACGTATAACGTTATATACTATTACGTACTAACGTATAACGTTATATACTATTACGTTATAACGTATAACGTTATATACTATTACGTACTAACGTATAACGTTATATACTATTACGTTATAACGTATAACGTTATATACTATTACGTTATAACGTATAACGTTGTATACTAATAAGTTATAACGTATAACGTTTTGTAGCATTACATTATAACGTATAACGTTATATACTATTACGTTATAACGTATAACGTTATGTTGCATTTCGTTATAACGTATAACGTAATGTAGCATTACGTTATAACGCATAACTTTATGTGGCATTACGTTATAACGTATAGCGTTATATACTATTACGTTATAACGTATAACGTTATATACTATTACGTACTAACGTATAACGTTATATACTCTTACGTTATAACGTATAACGTTATATACTATTACGTACTAACGTATAACGTCATATACTATTACGTTATAACGTATAACGTTATATACTATTACGTTATAACGTATAACGTTACATACTATTACGTTATAAAGTATAACGTTATATACTATTACGTTATAACGTATAACGTTATATACTATTACGTACTAACGTATAACGTTATATACTCTTACGTTATAACGTATAACGTTATGTAGCATTACGTTATAACGTATAACGTCATTTAGCATTACGTTCTAACGTATAACGTTATATACTATTACGTTATAACGTATAACGTTATATACTATTACGTTATAACGTATAACGTTATATACTATTACGTACTAACGTATAACGTTATATACTATTACGTTATAACGTATAACGTTATGCAGCATTACGTTATAACGTATAACGTTATATACTATTACGTTATAACGTATAACGTTATATACTATTACGTTATAACGTATAACGTTATATACTATTACGTACTAACGTATAACGTTATATACTCTTACGTTATAACGTATAACGTTATGTAGCATTACGTTATAACGTATAACGTTATGTAGCATTACATTGTAACGTATAACGTTTGTATACTAATAAGTTATAACTTATAACGTTATGTAGCATTACATTATAACGTATAATGTTATATACTATTACGTTATAACGTATAACGTTATGCTGCATTCCGTTATAACGTATTACGTTATGTAGCATTACGTTATAACATATAACGTCATTTAGCATTACGTTCTAACGTATAACGTTATATACTATTACGTTATAACGTATAACGTTATGTAGCATTACGTTATAACGTATAACGTCATTTAGCATTACGTTCTAACGTATAACGTTATATACTATTACGTTATAACGTATAACGTTATGTTGCATTTCGTTATAACGTATAACGTAATGTAGCATTACGTTATAACGCATAACTTTATGTGGCATTACGTTATAACGTATAGCGTTATATACTATTACGTTATAACGTATAACGTTATATACTATTACGTACTAACGTATAACGTCATATACTATTACGTTATAACGTATAACGTTATATACTATTACGTTATAACTTATAACGTTATATACTATTACTTTATAAAGTATAACGTTATATACTATTACGTTATAACGTATAACGTTATATACTATTACGTACTAACGTATAACGTTCTATACTCTTACGTTATAACGTATAACGTTATGTAGCATTACGTTATAACGTATTACGTTATATACGACTACGTTATAACGTATAACGTTATGTAGCATTACATTATAACGTATAATGTTATATACTATTACGTTATAACGTATAACGTTATGTTGCATTTCGTTATAACGTATAACGTAATGTAGCATTACGTTATAACGTATAACGTTATATACTATTAGGTTATAACGTATAACGTTATGTAGCATTACGTTATAACGTATAGCGTTATATACTATTACGTTATAACGTATAACGTTATATACTATTACGTACTAACGTATAACGTTATATACTATTACGTTATAACGTATAACGTTGTATACTAATAAGTTATAACGTATAACGTTATGTAGCATTACATTATAACGTATTACGTTATATACTATTACGTTATAACGTATAACGTTGTATACTATTACGTACTAACGTATAACGTTATATAATATTACATTATAACGTATAACGTTATGTAGCATTACATTATAACGTATTACGTTATATACGACTACGTTATAACGTATAACGTTATGTAGCATTACATTATAACGTATAATGTTATATACTATTACGTTATAACGTATAACGTTATGTTGCATTTCGTTATAACGTATAACGTAATGTAGCATTACGTTATAACGTATAACGTTATATACTATTAGGTTATAACGTATAACGTTATGTAGCATTACGTTATAACGTATAGCGTTATATACTATTACGTTATAACGTATAACGTTATATACTATTACGTACTAACGTATAACGTTATATACTATAACGTTATAACGTATAACGTTATATACTATTACGTACTAACGTATAACGTTATATACTATTTCGTTATAACGTATAACGTTAAATGCAATTACGTTATAACGTATAACGTTTTGTAGCATTACATTATAACGTATAACGTTATATACTATTACGTTATAACGTATAACGTTATATACTATTACGTTATATCGTATAACGTTATATACTATTACGTACTAACGTATAACGTTATATACTATTACGTTATAACGTATAACGTTATATACTATTACGTACTATCGTATAACGTTATATACTATTACGTTATAACGTATAACGTTATATACTATTACGTTATAACGTATAACGTTGTATACTAATACGTTATAACGTATAACGTTTTGTAGCATTACATTATAACGTATAACGTTATATACTATTACGTTATAACGTATAACGTTATGTTGCATTTCGTTATAACGTATAACGTAATGTAGCATTACGTTATAACGCATAACTTTATGTGGCAATACGTTATAACGTATAGCGTTATATACTATTACGTTATAACGTATAACGTTATATACTATTACGTACTAACGTATAACGTTATATACTCTTACGTTATAACGTATAACGTTATATACTATTACGTACTAACGTATAACGTCATATACTATTACGTTATAACGTATAACGTTATATACTATTACGTTATAACGTATAACGTTATATACTATTACGTACTAACGTATAACGTTATATACTATTACGTTCTAACGTATAACGTTATATACTCTTACGTTATAACGTATAACGTTATGTAGCATTACGCTATAACGTATAACGTCATTTAGCATTACGTTATAACGTATAACGTTATATACTATTACGTTATAACGTGTAACGTTATATAGCATTACGTTATAACGTATAACGTTGTATACTAATAAGTTATAACGTATAACGTTATGTAGCATTACATTATAACGTATTACGTTATATACTATTACGTTATAACGTATAACGTTGTATACTATTACGTACTAACGTATAACGTTATATACTATTACATTATAACGTATAACGTTATGTAGCATTACATTATAACGTATTACGTTATATACGACTACGTTATAACGTATAACGTTATGTAGCATTACATTATAACGTATAATGTTATATACTATTACGTTATAACGTATAACGTTATGTTGCATTTCGTTATAACGTATAACGTAATGTAGCATTACGTTATAACGTATAACGTTATATACTATTAGGTTATAACGTATAACGTTATGTAGCATTACGTTATAACGTACAGCGTTATATACTATTACGTTATAACGTATAACGTTATATACTATTACGTACTAACGTATAACGTTATATACTATTACGTTATAACGTATAACGTTATATACTATTACGTACTAACGTATAACGTTATATACTATTTCGTTATAACGTATAACGTTATATGCAATTACGTTATAACGTATAACGTTTTGTAGCATTACATTATAACGTATAACGTTATATACTATTACGTTATAACGTATAACGTTATATACTATTACGTTATAACGTATAACGTTATATACTATTACGTACTAACGTATAACGTTATATACTATTACGTTATAACGTATAACGTTATATACTATTACGTACTAACGTATAACGTTATATACTATTACGTTATAACGTATAACGTTATATACTATTACGTTACAACGTATAACGTTGTATACTAATAAGTTATAACGTATAACGTTTTGTAGCATTACATTATAACGTATAACGTTATATACTATTACGTTATAACGTATAACGTTATGTTGCATTTCGTTATAACGTATAACGTAATGTAGCATTACGTTATAACGCATAACTTTATGTGGCATTACGTTATAACGTATAGCGTTATATACTATTACGTTATAACGTATAACGTTATATACTATTACGTACTAACGTATAACGTTATATACTCTTACGTTATAACGTATAACGTTATATACTATTACGTACTAACGTATAACGTCATATACTATTACGTTATAACGTATAACGTTATATACTATTACGTTATAACGTATAACGTTACATACTATTACGTTATAAAGTATAACGTTATATACTATTACGTTATAACGTATAACGTTATATACTATTACGTACTAACGTATAACGTTATATACTCTTACGTTATAACGTATAACGTTATGTAGCATTACGTTATAACGTATAACGTCATTTAGCATTACGTTCTAACGTATAACGTTATATACTATTACGTTATAACGTATAACGTTATATACTATTACGTTATAACGTATAACGTTATATACTATTACGTACTAACGTATAACGTTATATACTATTACGTTATAACGTATAACGTTATGCAGCATTACGTTATAACGTATAACGTTATATACTATTACGTTATAACGTATAACGTTATATACTATTACGTTATAACGTATAACGTTATATACTATTACGTACTAACGTATAACGTTATATACTCTTACGTTATAACGTATAACGTTATGTAGCATTACGTTATAACGTATAACGTTATGTAGCATTACATTGTAACGTATAACGTTTGTATACTAATAAGTTATAACTTATAACGTTATGTAGCATTACATTATAACGTATAATGTTATATACTATTACGTTATAACGTATAACGTTATGCTGCATTCCGTTATAACGTATTACGTTATGTAGCATTACGTTATAACATATAACGTCATTTAGCATTACGTTCTAACGTATAACGTTATATACTATTACGTTATAACGTATAACGTTATGTAGCATTACGTTATAACGTATAACGTCATTTAGCATTACGTTCTAACGTATAACGTTATATACTATTACGTTATAACGTATAACGTTATATACTATTACGTTATAACGTATAACGTTATATACTATTACGTACTAACGTATAACGTTATATACTATTACGTTATAACGTATAACGTTATGCAGCATTACGTTATAACGTATAACGTTATATACTATTACGTTATAACGTATAACGTTATATACTATTACGTTATAACGTATAACGTTATATACTATTACGTACTAACGTATAACGTTATATACTCTTACGTTATAACGTATAACGTTATGTAGCATTACGTTATAACGTATAACGTTATGTAGCATTACGTTATAACGTATAACGTTATGTAGCATTACATTATAACGTATAACGTTTGTATACTAATAAGTTATAACTTATAACGTTATGTAGCATTACATTATAACGTATAATGTTATATACTATTACGTTATAACGTATAACGTTATGTTGCATTCCGTTATAACGTATTACGTTATGTAGCATTACGTTATAACATATAACGTCATTTAGCATTACGTTCTAACGTATAACGTTATATACTATTACGTTATAACGTATTACGTTATATACTATTACGTTATAACGTATAACGTTATATACTATTGCGTACTAACGTATAACGTCATATACTATTACGTTATAACGTATAACGTTATATACTATTCCGTACTAACGTATAACGTTATATACTATTACGTTATAACGTGTAACGTTATATAGCATTACACTATAACGTATAACGTTGTATACTAATAAGTTATAACGTATAACGTTATGTAGCATTACATTATAACGTATAATGTTATATACTATTACGTTATAACGTATAACGTTATGTTGCAATACGTTATAACGTATTACGTTATGTAGCATTACGTTATAACATATAACGTCATTTAGCATTACGTTCTAACGTATAACGTTATATACTATTACGTTGTAACGATGAACATTATATACAAATACGTTATAACGTATAGAGTTATGTAGCATTACGTTATAACGTATAACTTTATGTACTATTGCGTTATAACGTATAACGTTATTTAGCATTACCTTATATCGTATAACGTTACATACTATTACGTTATAACGTATTACGTTATATTGTAATACGTTATAACGTATAACGTTATGTAGCATTACGTTATAACGTATAACGTTATGTAGCATTATGTTATAAAGTATAACGTCATATACTATTGCGTTATAACGTATAACGTTATATACTATTACGTTATTACGAATAACGTTATATACTATTACGTTATAACGTATAACGTTATGTTGCATTCCGTTATAACGTATAACGTAATGTAGCATTACGTTATAACGTATAACGATATATACTATTAGGTTATAACGTATAACGTTATGTAGCATTACGATATAACGTATAGCGTTATATACTGTTACGTTATAACGTATAACGTTATTCTATTACGTACTAACGTATAACGTTATATACTATTACGTTATAACGTATAGCGTTATATACTATTACGTTATAACGTATAACGTTATATACTATTACGTTATAACGTATAACGTTATGTTGCATTTCGTTATAACGTATAACGTAATGTAGCATTACGTTATAACGTATAACGATATATACTATTAGGTTATAACGTATAACGTTATATACTATTACGTTATAACGTATAACGTTATATACTATTACGTTATAACGTATAACGTTATATACTATTACGTTATAACGTATAACGTTATATACTATTACGTTATAACGTATAACGTTATGTTGCATTTCGTTATAACGTATAACGTAATGTAGCATTACGTTATAACGTATAACGTTATATACTATTACGTTATAACGTATAACGTTATATACTATTACGTACTAACGTATAACGTTATATACTATTACGTTATAACGTATAACGTTATATACTATTACGTACTAACGTATAACGTTATATACTATTTCGTTATAACGTATAACGTTATATGCAATTACGTTATAACGTATAACGTTTTGTAGCATTACATTATAACGTATAACGTTATATACTATTACGTTATAACGTATAACGTTATATACTATTACGTTATAACGTATAACGTTATATACTATTACGTACTAACGTATAACGTTATATACTATTACGTTATAACGTATAACGTTATATACTATTACGTACTAACGTATAACGTTATATACTATTACGTTATAACGTATAACGTTATATACTATTACGTTATAACGTATAACGTTGTATACTAATAAGTTATAACGTATAACGTTTTGTAGCATTACATTATAACGTATAACGTTATATACTATTACGTTATAACGTATAACGTTATGTTGCATTTCGTTATAACGTATAACGTAATGTAGCATTACGTTATAACGCATAACTTTATGTGGCATTACGTTATAACGTATAGCGTTATATACTATTACGTTATAACGTATAACGTTATATACTATTACGTACTAACGTATAACGTTATATACTCTTACGTTATAACGTATAACGTTATATACTATTACGTACTAACGTATAACGTCATATACTATTACGTTATAACGTATAACGTTATATACTATTACGTTATAACGTATAACGTTACATACTATTACGTTATAAAGTATAACGTTATATACTATTACGTTATAACGTATAACGTTATATACTATTACGTACTAACGTATAACGTTATATACTCTTACGTTATAACGTATAACGTTATGTAGCATTACGTTATAACGTATAACGTCATTTAGCATTACGTTCTAACGTATAACGTTATATACTATTACGTTATAACGTATAACGTTATATACTATTACGTTATAACGTATAACGTTATATACTATTACGTACTAACGTATAACGTTATATACTATTACGTTATAACGTATAACGTTATGCAGCATTACGTTATAACGTATAACGTTATATACTATTACGTTATAACGTATAACGTTATATACTATTACGTTATAACGTATAACGTTATATACTATTACGTACTAACGTATAACGTTATATACTCTTACGTTATAACGTATAACGTTATGTAGCATTACGTTATAACGTATAACGTTATGTAGCATTACATTGTAACGTATAACGTTTGTATACTAATAAGTTATAACTTATAACGTTATGTAGCATTACATTATAACGTATAATGTTATATACTATTACGTTATAACGTATAACGTTATGCTGCATTCCGTTATAACGTATTACGTTATGTAGCATTACGTTATAACATATAACGTCATTTAGCATTACGTTCTAACGTATAACGTTATATACTATTACGTTATAACGTATAACGTTATGTAGCATTACGTTATAACGTATAACGTCATTTAGCATTACGTTCTAACGTATAACGTTATATACTATTACGTTATAACGTATAACGTTATATACTATTACGTTATAACGTATAACGTTATATACTATTACGTACTAACGTATAACGTTATATACTATTACGTTATAACGTATAACGTTATGCAGCATTACGTTATAACGTATAACGTTATATACTATTACGTTATAACGTATAACGTTATATACTATTACGTTATAACGTATAACGTTATATACTATTACGTACTAACGTATAACGTTATATACTCTTACGTTATAACGTATAACGTTATGTAGCATTACGTTATAACGTATAACGTTATGTAGCATTACGTTATAACGTATAACGTTATGTAGCATTACATTATAACGTATAACGTTTGTATACTAATAAGTTATAACTTATAACGTTATGTAGCATTACATTATAACGTATAATGTTATATACTATTACGTTATAACGTATAACGTTATGTTGCATTCCGTTATAACGTATTACGTTATGTAGCATTACGTTATAACATATAACGTCATTTAGCATTACGTTCTAACGTATAACGTTATATACTATTACGTTATAACGTATTACGTTATATACTATTACGTTATAACGTATAACGTTATATACTATTGCGTACTAACGTATAACGTCATATACTATTACGTTATAACGTATAACGTTATATACTATTCCGTACTAACGTATAACGTTATATACTATTACGTTATAACGTGTAACGTTATATAGCATTACACTATAACGTATAACGTTGTATACTAATAAGTTATAACGTATAACGTTATGTAGCATTACATTATAACGTATAATGTTATATACTATTACGTTATAACGTATAACGTTATGTTGCAATACGTTATAACGTATTACGTTATGTAGCATTACGTTATAACATATAACGTCATTTAGCATTACGTTCTAACGTATAACGTCATTTAGCATTACGTTCTAACGTATAACGTTATATACTATTACGTTGTAACGATGAACATTATATACAAATACGTTATAACGTATAGAGTTATGTAGCATTACGTTATAACGTATAACTTTATGTACTATTGCGTTATAACGTATAACGTTATTTAGCATTACCTTATATCGTATAACGTTACATACTATTACGTTATAACGTATTACGTTATATTGTAATACGTTATAACGTATAACGTTATGTAGCATTACGTTATAACGTATAACGTTATGTAGCATTATGTTATAAAGTATAACGTCATATACTATTGCGTTATAACGTATAACGTTATATACTATTACGTTATTACGAATAACGTTATATACTATTACGTTATAACGTATAACGTTATGTTGCATTCCGTTATAACGTATAACGTAATGTAGCATTACGTTATAACGTATAACGATATATACTATTAGGTTATAACGTATAACGTTATGTAGCATTACGATATAACGTATAGCGTTATATACTGTTACGTTATAACGTATAACGTTATTCTATTACGTACTAACGTATAACGTTATATACTATTACGTTATAACGTATAGCGTTATATACTATTACGTTATAACGTATAACGTTATATACTATTACGTTATAACGTATAACGTTATGTTGCATTTCGTTATAACGTATAACGTAATGTAGCATTACGTTATAACGTATAACGATATATACTATTAGGTTATAACGTATAACGTTATATACTATTACGTTATAACGTATAACGTTATATACTATTACGTTATAACGTATAACGTTATATACTATTACGTTATAACGTATAACGTTATATACTATTACGTTATAACGTATAACGTTATGTTGCATTTCGTTATAACGTATAACGTAATGTAGCATTACGTTATAACGTATAACGTTATATACTATTACGTTATAACGTATAACGTTTTATACTATTACGTACTAACGTATAACGTTATATACTATTCCGTTATAACGTATAACGTTATATACTACTGCGTTATAACGTATAACGTTATATACTATTACGTTATAACGAATAACATTATATACTATTACGTTATAACGTGTAACGTCATATAGCATTACGTTATAACGTATGACGTTGTATACTAATAAGTTATAACGTATAACGTTATGTAGCATTACATTATAACGTATTATGTTATATACTACTACGTTATAACGTATAACGTTCTGTAGCATTACATTATAACGTATAACGTTATATACTATTACGTTATAACGTATAACGTTGTATACTAATACGTACTAACGTATAACGTTATATACTATTACGTTATAACGTATAACGTTATATACTATTACGTAGTAACGTATAACGTTATATACTATTACGTTATAACGTATAACGTTATGTTGCATTTCGTTATAACGTATAACGTAATGTAGCATTACGTTATAACGTATAACATTATATACTATTACGATATAACGTATAACGTTATATACTATTACGTTATAACGTGTAACGTCATATAGCATTACGTTATAACGTATGACGTTGTATACTAATAAGTTATAACGTATAACGTTATGTAGCATTACATTATAACGTATTACGTTATATACTACTACGTTATAACGTATAACGTTATATACTATTTCGTACTGACGTATAACGTTATATACTATTACGTTATAACGTATAACGTTATATACTATTACGTTATAACGTGTAACGTCATATAGCATTACGTTATCACGTATGACGTTTGTATACTAATAAGTTATAACGTATAACGTTATGTCGCATTACATTATAACGTATTACGTTATATACCACTACGTTATAACGTATAACGCTCTGTAGCATTACATTATAACGTATAACGTTATATACTATTACGTTATAACGTATAACGTTGTATACTAATACGTACTAACGTATAACGTTATATACTATTACGTTATAACGTATAGCGTTATATACTATTACGTTATAACGTATAACGTTATATACTATTACGTTATAACGTATAACGTTATATACTATTACGTTATAACGTATAACGTTATATACTATTACGTTATAACGTATAACGTTATATACTATTACGTACTAACGTATAACGTTATATACTATTACGTACTAACGTATAACGTTATGCAGCATTACGTTATAACGTATAACGTTATATACTATTACGTTATAACGTATAACGTTATATACTATTACGTACTAACGTATAACGTTATATACTATTACCTACTAACGTATAACGTTATGTAGCATTACGTTATAACGTATAACGTTATATACTATTACGTTATAACGTATAACGTTATATACTATTACGTTATAACGTATAACGTTATATACTATTACGTACTAACGTATAACGTTATATACTCTTACGTTATAACGTATAACGTTATGTAGCATTACGTTATAACGTATAACGTTATGTAGCATTACGTTATAACGTATAACGTTATATACTATTACGTTATAACGTAAAACGTTATATACTATTACGTACTAACGTATAACGTTATATACTATTACATTATAACGTATAACGTTATGTAGCATTACGTTATAACGTATAACGTTATATACTATTACGTTATAACGTATAACGTTATATACTATTACGTACTAACGTATAACGTTATATACTATTACGTTATAACGTATAACGTTATATACTATTACGTTATAACGTATAACCTTATATGCTATTACGTTATAACGTATAACGTTATATACTATTACGTTATAACGTATAACGTTATATACTATTACGTTATAACGTACAACGTTATATACTATTACGTTATAACGTATAACGTTATATACTATTACGTTATAGCGTATAACGTTATGTAGCATTACATTATAACGTATAACGTTATATACTACTACGTTATAACGTATACCGTTATATTGTAATACGTTATAACGTATAACGTTATGAAGCATTACGTTATAACGTATAACGTTATGTAGCATTATGTTATAAATTATAACGTTATATACTATTGCGTTATAACGTATAACGTTATATACTATTACGTTATAACGAATAACTTTATATACTATTACGTTATAACGTATAACGTTATATACTATTCCGTTATAACGTATAACGTTATATACTATTACGTTATAGCGTGTAACGTTATGTAGCATTATATTATAAAGTATAACGTTGTATACTAATACGTTATAAAGTACAACGTTATGTGCCATTACGCTATAACGTATAACCTTATATACTATTACGTTATAACGTATAACTTTATATACTATTACGTTGTAACGTATAACGATATATACTTTTACGTTATAACTTATAACGTTATGTAGCATTAGGTTATAACGTATAACCTTATACACTATTACGTCATAACATATAACGTTATAATATTACGTACTAACGTATAACGTTATGTAGCATTACGGAATAACGTATAACGTTACATACTATGTCGTTGTAACGTATAACGATATATACTTTTACGTTATAACTTATAACGTTATGTAGCATTACGTTATAACGTATAACATTATCTACTATTACGTTATAACGTATAACGTTATGTAGCATTACGTTATAACGTATAACGTTATATACTATTACGTTATAACGTATAACGTTATATACTATTACGTAATAACGTATAACGTTTTGTAGCATTACATTATAACGTATAACGTTATATACTATTACGTTATAACGTATAACGTTATGTTGCATTTCGTTATAACGTATAACGTACTGTAGCATTACGTTATAACGTATAACGTTATGTGGCATTACGTTATAACGTATAGCGTTATATACTATTACGTTATAACGTATAACGCTATATACTATTACGTACTAACGTATAACGTTATATACTATTACGTTATAACGTATAATGTTATATACTATTACGTACTAACGTATAACGTTATGTAGCATTACGTTATAACGTATAACGTTATGCAGCATTACGTTATAACGTATAACGTTATATACTATTACGTTATAACGTATAACGTTATATACTATTACGTACTAACGTATAACGTTATATACTCTTACGTTATAACGTATAACGTTATGTAGCATTACGTTATAACGTATAACATTATATACTATTACGTTATAACGTATAACGTTATATACTATTACGTACTAACGTATAACGTTATATACTCTTACGTTATAACGTATAACGTTATGTAGCATTACGTTATAACGTATAACGTTATGTAGCATTACATTATAACGTATAACGTTTGTATACTAATAAGTTATAACTTATAACGTTATGTAGCATTACATTATAACGTATAATGTTATATACTATTACGTTATAACGTATAACGTTATATTGCATTCCGTTATAACGTATTACGTTATGTAGCATTACGTTATAACATATAACGTCATTTAGCATTACGTTCTAACGTATAACGTTATATACTATTACGTTATAACGTATAACGTTATATACTATTACGTTATAACATATAACGTTATATACTATTACGTACTAACGTATAACGTAATGTAGCATTACGTTATAACGTATAACGTTATATACTATTAGGTTATAACGTGTAACGTTATGTAGCTTTACGTTATAACGTATAGAGTTATATACTATTACGTTATAACGTATAACGTTATATACTATTACGTTATAACGTATAACGTTATATACTATTACGTACTAACGTATAACGTTATATACTATTACGTTATAACGTACAACGTTATATACTATTACGATATAACGTATAACGTTATATACTATTACGTTATAACGTGTATCGTCATATAGCATTACGTTATAACGTATGACGTTGTATACTAATAAGTTATAACGTATAACGTTATGTAGCATTACATTATAACGTATTACGTTATATACTACTACGTTATAACGTATAACGTTATATACTATTTCGTACTGACGTATAACGTTATATACTATTACGTTATAACGTATAACGTTATATACTATTACGTTATAACGTGTAACGTCATATAGCATTACGTTATCACGTATGACGTTTGTATACTAATAAGTTATAACGTATAACGTTATGTCGCATTACATTATAACGTATTACGTTATATACCACTACGTTATAACGTATAACGCTCTGTAGCATTACATTATAACGTATAACGTTATATACTATTACGTTATAATGTATAACGTTGTATACTAATACGTACTAACGTATAACGTTATATACTATTACGTTATAACGTATAGCGTTATATACTATTACGTTATAACGTATAACGTTATATACTATTACGTTATAACGTATAACGTTATATACTATTACGTTATAACGTATAACGTTATATACTATTACGTACTAACGTATAACGTTATATACTATTACGTACTAACGTATAACGTTATGCAGCATTACGTTATAACGTATAACGTTATATACTATTACGTTATAACGTATAACGTTATATACTATTACGTACTAACGTATAACGTTATATACTATTACCTACTAACGTATAACGTTATGTAGCATTACGTTATAACGTATAACGTTATATACTATTACGTTATAACGTATAACGTTATATACTATTACGTTATAACGTATAACGTTATGTAGCATTACGTTATAACGTATAACGTTATATACTATTACGTTATAACGTATAACGTTATATACTATTACGTACTAACGTATAACGTTATATACTATTACATTATAACGTATAACGTTATGTAGCATTACGTTATAACGTATAACGTTATATACTATTACGTTATAACGTATAACGTTATATACTATTACGTACTAACGTATAACCTTATATACTATTACGTTATAACGTATAACGTTATATACTATTACGTTATAACGTATAACCTTATATACTATTACGTTATAACGTATAACGTTATATACTATTACGTTATAACGTATAACGTTATATACTATTACGTTATAACGTACAACGTTATATACTATTACGTTATAACGTATAACGTTATATACTATTACGTTATAGCGTATAACGTTATGTAGCATTACATTATAACGTATAACGTTATATACTACTACGTTGTAACGTATATCGTTATATTGTAATACGTTATAACGTATAACGTTATGAAGCATTACGTTATAACGTATAACGTTATGTAGCATTATGTTATAAATTATAACGTTATATACTATTGCGTTATAACGTATAACGTTATATACTATTACGTTATAACGAATAACTTTATATACTATTACGTTATAACGTATAACGTTATATACTATTCCGTTATAACGTATAACGTTATATACTATTACGTTATAGCGTGTAACGTTATGTAGCATTATATTATAAAGTATAACGTTGTATACTAATACGTTATAAAGTACAACGTTATGTGCCATTACGCTATAACGTATAACCTTATATACTATTACGTTATAACGTATAACTTTATATACTATTACGTTGTAACGTATAACGATATATACTTTTACGTTATAACTTATAACGTTATGTAGCATTAGGTTATAACGTATAACCTTATACACTATTACGTTATAACATATAACGTTATAATATTACGTACTAACGTATAACGTTATGTAGCATTACGGAATAACGTATAACGTTACATACTATGTCGTTGTAACGTATAACGATATATACTTTTACGTTATAACTTATAACGTTATGTAGCATTACGTTATAACGTATAACATTATGTACTATTACGTTATAACGTATAACGTTATGTAGCATTACGTTATAACGTATAACGTTATATACTATTACGTTATAACGTATAACGTTATATACTATTACGTAATAACGTATAACGTTATGTCGCATTACATTATAACGTATTACGTTATATACCACTACGTTATAACGTATAACGCTCTGTAGCATTACATTATAACGTATAACGTTATATACTATTACGTTATAATGTATAACGTTGTATACTAATACGTACTAACGTATAACGTTATATACTATTACGTTATAACGTATAGCGTTATATACTATTACGTTATAACGTATAACGTTATATACTATTACGTTATAACGTATAACGTTATATACTATTACGTTATAACGTATAACGTTATATACTATTACGTACTAACGTATAACGTTATATACTATTACGTACTAACGTATAACGTTATGCAGCATTACGTTATAACGTATAACGTTATATACTATTACGTTATAACGTATAACGTTATATACTATTACGTACTAACGTATAACGTTATATACTATTACCTACTAACGTATAACGTTATGTAGCATTACGTTATAACGTATAACGTTATATACTATTACGTTATAACGTATAACGTTATATACTATTACGTTATAACGTATAACGTTATGTAGCATTACGTTATAACGTATAACGTTATATACTATTACGTTATAACGTATAACGTTATATACTATTACGTACTAACGTATAACGTTATATACTATTACATTATAACGTATAACGTTATGTAGCATTACGTTATAACGTATAACGTTATATACTATTACGTTATAACGTATAACGTTATATACTATTACGTACTAACGTATAACCTTATATACTATTACGTTATAACGTATAACGTTATATACTATTACGTTATAACGTATAACCTTATATACTATTACGTTATAACGTATAACGTTATATACTATTACGTTATAACGTATAACGTTATATACTATTACGTTATAACGTACAACGTTATATACTATTACGTTATAACGTATAACGTTATATACTATTACGTTATAGCGTATAACGTTATGTAGCATTACATTATAACGTATAACGTTATATACTACTACGTTGTAACGTATATCGTTATATTGTAATACGTTATAACGTATAACGTTATGAAGCATTACGTTATAACGTATAACGTTATGTAGCATTATGTTATAAATTATAACGTTATATACTATTGCGTTATAACGTATAACGTTATATACTATTACGTTATAACGAATAACTTTATATACTATTACGTTATAACGTATAACGTTATATACTATTCCGTTATAACGTATAACGTTATATACTATTACGTTATAGCGTGTAACGTTATGTAGCATTATATTATAAAGTATAACGTTGTATACTAATACGTTATAAAGTACAACGTTATGTGCCATTACGCTATAACGTATAACCTTATATACTATTACGTTATAACGTATAACTTTATATACTATTACGTTGTAACGTATAACGATATATACTTTTACGTTATAACTTATAACGTTATGTAGCATTAGGTTATAACGTATAACCTTATACACTATTACGTTATAACATATAACGTTATAATATTACGTACTAACGTATAACGTTATGTAGCATTACGGAATAACGTATAACGTTACATACTATGTCGTTGTAACGTATAACGATATATACTTTTACGTTATAACTTATAACGTTATGTAGCATTACGTTATAACGTATAACATTATGTACTATTACGTTATAACGTATAACGTTATGTAGCATTACGTTATAACGTATAACGTTATATACTATTACGTTATAACGTATAACGTTATATACTATTACGTAATAACGTATAACGTTTTGTAGCATTACATTATAACGTATAACGTTATATACTATTACGTTATAACGTATAACGTTATGTTGCATTTCGTTATAACGTATAACGTACTGTAGCATTACGTTATAACGTATAACGTTATGTGGCATTACGTTATAACGTATAGCGTTATATACTATTACGTTATAACGTATAACGCTATATACTATTACGTACTAACGTATAACGTTATATACTATTACGTTATAACGTATAATGTTATATACTATTAGGTACTAACGTATAACGTTATGTAGCATTACGTTATAACGTATAACGTTATGCAGCATTATGTTATAAATTATAACGTTATATACTATTGCGTTATAACGTATAACGTTATATACTATTACGTTATAACGTATAACGTTATATACTATTACGTACTAGCGTATAACGTTATATACTCTTACGTTATAACGTATAACGTTATGTAGCATTACGTTATAACGTATAACATTATATACTATTACGTTATAACGTATAACGTTATATGCTATTACGTACTAACGTATAACGTTATATACTCTTACGTTATAACGTATAACGTTATGTAGCATTACGTTATAACGTATAACGTTATGTAGCATTACATTATAACGTATAACGTTTGTATACTAATAAGTTATAACTTATAACGTTATGTAGCATTACATTATAACGTATAATGTTATATACTATTACGTTATAACGTATAACGTTATGTTGCATTCCCTTATAACGTATTACGTTATGTAGCATTACGTTATAACATATAACGTCATTTAGCATTACGTTCTAACGTATAACGTTATATACTATTACGTTATAACGTATAACGTTATATACTATTACGTTATAACATATAACGTTATATACTATTACATACTAACGTATAACGTAATGTAGCATTACGTTATAACGTATAACGTTATATACTATTAGGTTATAACGTATAACGTTATGTAGCTTTACGTTATAACGTATAGAGTTATATACTATTACGTTATAACGTATAACGTTATATACTATTACGTTATAACGTATAACGTTATATACTATTACGTACTAACGTATAACGTCATATACTATTACGTTATAACGTATATCGTTATATACTATTCCGTACTAACGTATAACGTTATATACTATTACGTTATAACGTATAACGTTATGTCGCATTACATTATAACGTATTACGTTATATACTACTACGTTATAACGTATAACGTTCTGTAGCATTACATTATAACGTATAACGTTATATACTATTACGTTATAACGTATAACGTTGTATACTAATACGTACTAACGTATAACGTTATATACTATTACGTTATAACGTATAGCGTTATATACTATTACGTTATAACGTATAACGTTATATACTATTACGTTATAACGTATAACGTTATATACTATTACGTTATAACATATAACGTTATATACTATTACGTTACAACGTATAACGTTATATACTATTACGTACTAACGTATAACGTTATATACTATTACGTACTAACGTATAACGTTATGCAGCATTACGTTATAACGAATAACGTTATATACTATTACGTTATAACGTATAACGTTATATACTATTACGTACTAACGTATAACGTTATATACTATTACCTACTAACGTATAACGTTATGTAGCATTACGTTATAACGTATAACGTTATATACTATTACGTTATAACGTATAACGTTATATACTATTACGTTATAACGTATAACGTTATATACTATTACGTACTAACGTATAACGTTATATACTCTTACGTTATAACGTATAACGTTATGTAGCATTACGTTATAACGTATAACGTTATGTAGCATTACGTTATAACGTATAACGTTATATACTATTACGTTATAACGTATAACGTTATATACTATTACGTACTAACGTATAACGTTATATACTATTACATTATAACGTATAACGTTATGTAGCATTACGTTATAACGTATAACGTTATATACTATTACGTTATAACGTATAGCGTTATATACTATTACGTACTAACGTATAACGTTATATACTATTACGTTATAACGTATAACGTTATATACTATTACGTTATAACGTATAACCTTATATACTATTACGTTATAACGTATAACGTTATATACTATTACGTTATAACGTATAACGTTATATACTATTACGTTATGACGTACAACGTTATATACTATTACGTTAGAACGTATAACCTTATATACTGTTACGTTATAGCGTATAACGTTATGTAGCATTACATTATAACGTATAACGTTATATACTACTACGTTATAACGTATATCGTTATATTGTAATACGTTATAACGTATAACGTTATGAAGCATTACGTTATAACGTATAACGTTATGTAGCATTATGTTATAAATTATAACGTTATATACTATTGCGTTATAACGTATAACGTTATATACTATTACGTTATAACGTATAACGTTTTATACTATTACGTACTAACGTATAACGTTATGTAGCATTACGTTATAACGTATAACATTATATACTATTACGTTATAACGTATAACGTTATATGCTATTACGTACTAACGTATAACGTTATATACTCTTACGTTATAACGTATAACGTTATGTAGCATTACGTTATAACGTATAACGTTATGTAGCATTACATTATAACGTATAACGTTTGTATACTAATAAGTTATAACTTATAACGTTATGTAGCATTACATTATAACGTATAATGTTATATACTATTACGTTATAACGTATAACGTTATGTTGATTTCCGTTATAACGTATTACGTTATGTAGCATTACGTTATAACATATAACGTCATTTAGCATTACGTTCTAACGTATAACGTTATATACTATTACGTTATAACGTATAACGTTATATACTATTACGTTATAACATATAACGTTATATACTATTACGTACTAACGTATAACGTAATGTAGCATTACGTTATAACGTATAACGTTATATACTATTAGGTTATAACGTATAACGTTATGTAGCTTTACGTTATAACGTATAGAGTTATATACTATTACGTTATAACGTATAACGTTATATACTATTACGTTATAACGTATAACGTTATATACTATTACGTGCTACCGTATAACGTCATATACTATTACGTTATAACGTATAA
The DNA here is from genome assembly GCA_029958995.1 of Bombus sonorus. NCBI lineage: Eukaryota > Metazoa > Arthropoda > Insecta > Hymenoptera > Apidae > Bombus > Bombus sonorus. Next base: position 9,573,982 of record JARWAU010000009.1, on the reverse strand, counting down.
CGTTATATACTATTCCGTACTAACGTATAACGTTATATACTATTACGTTATAACGTATAACGTTATGTCGCATTACATTATAACGTATTACGTTATATACTACTACGTTATAACGTATAACGTTCTGTAGCATTACATTATAACGTATAACGTTATATACTATTACGTTATAACGTATAACGTTGTTTACTAATACGTACTAACGTATAACGTTATATACTATTACGTTATAACGTATAGCGTTATATACTATTACGTTATAACGTATAACGTTATATACTATTACGTTATAACGTATAACGTTATATACTATTACGTTATAACATATAACGTTATATACTATTACGTTATAATGTATAACGTTATATACTATTATGTTATAACGTATAACGTTATATACTACTACGTTATAACGTATAACGTTATGTAGCATTACGTTATAACGTATAGCGTTATATACTATTACGTTACAACGTATAACGTTATATACTATTACGGTATAACGTATAACGTTATATACTATTACGTTATAACGTATAACGTTATATACTATTACGTACTAACGTATAACGTTATATACTATTACATTATAACGTATAACGTTATGTAGCATTACGTTATAACGTATAACGTTATATACTATTACGTTATAACGTATAGCGTTATATACTATTACGTACTAACGTATAACGTTATATACTATTACGTTATAACGTATAACGTTATATACTATTACGTGATAACGTATAACCTTATATACTATTACGTTATAACGTATAACGTTATATACTATTACGTTATAACGTATAACGTTATATACTATTACGTTATAACGTACAACGTTATATACTATTACGTTAGAACGTATAACCTTATATACTGTTACGTTATAGCGTATAACGTTATGTAGCATTACATTATAACGTATAACGTTATATACTACTACGTTATAACGTATATCGTTATATTGTAATACGTTATAACGTATAACGTTATGAAGCATTACGTTATAACGTATAACGTTATGTAGCATTATGTTATAAATTATAACGTTATATACTATTGCGTTATAACGTATAACGTTATATACTATTACGTTATAACGAATAACTTTATATACTATTACGTTATAACGTATAACGTTATATACTATTCCGTTATAACGTATAACGTTATATACTATTACGTTATAGCGTGTAACGTTATGTAGCATTATATTATAAAGTATAACGTTGTATACTAATACGTTATAAAGTACAACGTTATGTGCCATTACGCTATAACGTATAACCTTATATACTATTACGTTATAACGTATAACTTTATATACTATTACGTTGTAACGTATAACGATATATACTTTTACGTTATAACTTATAACGTTATGTAGCATTAGGTTATAACGTATAACCTTATACACTATTACGTTATAACATATAACGTTATAATATTACGTACTAACGTATAACGTTATGTAGCATTACGGAATAACGTATAACGTTACATACTATGTCGTTGTAACGTATAACGATATATACTGTTACGTTATAACTTATAACGTTATGTAGCATTACGTTATAACGTATAACATTATGTACTATTACGTTATAACGTATAACGTTATATACTATTACGTAATAACGTATAACGTTTTGTAGCATTACATTATAACGTATAACGTTATATACTATTACGTTATAACGTATAACGTTATGTTGCATTTCGTTATAACGTATAACGTACTGTAGCATTACGTTATAACGTATAACGTTATGTGGCATTACGTTATAACGTATAGCGTTATATACAATTACGCTATAACGTATAACGCTATATACTATTACGTACTAACGTATAACGTTATATACTATTACGTTATAACGTATAACGTTATATACTATTACGTACTAACGTATAACGTTATGCAGCATTACGTTATAACGTATAACGTTATATACTATTACGTTATAACGTATAACGTTATATACTATTACGTTATAACGTATAACGTTATATACTATTACGTACTAACGTATAACGTTATATACTCTTACGTTATAACGTATAACGTTATGTAGCATTACGTTATAACGTATAACATTATATACTATTACGTTATAACGTATAGCGTTATATACTATTACGTTATAACGTATAACGTTATATACTATTACGTTATAACATATAACGTTATATACTATTACGTTATAACGTATAACGTTATATACTATTACGTACTAACGTATAACGTTATATACTATTACGTACTAACGTATAACGTTATGCAGCATTACGTTATAACGTATAACGTTATATACTATTACGTTATAACGTATAACGTTATATACTATTACGTACTAACGTATAACGTTATATACTATTACCTACAAACGTATAACGTTATGTAGCATTACGTTATAACGTATAACGTTATATACTATTACGTTATAACGTATAACGTTATATACTATTACTTTATAACGTATAACGTTATATACTATTACGTACTAACGTATAACGTTATATACTCTTACGTTATAACGTATAACGTTATGTAGCATTACGTTATAACGTATAACGTTATGTAGCATTACGTTATAACGTATAACGTTATATACTATTACGTTATAACGTATAACGTTATATACTATTACGTACTAACGTATAACGTTATATACTATTACATTATAACGTATAACGTTATGTAGCATTACGTTATAACGTATAACGTTATATACTATTACGTTAGAACGTATAACCTTATATACTGTTACGTTATAGCGTATAACGTTATGTAGCATTACATTATAACGTATAACGTTATATACTATTACGTTATAACGTATAACGTTATATACTATTACGTTATAACGTACAACGTTATATACTATTACGTTAGAACGTATAACGTTATATACTATTACGTTATAACGAATAACTTTATATACTATTACGTTATAACGTATAACGTTATATACTATTCCGTTATAACGTATAACGTTATATACTATTACGTTATAGCGTGTAACGTTATGTAGCATTATATTATAAAGTATAACGTTGTATACTAATACGTTATAAAGTACAACGTTATGTGCCATTACGCTATAACGTATAACCTTATATACTATTACGTTATAACGTATAACTTTATATACTATTACGTTGTAACGTATAACGATATATACTTTTACGTTATAACTTATAACGTTATGTAGCATTAGGTTATAACGTATAACCTTATACACTATTACGTTATAACATATAACGTTATAATATTACGTACTAACGTATAACGTTATGTAGCATTACGGAATAACGTATAACGTTACATACTATGTCGTTGTAACGTATAACGATATATACTTTTACGTTATAACTTATAACGTTATGTAGCATTACGTTATAACGTATAACATTATGTACTATTACGTTATAACGTATAACGTTATGTAGCATTACGTTATAACGTATAACGTTATATACTATTACGTTATAACGTATAACGTTATATACTATTACGTAATAACGTATAACGTTTTGTAGCATTACATTATAACGTATAACGTTATATACTATTACGTTATAACGTATAACGTTATGTTGCATTTCGTTATAACGTATAACGTACTGTAGCATTACGTTATAACGTATAACGTTATGTGGCATTACGTTATAACGTATAGCGTTATATACAATTACGTTATAACGTATAACGCTATATACTATTACGTACTAACGTATAACGTTATATACTATTACGTTATAACGTATAACGTTATATACTATTACGTACTAACGTATAACGTTATGTAGCATTACGTTATAACGTATAACGTTATGCAGCATTACGTTATAACGTATAACGTTATATACTATTACGTTATAACGTATAACGTTATATACTATTACGTTATAACGTATAACGTTATATACTATTACGTACTAACGTATAACGTTATATACTCTTACGTTACAACGTATAACGTTATGTAGCATTACGTTATAACGTATAACATTATATACTATTACGTTATAACGTATAACGTTATATACTATTACGTACTAACGTATAACGTTATATACTATTACGTTATAACGTATAACGTTATATACTATTACGTTATAACGTATAACGTTATATACTATTACGTTATAACGTATAACGTTATATACTATTACGTACTAACGTATAACGTTATATACTATTACGTACTAACGTATAACGTTATGCAGCATTACGTTATAACGTATAACGTTATATACTATTACGTTATAACGTATAACGTTATATACTATTACGTTATAACGTATAACGTTATATACTATTACGTTATAACGTATAACGTTATATACTATTACGTTATAACGTATAACGTTATATACAATTACGTACTAACGTATAACGTTATATACTATTACGTACTAACGTATAACGTTATGTAGCATTACGTTATAACGTATAACGTTATATACTATTACGTTATAACGTATAACGTTATATACTATTACGTTATAACGTATAACGTTATATCCTATTACGTACTAACGTATAACGTTATATACCCTTACGTTATAACGTATAACATTATGTAGCATTACGTTATAACGTATAACGTTATATACTATTACGTTATAACGTATAACGTTATATACTATTACGTTATAACGTATAACGTTATATACTATTACGTTATAACGTATAACGTTATATACTATTACGTACTAACGTATAACGTTATATACTATTACGTTATAACGTATAACGTTATGTAGCATTACATTATAACGTATAACGTTATATACTATTACGTTATAACGAATAACGTTATATACTATTACGTTATAACGTATAACGTTATATACTATTCCGTTATAACGTATAACGTTATATACTATTACGTACTAACGTATAACGTTATATACTATTACATTATAACGTATAACGTTATGTAGCATTACGTTATAACGTATAACGTTATATACTATTACGTTATAACGTATAACGTTATATACTATTACGTACTAACGTATAACGTTATATACTATTACGTTATAACGTATAACGTTATATACTATTACGTTATAACGTATAACCTTATATACTATTACGTTATAACGTATAACGTTATATACTATTACGTTATAACGTATAACGTTATATACTATTACGTTATAACGTACAACGTTATATACTATTACGTTATAACGTATAACGTTATATACTATTACGTTATAGCGTATAACGTTATGTAGCATTACATTATAACGTATAACGTTATATACTACTACGTTATAACGTATATCGTTATATTGTAATACGTTATAACGTATAACGTTATGAAGCATTACGTTATAACGTATAACGTTATGTAGCATTATGTTATAAATTATAACGTTATATACTATTGCGTTATAACGTATAACGTTATATACTATTACGTTATAACGAATAACTTTATATACTATTACGTTATAACGTATAACGTTATATACTATTCCGTTATAACGTATAACGTTATATACTATTACGTTATAGCGTGTAACGTTATGTAGCATTATATTATAAAGTATAACGTTGTATACTAATACGTTATAAAGTACAACGTTATGTGCCATTACGCTATAACGTATAACCTTATATACTATTACGTTATAACGTATAACTTTATATACTATTACGTTGTAACGTATAACGATATATACTTTTACGTTATATCTTATAACGTTATGTAGCATTAGGTTATAACGTATAACCTTATACACTATTACGTTATAACATATAACGTTATAATATTACGTACTAACGTATCACGTTATGTAGCATTACGGAATAACGTATAACGTTACATACTATATCGTTGTAACGTATAACGATATATACTTTTACGTTATAACGTATAACGTTATATACTATTACGTAATAACGTATAACGTTTTGTAGCATTACGTTATAACGTATAACGTTATGCAGCATTACGTTATAACGTATAACGTTATATACTATTACGTTATAACGTATAACGTTATATACTATTACGTACTAACGTATAACGTTTTGTAGCATTACGTTATAACGTATAACGTTATGCAGCATTACGTTATAACGTATAACGTTATATACTATTACGTTATAACGTATAACGTTATATACTATTACGTACTAACGTATAACGTTATATACTCTTACGTTATAACGTATAACGTTATGTAGCATTACGTTATAACGTATAACATTATATACTATTACGTTATAACGTATAACGTTATATACTATTACGTACTAACGTATAACGTTATATACTATTACGTTATAACGTATAACGTTATATACTATTACGTTATAACGTATAACGTTATATACTATTACGTTATAACGTATAACGTTATATACTATTACGTACTAACGTATAACGTTATATACTATTACGTACTAACGTATAACGTTATGCAGCATTACGTTATAACGTATAACGTTATATACTATTACGTTATAACGTATAACGTTATATACTATTACATTATAACGTATAACGTTATATACTATTACGTTATAACGTATAACGTTATATACTATTACGTACTAACGTATAACGTTATATACTATTACGTACTAACGTATAACGTTATGTAGCATTACGTTATAACGTATAACGTTATATACTATTACGTTATAACGTATAACGTTATATACTATTACGTTATAACGTATAACGTTATATCCTATTACGGACTAACGTATAACGTTATATACCCTTACGTTATAACGTATAACGTTATGTAGCATTACGTTATAACGTATAACGTTATGTAGCATTACGTTATAACGTATAACGTTATATACTATTACGTTATAACGTATAACGTTATATACTATTACGTTATAACGTATAACGTTATATACTATTACGTACTAACGTATAACGTTATATACTATTACGTTATAACGTATAACATTATGTAGCATTACGTTATAACGTATAACGTTATATACTATTACGTTATAACGTATAACGTTATATACTATTACGTTATAACGTATAACGTTATATACTATTACGTTATAACGTATAACGTTATATACTATTACGTACTAACGTATAACGTTATATAATATTACGTTATAACGTATAACGTTATGTACTATTACGTTATAACGTATAACCTTATATACTATTACGATATAACGTATAACGTTATATACCATTACGTTATAACGTATAACGTTATATACTATTACGTTATAACGTATAACGTTATATACTATTACGTTATAACGTATAACGTTATATACTATTACGTTATAACGTATAACGTTATATACTATTACGTACTAACGTATAACGTTATATACTATTACGTACTAACGTATAACGTTATGTAGCATTACGTTATAACGTATAACGTTATATACTATTACGTTATAACGTATAACGTTATATACTATTACGTTATAACGTATAACGTTATATCCTATTACGGACTAACGTATAACGTTATATACTATTACGTACTAACGTATAACGTTATATACTATTACGTTATAACGTATAACATTATGTAGCATTACGTTATAACGTATAACGTTATATACTATTACGTTATAACGTATAACGTTATATACTATTACGTTATAACGTATAACGTTATATACTATTACGTTATAACGTATAACGTTATATACTATTACGTACTAACGTATAACGTTATATAATATTACGTTATAACGTATAACGTTATGTACTATTACGTTATAACGTATAACCTTATATACTATTACGATATAACGTATAACGTTATATACCATTACGTTATAACGTATAACGTTATATACTATTACGTTATAACGTACAACGTTATATACTATTACGTTATAACGTATAACGTTATATACTATTACGTTATAACGTATAACGTTAGTAGCATTACATTATAACGTATAACGTTATATACTATTACGTTATAACGAATAACGTTATATACTATTACGTTATAACGTATAACGTTATATACTATTCCGTTATAACGTATAACGTTATGTACTATTACGTAATAACGTATAACGTTTTGTAGCATTACATTATAACGTATAACGTTATATACTATTACGTTATAACGTATAACGTTATGTTGCATTTCGTTATAACGTATAACGTACTGTAGCATTACGTTATAACGTATAACGTTATGTGGCATTACGTTATAACGTATAGCGTTATATACAATTACGTTATAACGTATAACGCTATATACTATTACGTACTAACGTATAACGTTATATACTATTACGTTATAACGTATAACGTTATATACTATTACGTACTAACGTATAACGTTATGTAGCATTACGTTATAACGTATAACGTTATGCAGCATTACGTTATAACGTATAACGTTATATACTATTACGTTATAACGTATAACGTTATATACTATTACGTTATAACGTATAACGTTATATACTATTACGTACTAACGTATAACGTTATGTAGCATTACGTTATAACGTATAACGTTATGCAGCATTACGTTATAACGTATAACGTTATATACTATTACGTTATAACGTATAACGTTATATACTATTACGTTATAACGTATAACGTTATATACTATTACGTACTAACGTATAACGTTATATACTCTTACGTTACAACGTATAACGTTATGTAGCATTACGTTATAACGTATAACATTATATACTATTACGTTATAACGTATAACGTTATATACTATTACGTACTAACGTATAACGTTATATACTATTACGTTATAACGTATAACGTTATATACTATTACGTTATAACGTATAACGTTATATACTATTACGTTATAACGTATAACGTTATATACTATTACGTACTAACGTATAACGTTATATACTATTACGTACTAACGTATAACGTTATGCAGCATTACGTTATAACGTATAACGTTATATACTATTACGTTATAACGTATAACGTTATATACTATTACGTTATAACGTATAACGTTATATACTATTACGTTATAACGTATAACGTTATATACTATTACGTTATAACGTATAACGTTATATACTATTACGTACTAACGTATAACGTTATATACTATTACGTACTAACGTATAACGTTATGTAGCATTACGTTATAACGTATAACGTTATATACTATTACGTTATAACGTATAACGTTATATACTATTACGTTATAACGTATAACGTTATATCCTATTACGTACTAACGTATAACGTTATATACCCTTACGTTATAACGTATAACATTATGTAGCATTACGTTATAACGTATAACGTTATATACTATTACGTTATAACGTATAACGTTATATACTATTACGTTATAACGTATAACGTTATATACTATTACGTTATAACGTATAACGTTATATACTATTACGTACTAACGTATAACGTTATATACTATTACGTTATAACGTATAACGTTATGTAGCATTACATTATAACGTATAACGTTATATACTATTACGTTATAACGAATAACGTTATATACTATTACGTTATAACGTATAACGTTATATACTATTCCGTTATAACGTATAACGTTATATACTATTACGTACTAACGTATAACGTTATATACTATTACATTATAACGTATAACGTTATGTAGCATTACGTTATAACGTATAACGTTATATACTATTACGTTATAACGTATAACGTTATATACTATTACGTACTAACGTATAACGTTATATACTATTACGTTATAACGTATAACGTTATATACTATTACGTTATAACGTATAACCTTATATACTATTACGTTATAACGTATAACGTTATATACTATTACGTTATAACGTATAACGTTATATACTATTACGTTATAACGTACAACGTTATATACTATTACGTTATAACGTATAACGTTATATACTATTACGTTATAGCGTATAACGTTATGTAGCATTACATTATAACGTATAACGTTATATACTACTACGTTATAACGTATATCGTTATATTGTAATACGTTATAACGTATAACGTTATGAAGCATTACGTTATAACGTATAACGTTATGTAGCATTATGTTATAAATTATAACGTTATATACTATTGCGTTATAACGTATAACGTTATATACTATTACGTTATAACGAATAACTTTATATACTATTACGTTATAACGTATAACGTTATATACTATTCCGTTATAACGTATAACGTTATATACTATTACGTTATAGCGTGTAACGTTATGTAGCATTATATTATAAAGTATAACGTTGTATACTAATACGTTATAAAGTACAACGTTATGTGCCATTACGCTATAACGTATAACCTTATATACTATTACGTTATAACGTATAACTTTATATACTATTACGTTGTAACGTATAACGATATATACTTTTACGTTATATCTTATAACGTTATGTAGCATTAGGTTATAACGTATAACCTTATACACTATTACGTTATAACATATAACGTTATAATATTACGTACTAACGTATCACGTTATGTAGCATTACGGAATAACGTATAACGTTACATACTATATCGTTGTAACGTATAACGATATATACTTTTAAGTTATAACTTATAACGTTATGTAGCATTACATTATAACGTATAACGTTATATACTACTACGTTATAACGTATATCGTTATATTGTAATACGTTATAACGTATAACGTTATGAAGCATTACGTTATAACGTATAACGTTATGTAGCATTACGTTATAACGTATAACGTTATATACTATTACGTTATAACGTATAACGTTATATACTATTACGTAATAACGTATAACGTTTTGTAGCATTACGTTATAACGTATAACGTTATGCAGCATTACGTTATAACGTATAACGTTATATACTATTACGTTATAACGTATAACGTTATATACTATTACGTACTAACGTATAACGTTATATACTCTTACGTTATAACGTATAACGTTATGTAGCATTACGTTATAACGTATAACATTATATACTATTACGTTATAACGTATAACGTTATATACTATTACGTACTAACGTATAACGTTATATACTATTACGTTATAACGTATAACGTTATATACTATTACGTTATAACGTATAACGTTATATACTATTACGTTATAACGTATAACGTTATATACTATTACGTACTAACGTATAACGTTATATACTATTACGTACTAACGTATAACGTTATGCAGCATTACGTTATAACGTATAACGTTATATACTATTACGTTATAACGTATAACGTTATATACTATTACGTTATAACGTATAACGTTATATACTATTACGTTCTAACGTATAACGTTATATACTATTACGTACTAACGTATAACGTTATATACTATTACGTACTAACGTATAACGTTATGTAGCATTACGTTATAACGTATAACGTTATATACTATTACGTTATAACGTATAACGTTATATACTATTACGTTATAACGTATAACGTTATATCCTATTACGGACTAACGTATAACGTTATATACCCTTACGTTATAACGTATAACGTTATGTAGCATTACGTTATAACGTATAACGTTATGTAGCATTACGTTATAACGTATAACGTTATATACTATTACGTTATAACGTATAACGTTATATACTATTACGTTATAACGTATAACGTTATATACTATTACGTACTAACGTATAACGTTATATACTATTACGTTATAACGTATAACATTATGTAGCATTACGTTATAACGTATAACGTTATATACTATTACGTTATAACGTATAACGTTATATACTATTACATTATAACGTATAACGTTATATACTATTACGTTATAACGTATAACGTTATATACTATTACGTACTAACGTATAACGTTATATACTATTACGTTATAACGTATAACGTTATATACTATTACGTACTAACGTATAACGTTATATACTATTACGTTATAACGTATAACGTTATGTAGCATTACATTATAACGTATAACGTTATATACTATTACGTTATAACGAATAACGTTATATACTATTACGTTATAACGTATAACGTTATATACTATTCCGTTATAACGTATAACGTTATATACTATTACGTACTAACGTATAACGTTATATACTATTACATTATAACGTATAACGTTATGTAGCATTACGTTATAACGTATAACGTTATATACTATTACGTTATAACGTATAACGTTATATACTATTACGTACTAACGTATAACGTTATATACTATTACGTTATAACGTATAACGTTATATACTATTACGTTATAACGTATAACCTTATATACTATTACGTTATAACGTATAACGTTATATACTATTACGTTATAACGTATAACGTTATATACTATTACGTTATAACGTACAACGTTATATACTATTACGTTATAACGTATAACGTTATATACTATTACGTTATAGCGTATAACGTTATGTAGCATTACATTATAACGTATAACGTTATATACTACTACGTTATAACGTATATCGTTATATTATAATACGTTATAACGTATAACGTTATGAAGCATTACGTTATAACGTATAACGTTATGTAGCATTATGTTATAAATTATAACGTTATATACTATTGCGTTATAACGTATAACGTTATATACTATTACGTTATAACGAATAACTTTATATACTATTACGTTATAACGTATAACGTTATATACTATTCCGTTATAACGTATAACGTTATATACTATTACGTTATAGCGTGTAACGTTATGTAGCATTATATTATAAAGTATAACGTTGTATACTAATACGTTATAAAGTACAACGTTATGTGCCATTACGCTATAACGTATAACCTTATATACTATTACGTTATAACGTATAACTTTATATACTATTACGTTGTAACGTATAACGATATATACTTTTACGTTATATCTTATAACGTTATGTAGCATTAGGTTATAACGTATAACCTTATACACTATTACGTTATAACATATAACGTTATAATATTACGTACTAACGTATCACGTTATGTAGCATTACGGAATAACGTATAACGTTACATACTATATCGTTGTAACGTATAACGATATATACTTTTACGTTATAACTTATAACGTTATGTAGCATTACATTATAACGTATAACGTTATATACTACTACGTTATAACGTATATCGTTATATTGTAATACGTTATAACGTATAACGTTATGAAGCATTACGTTATAACGTATAACGTTATGTAGCATTACGTTATAACGTATAACGTTATATACTATTACGTTATAACGTATAACGTTATATACTATTACGTAATAACGTATAACGTTTTGTAGCATTACGTTATAACGTATAACGTTATGCAGCATTACGTTATAACGTATAACGTTATATACTATTACGTTATAACGTATAACGTTATATACTATTACGTACTAACGTATAACGTTATATACTCTTACGTTATAACGTATAACGTTATGTAGCATTACGTTATAACGTATAACATTATATACTATTACGTTATAACGTATAACGTTATATACTATTACGTACTAACGTATAACGTTATATACTATTACGTTATAACGTATAACGTTATATACTATTACGTTATAACGTATAACGTTATATACTATTACGTTATAACGTATAACGTTATATACTATTACGTACTAACGTATAACGTTATATACTATTACGTACTAACGTATAACGTTATGCAGCATTACGTTATAACGTATAACGTTATATACTATTACGTTATAACGTATAACGTTATATACTATTACGTTATAACGTATAACGTTATATACTATTACGTTATAACGTATAACGTTATATACTATTACGTACTAACGTATAACGTTATATACTATTACGTACTAACGTATAACGTTATGTAGCATTACGTTATAACGTATAACGTTATATACTATTACGTTATAACGTATAACGTTATATACTATTACGTTATAACGTATAACGTTATATCCTATTACGGACTAACGTATAACGTTATATACCCTTACGTTATAACGTATAACGTTATGTAGCATTACGTTATAACGTATAACGTTATGTAGCATTACGTTATAACGTATAACGTTATATACTATTACGTTATAACGTATAACGTTATATACTATTACGTTATAACGTATAACGTTATATACTATTACGTACTAACGTATAACGTTATATACTATTACGTTATAACGTATAACATTATGTAGCATTACGTTATAACGTATAACGTTATATACTATTACGTTATAACGTATAACGTTATATACTATTACGTTATAACGTATAACGTTATATACTATTACGTTATAACGTATAACGTTATATACTATTACGTACTAACGTATAACGTTATATAATATTACGTTATAACGTATAACGTTATGTACTATTACGTTATAACGTATAACCTTATATACTATTACGATATAACGTATAACGTTATATACCATTACGTTATAACGTATAACGTTATATACTATTACGTTATAACGTATAACGTTATATACTATTACGTTATAACGTATAACGTTATATACTATTACGTTATAACGTATAACGTTATATACTATTACGTACTAACGTATAACGTTATATACTATTACGTACTAACGTATAACGTTATGTAGCATTACGTTATAACGTATAACGTTATATACTATTACGTTATAACGTATAACGTTATATACTATTACGTTATAACGTATAACGTTATATCCTATTACGGACTAACGTATAACGTTATATACTATTACGTACTAACGTATAACGTTATATACTATTACGTTATAACGTATAACATTATGTAGCATTACGTTATAACGTATAACGTTATATACTATTACGTTATAACGTATAACGTTATATACTATTACGTTATAACGTATAACGTTATATACTATTACGTTATAACGTATAACGTTAGTAGCATTACATTATAACGTATAACGTTATATACTATTACGTTATAACGAATAACGTTATATACTATTACGTTATAACGTATAACGTTATATACTATTCCGTTATAACGTATAACGTTATGTACTATTACGTAATAACGTATAACGTTTTGTAGCATTACATTATAACGTATAACGTTATATACTATTACGTTATAACGTATAACGTTATGTTGCATTTCGTTATAACGTATAACGTACTGTAGCATTACGTTATAACGTATAACGTTATGTGGCATTACGTTATAACGTATAGCGTTATATACAATTACGTTGTAACGTATAACGCTATATACTATTACGTACTAACGTATAACGTTATATACTATTACGTTATAACGTATAACGTTATATACTATTACGTACTAACGTATAACGTTATGTAGCATTACGTTATAACGTATAACGTTATGCAGCATTACGTTATAACGTATAACGTTATATACTATTACGTTATAACGTATAACGTTATATACTATTACGTTATAACGTATAACGTTATATACTATTACGTACTAACGTATAACGTTATATACTCTTACGTTACAACGTATAACGTTATGTAGCATTACGTTATAACGTATAACATTATATACTATTACGTTATAACGTATAACGTTATATACTATTACGTACTAACGTATAACGTTATATACTATTACGTTATAACGTATAACGTTATATACTATTACGTTATAACGTATAACGTTATATACTATTACGTTATAACGTATAACGTTATATACTATTACGTACTAACGTATAACGTTATATACTATTACGTACTAACGTATAACGTTATGCAGCATTACGTTATAACGTATAACGTTATATACTATTACGTTATAACGTATAACGTTATATACTATTACGTTATAACGTATAACGTTATATACTATTACGTTATAACGTATAACGTTATATACTATTACGTTATAACGTATAACGTTATATACTATTACGTACTAACGTATATCGTTATATACTATTACGTACTAACGTATAACGTTATGTAGCATTACGTTATAACGTATAACGTTATATACTATTACGTTATAACGTATAACGTTATATACTATTACGTTATAACGTATAACGTTATATCCTATTACGTACTAACGTATAACGTTATATACCCTTACGTTATAACGTATAACATTATGTAGCATTACGTTATAACGTATAACGTTATATACTATTACGTTATAACGTATAACGTTATATACTATTACGTTATAACGTATAACGTTATATACTATTACGTTATAACGTATAACGTTATATACTATTACGTACTAACGTATAACGTTATATACTATTACGTTATAACGTATAACGTTATGTAGCATTACGTTATAACGTATAACATTATATACTATTACGTTATAACGTATAACGTTATATACTATTACGTACTAACGTATAACGTTATATACTATTACGTTATAACGTATAACGTTATATACTATTACGTTATAACGTATAACGTTATATACTATTACGTTATAACGTATAACGTTATATACTATTACGTACTAACGTATAACGTTATATACTATTACGTACTAACGTATAACGTTATGCAGCATTACGTTATAACGTATAACGTTATATACTATTACGTTATAACGTATAACGTTATATACTATTACGTACTAACGTATAACGTTATGTAGCATTACGTTATAACGTATAACGTTATGCAGCATTACGTTATAACGTATAACGTTATATACTATTACGTTATAACGTATAACGTTATATACTATTACGTTATAACGTATAACGTTATATACTATTACGTACTAACGTATAACGTTATATACTCTTACGTTACAACGTATAACGTTATGTAGCATTACGTTATAACGTATAACATTATATACTATTACGTTATAACGTATAACGTTATATACTATTACGTACTAACGTATAACGTTATATACTATTACGTTATAACGTATAACGTTATATACTATTACGTTATAACGTATAACGTTATATACTATTACGTTATAACGTATAACGTTATATACTATTACGTACTAACGTATAACGTTATATACTATTACGTACTAACGTATAACGTTATGCAGCATTACGTTATAACGTATAACGTTATATACTATTACGTTATAACGTATAACGTTATATACTATTACGTTATAACGTATAACGTTATATACTATTACGTTATAACGTATAACGTTATATACTATTACGTTATAACGTATAACGTTATATACTATTACGTACTAACGTATATCGTTATATACTATTACGTACTAACGTATAACGTTATGTAGCATTACGTTATAACGTATAACGTTATATACTATTACGTTATAACGTATAACGTTATATACTATTACGTTATAACGTATAACGTTATATCCTATTACGTACTAACGTATAACGTTATATACCCTTACGTTATAACGTATAACATTATGTAGCATTACGTTATAACGTATAACGTTATATACTATTACGTTATAACGTATAACGTTATATACTATTACGTTATAACGTATAACGTTATATACTATTACGTTATAACGTATAACGTTATATACTATTACGTACTAACGTATAACGTTATATACTATTACGTTATAACGTATAACGTTATGTAGCATTACATTATAACGTATAACGTTATATACTATTACGTTATAACGAATAACGTTATATACTATTACGTTATAACGTATAACGTTATATACTATTCCGTTATAACGTATAACGTTATATACTATTACGTACTAACGTATAACGTTATATACTATTACATTATAACGTATAACGTTATGTAGCATTACGTTATAACGTATAACGTTATATACTATTACGTTATAACGTATAACGTTATATACTATTACGTACTAACGTATAACGTTATATACTATTACGTTATAACGTATAACGTTATATACTATTACGTTATAACGTATAACCTTATATACTATTACGTTATAACGTATAACGTTATATACTATTACGTTATAACGTATAACGTTATATACTATTACGTTATAACGTACAACGTTATATACTATTACGTTATAACGTATAACGTTATATACTATTACGTTATAGCGTATAACGTTATGTAGCATTACATTATAACGTATAACGTTATATACTACTACGTTATAACGTATATCGTTATATTGTAATACGTTATAACGTATAACGTTATGAAGCATTACGTTATAACGTATAACGTTATGTAGCATTATGTTATAAATTATAACGTTATATACTATTGCGTTATAACGTATAACGTTATATACTATTACGTTATAACGAATAACTTTATATACTATTACGTTATAACGTATAACGTTATATACTATTCCGTTATAACGTATAACGTTATATACTATTACGTTATAGCGTGTAACGTTATGTAGCATTATATTATAAAGTATAACGTTGTATACTAATACGTTATAAAGTACAACGTTATGTGCCATTACGCTATAACGTATAACCTTATATACTATTACGTTATAACGTATAACTTTATATACTATTACGTTGTAACGTATAACGATATATACTTTTACGTTATATCTTATAACGTTATGTAGCATTAGGTTATAACGTATAACCTTATACACTATTACGTTATAACATATAACGTTATAATATTACGTACTAACGTATCACGTTATGTAGCATTACGGAATAACGTATAACGTTACATACTATATCGTTGTAACGTATAACGATATATACTTTTACGTTATAACTTATAACGTTATGTAGCATTACATTATAACGTATAACGTTATATACTACTACGTTATAACGTATATCGTTATATTGTAATACGTTATAACGTATAACGTTATGAAGCATTACGTTATAACGTATAACGTTATGTAGCATTACGTTATAACGTATAACGTTATATACTATTACGTTATAACGTATAACGTTATATACTATTACGTAATAACGTATAACGTTTTGTAGCATTACGTTATAACGTATAACGTTATGCAGCATTACGTTATAACGTATAACGTTATATACTATTACGTTATAACGTATAACGTTATATACTATTACGTACTAACGTATAACGTTATATACTCTTACGTTATAACGTATAACGTTATGTAGCATTACGTTATAACGTATAACATTATATACTATTACGTTATAACGTATAACGTTATATACTATTACGTACTAACGTATAACGTTATATACTATTACGTTATAACGTATAACGTTATATACTATTACGTTATAACGTATAACGTTATATACTATTACGTTATAACGTATAACGTTATATACTATTACGTACTAACGTATAACGTTATATACTATTACGTACTAACGTATAACGTTATGCAGCATTACGTTATAACGTATAACGTTATATACTATTACGTTATAACGTATAACGTTATATACTATTACGTTATAACGTATAACGTTATATACTATTACGTTATAACGTATAACGTTATATACTATTACGTACTAACGTATAACGTTATATACTATTACGTACTAACGTATAACGTTATGTAGCATTACGTTATAACGTATAACGTTATATACTATTACGTTATAACGTATAACGTTATATACTATTACGTTATAACGTATAACGTTATATCCTATTACGGACTAACGTATAACGTTATATACCCTTACGTTATAACGTATAACGTTATGTAGCATTACGTTATAACGTATAACGTTATGTAGCATTACGTTATAACGTAAAACGTTATATACTATTACGTTATAACGTATAACGTTATATACTATTACGTTATAACGTATAACGTTATATACTATTACGTACTAACGTATAACGTTATATACTATTACGTTATAACGTATAACATTATGTAGCATTACGTTATAACGTATAACGTTATATACTATTACGTTATAACGTATAACGTTATATACTATTACGTTATAACGTATAACGTTATATACTATTACGTTATAACGTATAACGTTATATACTATTACGTACTAACGTATAACGTTATATAATATTACGTTATAACGTATAACGTTATGTACTATTACGTTATAACGTATAACCTTATATACTATTACGATATAACGTATAACGTTATATACCATTACGTTATAACGTATAACGTTATATACTATTACGTTATAACGTATAACGTTATATACTATTACGTTATAACGTATAACGTTATATACTATTACGTTATAACGTATAACGTTATATACTATTACGTACTAACGTATAACGTTATATACTATTACGTACTAACGTATAACGTTATGTAGCATTACGTTATAACGTATAACGTTATATACTATTACGTTATAACGTATAACGTTATATACTATTACGTTATAACGTATAACGTTATATCCTATTACGGACTAACGTATAACGTTATATACTATTACGTACCAACGTATAACGTTATGTACTATTACGTTATAACGTATAACCTTATATACTATTACGATATAACGTATAACGTTATATACCATTACGTTATAACGTATAACGTTATATACTATTACGTTATAACGTACAACGTTATATACTATTACGTTATAACGTATAACGTTATATACTATTACGTTATAACGTATAACGTTAGTAGCATTACATTATAACGTATAACGTTATATACTATTACGTTATAACGAATAACGTTATATACTATTACGTTATAACGTATAACGTTATATACTATTCCGTTATAACGTATAACGTTATGTACTATTACGTTATAGCGTGTAACGTTATGTAGCATTACGTTATAACGTATAACGTTATGTAGCATTATGTTATAAATTATAACGTTATATACTATTGCGTTATAACGTATAACGTTATATATTATTACGTTATAACGAATAACGTTATATACTATTACGTTATAACGTATAACGTTATATACTATTCCGTTATAACGTATAACGTTATATACTATTACGTTATAGCGTGTAACGTTATGTAGCATTATATTATAAAGTATAACGTTGTATACTAATACGTTATAAAGTATAACGTTATGTGCCATTACGCTATAACGTATAACCTTATATACTATTACGTTATAACGTATAACTTTATATACTATTACGTTGTAACGTATAACGATATATACTTTTACGTTATAACTTATAACGTTATGTAGCATTAGGTTATAACGTATAACCTTATACACTATTACGTTATAACGTATAACGTTATAATATTACGTACTAACGTATAACGTCATGTAGCATTACGTAATAACGTATAACGTTACATACTATGTCGTTGTAACGTATAACGATATATACTTTTACGTTATAACGTATAACGTTATGTAGCATTACGTTATAACGTATAACGTTATATACTATTACGTTATAACGTATAACGTTATATACTATTACGTAATAACGTATAACGTTATATACTATTACTTTATAACGTATAACGTTATATACTATTACGTACTAACGTATAACGTTGTGTAGCACTACGTTATAACGTATTATGTTATGTAGCATTACGTGTAACGTATAACGTTATGTAGCATTACGTTATAACGAATAACGTTATATACTATTACGTTATAACGTATAACGTTATATACTATTACGTTATAGCGTATATCGTTATATACTATTACGTTATAACGTATAACGTTATATAATATTTCGTTATGACGTATAACGTTATGTAGCATTATGTTATAAAGTATAACGTTATATACTATTGCGTTATAACGTATAACGTTATATACTATTACGTTATAACGAATAACGTTATATACTATTACGTTATAACGAATAACGTTATATACTATTACGTTATAACGTATAACGTTATGTTGCATTTCGTTATAACGTATAACGTAATGTAGCATTACGTTATAACGTATAACGTTATGTGGCATTACGTTATAACGTATAGCGTCATATACTATTACGTTATAACGTATAACGTTATATACTATTACGTTATAACGTACAACGTTATATACTATTACGTTATAACGTATAACGTTATATACTATTACGTTATAACGTATAACGTTATGTAGCATTACATTATAACGTATAACGTTATATACTATTACGTTATAACGAATAACGTTATATACTATTACGTTATAACGTATAACGTTATATACTATTACGTTATAACGTATAACGTTATATACTATTACGTACTAACGTATAACGTTATATACTATTACGTTATAACGTATAACGTTATATACTATTACGTTATAACGTATAACCTTATATACTATTACGTTATAACGTATAACGTTATATACTATTACGTTATAACGTATAACGTTATATACTATTACGTTATAACGTACAACGTTATATACTATTACGTTATAACGTATAACGTTATATACTATTACGTTATAGCGTATAACGTTATGTAGCATTACATTATAACGTATAACGTTATATACTACTACGTTATAACGTATATCGTTATATTGTAATACGTTATAACGTATAACGTTATGAAGCATTACGTTATAACGTATAACGTTATGTAGCATTATGTTATAAATTATAACGTTATATACTATTGCGTTATAACGTATAACGTTATATACTATTACGTTATAACGAATAACTTTATATACTATTACGTTATAACGTATAACGTTATATACTATTCCGTTATAACGTATAACGTTATATACTATTACGTTATAGCGTGTAACGTTATGTAGCATTATATTATAAAGTATAACGTTGTATACTAATACGTTATAAAGTACAACGTTATGTGCCATTACGCTATAACGTATAACCTTATATACTATTACGTTATAACGTATAACTTTATATACTATTACGTTGTAACGTATAACGATATATACTTTTACGTTATATCTTATAACGTTATGTAGCATTAGGTTATAACGTATAACCTTATACACTATTACGTTATAACATATAACGTTATAATATTACGTACTAACGTATCACGTTATGTAGCATTACGGAATAACGTATAACGTTACATACTATATCGTTGTAACGTATAACGATATATACTTTTACGTTATAACTTATAACGTTATGTAGCATTACATTATAACGTATAACGTTATATACTACTACGTTATAACGTATATCGTTATATTGTAATACGTTATAACGTATAACGTTATGAAGCATTACGTTATAACGTATAACGTTATGTAGCATTACGTTATAACGTATAACGTTATATACTATTACGTTATAACGTATAACGTTATATACTATTACGTAATAACGTATAACGTTTTGTAGCATTACGTTATAACGTATAACGTTATGCAGCATTACGTTATAACGTATAACGTTATATACTATTACGTTATAACGTATAACGTTATATACTATTACGTACTAACGTATAACGTTATATACTCTTACGTTATAACGTATAACGTTATGTAGCATTACGTTATAACGTATAACATTATATACTATTACGTTATAACGTATAACGTTATATACTATTACGTACTAACGTATAACGTTATATACTATTACGTTATAACGTATAACGTTATATACTATTACGTTATAACGTATAACGTTATATACTATTACGTTATAACGTATAACGTTATATACTATTACGTACTAACGTATAACGTTATATACTATTACGTACTAACGTATAACGTTATGCAGCATTACGTTATAACGTATAACGTTATATACTATTACGTTATAACGTATAACGTTATATACTATTACGTTATAACGTATAACGTTATATACTATTACGTTATAACGTATAACGTTATATACTATTACGTACTAACGTATAACGTTATATACTATTACGTACTAACGTATAACGTTATGTAGCATTACGTTATAACGTATAACGTTATATACTATTACGTTATAACGTATAACGTTATATACTATTACGTTATAACGTATAACGTTATATCCTATTACGGACTAACGTATAACGTTATATACCCTTACGTTATAACGTATAACGTTATGTAGCATTACGTTATAACGTATAACGTTATGTAGCATTACGTTATAACGTAAAACGTTATATACTATTACGTTATAACGTATAACGTTATATACTATTACGTTATAACGTATAACGTTATATACTATTACGTACTAACGTATAACGTTATATACTATTACGTTATAACGTATAACATTATGTAGCATTACGTTATAACGTATAACGTTATATACTATTACGTTATAACGTATAACGTTATATACTATTACGTTATAACGTATAACGTTATATACTATTACGTTATAACGTATAACGTTATATACTATTACGTACTAACGTATAACGTTATATAATATTACGTTATAACGTATAACGTTATGTACTATTACGTTATAACGTATAACCTTATATACTATTACGATATAACGTATAACGTTATATACCATTACGTTATAACGTATAACGTTATATACTATTACGTTATAACGTATAACGTTATATACTATTACGTTATAACGTATAACGTTATATACTATTACGTTATAACGTATAACGTTATATACTATTACGTACTAACGTATAACGTTATATACTATTACGTACTAACGTATAACGTTATGTAGCATTACGTTATAACGTATAACGTTATATACTATTACGTTATAACGTATAACGTTATATACTATTACGTTATAACGTATAACGTTATATCCTATTACGGACTAACGTATAACGTTATATACTATTACGTACCAACGTATAACGTTATGTACTATTACGTTATAACGTATAACCTTATATACTATTACGATATAACGTATAACGTTATATACCATTACGTTATAACGTATAACGTTATATACTATTACGTTATAACGTACAACGTTATATACTATTACGTTATAACGTATAACGTTATATACTATTACGTTATAACGTATAACGTTAGTAGCATTACATTATAACGTATAACGTTATATACTATTACGTTATAACGAATAACGTTATATACTATTACGTTATAACGTATAACGTTATATACTATTCCGTTATAACGTATAACGTTATGTACTATTACGTTATAGCGTGTAACGTTATGTAGCATTACGTTATAACGTATAACGTTATGTAGCATTATGTTATAAATTATAACGTTATATACTATTGCGTTATAACGTATAACGTTATATATTATTACGTTATAACGAATAACGTTATATACTATTACGTTATAACGTATAACGTTATATACTATTCCGTTATAACGTATAACGTTATATACTATTACGTTATAGCGTGTAACGTTATGTAGCATTATATTATAAAGTATAACGTTGTATACTAATACGTTATAAAGTATAACGTTATGTGCCATTACGCTATAACGTATAACCTTATATACTATTACGTTATAACGTATAACTTTATATACTATTACGTTGTAACGTATAACGATATATACTTTTACGTTATAACTTATAACGTTATGTAGCATTAGGTTATAACGTATAACCTTATACACTATTACGTTATAACGTATAACGTTATAATATTACGTACTAACGTATAACGTCATGTAGCATTACGTAATAACGTATAACGTTACATACTATGTCGTTGTAACGTATAACGATATATACTTTTACGTTATAACGTATAACGTTATGTAGCATTACGTTATAACGTATAACGTTATATACTATTACGTTATAACGTATAACGTTATATACTATTACGTAATAACGTATAACGTTATATACTATTACTTTATAACGTATAACGTTATATACTATTACGTACTAACGTATAACGTTGTGTAGCACTACGTTATAACGTATTATGTTATGTAGCATTACGTGTAACGTATAACGTTATGTAGCATTACGTTATAACGAATAACGTTATATACTATTACGTTATAACGTATAACGTTATATACTATTACGTTATAGCGTATATCGTTATATACTATTACGTTATAACGTATAACGTTATATAATATTTCGTTATGACGTATAACGTTATGTAGCATTATGTTATAAAGTATAACGTTATATACTATTGCGTTATAACGTATAACGTTATATACTATTACGTTATAACGAATAACGTTATATACTATTACGTTATAACGAATAACGTTATATACTATTACGTTATAACGTATAACGTTATGTTGCATTTCGTTATAACGTATAACGTAATGTAGCATTACGTTATAACGTATAACGTTATGTGGCATTACGTTATAACGTATAGCGTCATATACTATTACGTTATAACGTATAACGTTATATACTATTACGTTATAACGTACAACGTTATATACTATTACGTTATAACGTATAACGTTATATACTATTACGTTATAACGTATAACGTTATGTAGCATTACATTATAACGTATAACGTTATATACTATTACGTTATAACGAATAACGTTATATACTATTACGTTATAACGTATAACGTTATATACTATTCCGTTATAACTCATAACGTTATATACTATTACGTTATAGCGTGTAACGTTATGTAGCATTACGTTATAACGTATAACGTTATGTAGCATTATGTTATAAATTATAACGTTATATACTATTGTGTTATAACGTATAACGTTATATACTATTACGTTATAACGAATAACGTTATATACTATTACGTTATAACGTATAACGTTATATACTATTCCGTTATAACGTATAACGTTATATACTATTACGCTATAGCGTGTAACGTTATGTAGCATTATATTATAAAGTATAACGTTGTATACTAATACGTTATAAAGTATAACGTTATGTGCCATTACGCTATAACGTATAACCTTATATACTATTACGTTATAACGTATAACTTTATATACTATTACGTTGTAACGTATAACGATATATACTTTTACGTTATAACTTATAACGTTATGTTGCATTAGGTTATAACGTATAACCTTATACACTATTACGTTATAACGTATAACGTTATAATATTACGTACTAACGTATAACGTTATGTAGCATTACGTAATAACGTATAACGTTACATACTATGTCGTTGTAACGTATAACGATATATACTTTTACGTTATAACGTATAACGTTATGTAGCATTACGTTATAACGTATAACGTTATATACTATTACGTTATAACGTATAACGTTATATACTATTACGTAATAACGTATAACGTTATATACTATTACTTTATAACGTATAACGTTATATACTATTACGTACTAACGTATAACGTTGTGTAGCACTACGTTATAACGTATTATGTTATGTAGCATTACGTGTAACGTATAACGTTATGTAGCATTACGTTATAACGAATAACGTTATATACTATTACGTTATAACGTATAACGTTATATACTATTACGTTATAGCGTATATCGTTATATACTATTACGTTATAACGTATAACGTTATATACTATTTCGTTATGACGTATAACGTTATGTAGCATTATGTTATAAAGTATAACGTTATATACTATTGCGTTATAACGTATAACGTTATATACTATTACGTTATAACGTATAACCTTATACACTATTACGTTATAACATATAACGTTATAATATTACGTACTAACGTATAACGTTATGTAGCATTACGGAATAACGTATAACGTTACATACTATGTCGTTGTAACGTATAACGATATATACTTTTACGTTATAACTTATAACGTTATGTAGCATTACGTTATAACGTATAACATTATGTACTATTACGTTATAACGTATAACGTTATGTAGCATTACGTTATAACGTATAACGTTATATACTATTACGTTATAACGTATAACGTTATATACTATTACGTAATAACGTATAACGTTTTGTAGCATTACATTATAACGTATAACGTTATATACTATTACGTTATAACGTATAACGTTATGTTGCATTTCGTTATAACGTATAACGTACTGTAGCATTACGTTATAACGTATAACGTTATGTGGCATTACGTTATAACGTATAGCGTTATATACTATTACGTTATAACGTATAACGCTATATACTATTACGTACTAACGTATAACGTTATATACTATTACGTTATAACGTATAACGTTATATACTATTACGTACTAACGTATAACGTTATGTAGCATTACGCTATAACGTATTATGTTATGTAGCATTACGTTATAACGTATAACGTTATGTAGCATTACGTCATGACGTATAACGTTATATACTATTACGTCATAACGTATAACGTTATATACTATTACGTACTCACGTATAACGTTATATACGATTACGTACTAACGTATAACGTTATGTAGCATTACGTTATAACGTATTACGTTATGTAGCATTACGTTATAACATATAACGTCATTTAGCATTACGTTCTAACGTATAACGTTATATACTATTACGTACTAACGTATAACGTTATGTAGCATTACGTTATAACGTATAACGTTATGCAGCATTACGTTATAACGTATAACGTTATATACTATTACGTTATAACGTATAACGTTATATACTATTACGTTATAACGTATAACGTTATATACTATTACGTACTAACGTATAACGTTATATACTCTTACGTTATAACGTATAACGTTATGTAGCATTACGTTATAACGTATAACATTATATACTATTACGTTATAACGTATAACGTTATATACTATTACGTACTAACGTATAACGTTATATACTATTACGTTATAACGTATAACGTTATATACTATTACGTTATAACGTATAACGTTATATACTATTACGTTATAACGTATAACGTTATATACTATTACGTACTAACGTATAAGGTTATATACTATTACGTACTAACGTATAACGTTATGCAGCATTACGTTATAACGTATAACGTTATATACTATTACGTTATAACGTATAACGTTATATACTATTACGTTATAACGTATAACGTTATATACTATTACGTACTAACGTATAACGTTATATACTATTACGTACTAACGTATAACGTTATATACTATTACGTTATAACGTATAACGTTATATACTATTACGTTATAACGTATAACCTTATACACTATTACGTTATAACGTATAACGTTATAATATTACGTACTAACGTATAACGTTATGTAGCATTACGTAATAACGTATAACGTTACATACTATGTCGTTGTAACGTATAACGATATATACTTTTACGTTATAACGTATAACGTTATGTAGCATTACGTTATAACGTATAACGTTATATACTATTACGTTATAACGTATAACGTTATATACTATTACGTAATAACGTATAACGTTATATACTATTACTTTATAACGTATAACGTTATATACTATTACGTACTAACGTATAACGTTGTGTAGCACAACGTTATAACGTATTATGTTATGTAGCATTACGTGATAACGTATAACGTTATGTAGCATTACGTTATAACGAATAACGTTATATACTATTACGTTATAACGTATAACGTTATATACTATTACGTTATAGCGTATATCGTTATATACTATTACGTTATAACGTATAACGTTATATACTATTACGTTATGACGTATAACGTTACATACTATTACGTTATAACGTATAACGTTACATACTATTACGTTATAACGTATAACGTTATATACTATTACGCCATAACGTGTAACGTTATATACTATTACGTTATAACGTATAACGTTATATACTATTACGTACTAACGTAGAACGTTATGTAGCATTACGCTATAACGTATTATGTTATGTAGCATTACGTTATAACGTATAACGTTATGTAGCATTACGTCATGACGTATAACGTTATATACTATTACGTCATAACGTATAACGTTATATACTATTACGTACTAACGTATAACGTTATATACGATTACGTACTAACGTATAACGTTATGTAGCATTACGTTATAACGTATTACGTTATGTAGCATTACGTTATAACATATAACGTCATTTAGCATTACGTTCTAACGTTTAACGTTATATACTATTACGTTGTAACGATGAACATTATATACAAATACGTTATAACGTATAGCGTTATGTAGCATTACGTTATAACGTATAACTTTATATACTATTGCGTTATAACGTATAACGTTATTTAGCATTACCTTATATCGTATAACGTTACATACTATTACGTTATAACGCATAACGTTATATTGTAATACGTTATAGCGTATAACGTTATGTAGCATTACGTTATAACGTATAACGTTATGTAGCATTATGTTATAAAGTATAACGTTATATACTATTGCGTTATAACGTATAACGTTATATACTATTACGTTATAACGAATAACGTTATATACTATTACGTTATAACGTATAACGTTATGCTGCATTTCGTTATAACGTATAACGTAATGTAGCATTACGTTATAACGTATAACGTTATGTGGCATTACGTTATAACGTATAGCGTTATATACTATTACGTTATAACGTATAACGTTATATACTATTACGTTATAGCGTATATCGTTATATACTATTACGTTATAACGTATAACGTTATATACTATTACGTTATGACGTATAACGTTATATACTATTACGCCATAACGTATAACGTTATATACTATTACGTTATAACGTATAACGTTATATACTATTACGTTATAACGTATAACGTTATATACTATTACGTTATAACGTATAACGTTATATACTATTACGTACTAACGTATAACGTTATATACTCTTACGTTATAACGTATAACGTTATGTAGCATTACGTTATAACGTATAACATTATATACTATTACGTTATAACGTATAACGTTATATACTATTACGTACTAACGTATAACGTTATATACTATTACGTTATAACGTATAACGTTATATACTATTACGTTATAACGTATAACGTTATATACTATTACGTTATAACGTATAACGTTATATACTATTACGTACTAACGTATAACGTTATATACTATTACGTACTAACGTATAACGTTATGCAGCATTACGTTATAACGTATAACGTTATATACTATTACGTTATAACGTATAACGTTATATACTATTACGTTATAACGTATAACGTTATATACTATTACGTACTAACGTATAACGTTATATACTCTTACGTTATAACGTATAACGTTATGTAGCATTACGTTATAACGTATAACATTATATACTATTACGTTATAACGTATAACGTTATATACTATTACGTACTAACGTATAACGTTATATACTATTACGTTATAACGTATAACGTTATATACTATTACGTTATAACGTATAACGTTATATACTATTACGTTATAACGTATAACGTTATATACTATTACGTACTAACGTATAACGTTATATACTATTACGTACTAACGTATAACGTTATGCAGCATTACGTTATAACGTATAACGTTATATACTATTACGTTATAACGTATAACGTTATATACTATTACGTTATAACGTATAACGTTATATACTATTACGTACTAACGTATAACGTTATATACTATTACGTACTAACGTATAACGTTATATACTATTACGTTATAACGTATAACGTTATATACTATTACGTTATAACGTATAACCTTATACACTATTACGTTATAACGTATAACGTTATAATATTACGTACTAACGTATAACGTTATGCAGCATTACGTTATAACGTATAACGTTATATACTATTACGTTATAACGTATAACGTTATGTTGCATTTCGTTATAACGTATAACGTAATGTAGCATTACGTTATAACGTATAACGTTATGTGGCATTACGTTATAACGTATAGCGTTATATACTATTACGTTATAACGTATAACGTTATATACTATTACGTAATAACGTATAACGTTTTGTAGCATTACATTATAACGTATAACGTTATATACTATTACGTTATAACGTATAACGTTATGTAGCATTAGGTTATAACGTATAACCTTATACACTATTACGTTATAACATATAACGTTATAATATTACGTACTAACGTATAACGTTATGTAGCATTACGGAATAACGTATAACGTTACATACTATGTCGTTGTAACGTATAACGATATATACTTTTACGTTATAACTTATAACGTTATGTAGCATTACGTTATAACGTATAACATTATGTACTATTACGTTATAACGTATAACGTTATGTAGCATTACGTTATAACGTATAACGTTATATACTATTACGTTATAACGTATAACGTTATATACTATTACGTAATAACGTATAACGTTTTGTAGCATTACATTATAACGTATAACGTTATATACTATTACGTTATAACGTATAACGTTATGTTGCATTTCGTTATAACGTATAACGTACTGTAGCATTACGTTATAACGTATAACGTTATGTGGCATTACGTTATAACGTATAGCGTTATATACTATTACGTTATAACGTATAACGCTATATACTATTACGTACTAACGTATAACGTTATATACTATTACGTTATAACGTATAACGTTATATACTATTACGTACTAACGTATAACGTTATGTAGCATTACGCTATAACGTATTATGTTATGTAGCATTACGTTATAACGTATAACGTTATGTAGCATTACGTCATGACGTATAACGTTATATACTATTACGTCATAACGTATAACGTTATGTAGCATTACGTTATAACGTATAACGTTATGCAGCATTACGTTATAACGTATAACGTTATATACTATTACGTTATAACGTATAACGTTATATACTATTACGTTATAACGTATAACGTTATATACTATTACGTACTAACGTATAACGTTATATACTCTTACGTTATAACGTATAACGTTATGTAGCATTACGTTATAACGTATAACATTATATACTATTACGTTATAACGTATAACGTTACATACTATTACGTACTAACGTATAACGTTATATACTATTACGTTATAACGTATAACGTTATATACTATTACGTTATAACGTATAACGTTATATACTATTACGTTATAACGTATAACGTTATATACTATTACGTACTAACGTATAACGTTATATACTATTACGTACTAACGTATAACGTTATGCAGCATTACGTTATAACGTATAACGTTATATACTATTACGTTATAACGTATAACGTTATATACTATTACGTTATAACGTATAACGTTATATACTATTACGTACTAACGTATAACGTTATATACTATTACGTACTAACGTATAACGTTATATACTATTACGTTATAACGTATAACGTTATATACTATTACGTTATAACGTATAACCTTATACACTATTTCGTTATAACGTATAACGTTATAATATTACGTACTAACGTATAACGTTATGTAGCATTACGTAATAACGTATAACGTTACATACTATGTCGTTGTAACGTATAACGATATATACTTTTACGTTATAACGTATAACGTTATGTAGCATTACGTTATAACGTATAACGTTATATACTATTACGTTATAACGTATAACGTTATATACTATTACGTAATAACGTATAACGTTATATACTATTACTTTATAACGTATAACGTTATATACTATTACGTACTAACGTATAACGTTGTGTAGCACAACGTTATAACGTATTATGTTATGTAGCATTACGTGATAACGTATAACGTTATGTAGCATTACGTTATAACGAATAACGTTATATACTATTACGTTATAACGTATAATGTTATATACTATTACGTTATAGCGTATATCGTTATATACTATTACGTTATAACGTATAACGTTATATACTATTACGTTATGACGTATAACGTTACATACTATTACGTTATAACGTATAACGTTACATACTATTACGTTATAACGTATAACGTTATATACTATTACGCCATAACGTGTAACGTTATATACTATTACGTTATAACGTATAACGTTATATACTATTACGTACTAACGTAGAACGTTATGTAGCATTACGCTATAACGTATTATGTTATGTAGCATTACGTTATAACGTATAACGTTATGTAGCATTACGTCATGACGTATAACGTTATATACTATTACGTCATAACGTATAACGTTATATACTATTACGTACTAACGTATAACGTTATATACGATTACGTACTAACGTATAACGTTATGTAGCATTACGTTATAACGTATTACGTTATGTAGCATTACGTTATAACATATAACGTCATTTAGCATTACGTTCTAACGTATAACGTTATATACTATTACGTTGTAACGATGAACATTATATACAAATACGTTATAACGTATAGCGTTATGTAGCATTACGTTATAACGTATAACTTTATATACTATTGCGTTATAACGTATAACGTTATTTAGCATTACCTTATATCGTATAACGTTACATACTATTACGTTATAACGCATAACGTTATATTGTAATACGTTATAGCGTATAACGTTATGTAGCACTACGTTATAACGTATAACGTTATGTAGCATTATGTTATAAAGTATAACGTTATATACTATTGCGTTATAACGTATAACGTTATATACTATTACGTTATAACGAATAACGTTATATACTATTACGTTATAACGTATAACGTTATGCTGCATTTCGTTATAACGTATAACGTAATGTAGCATTACGTTATAACGTATAACGTTATGTGGCATTACGTTATAACGTATAGCGTTATATACTATTACGTTATAACGTATAACGTTATATACTATTACGTTATAGCGTATATCGTTATATACTATTACGTTATAACGTATAACGTTATATACTATTACGTTATGACGTATAACGTTATATACTATTACGCCATAACGTGTAACGTTATATACTATTACGTTATAACGTATAACGTTATATACTATTACGTTATAACGTATAACGTTATATACTATTACGTTATAACGTATAACGTTATATACTATTACGTACTAACGTATAACGTTATATACTCTTACGTTATAACGTATAACGTTATGTAGCATTACGTTATAACGTATAACATTATATACTATTACGTTATAACGTATAACGTTATATACTATTACGTACTAACGTATAACGTTATATACTATTACGTTATAACGTATAACGTTATATACTATTACGTTATAACGTATAACGTTATATACTATTACGTTATAACGTATAACGTTATATACTATTACGTACTAACGTATAACGTTATATACTATTACGTACTAACGTATAACGTTATGCAGCATTACGTTATAACGTATAACGTTATATACTATTACGTTATAACGTATAACGTTATATACTATTACGTTATAACGTATAACGTTATATACTATTACGTACTAACGTATAACGTTATATACTCTTACGTTATAACGTATAACGTTATGTAGCATTACGTTATAACGTATAACATTATATACTATTACGTTATAACGTATAACGTTATATACTATTACGTACTAACGTATAACGTTATATACTATTACGTTATAACGTATAACGTTATATACTATTACGTTATATCGTATAACGTTATATACTATTACGTTATAACGTATAACGTTATATACTATTACGTACTAACGTATAACGTTATATACTATTACGTACTAACGTATAACGTTATGCAGCATTACGTTATAACGTATAACGTTATATACTATTACGTTATAACGTATAACGTTATATACTATTACGTTATAACGTATAACGTTATATACTATTACGTACTAACGTATAACGTTATATACTATTACGTACTAACGTATAACGTTATATACTATTACGTTATAACGTATAACGTTATATACTATTACGTTATAACGTATAACCTTATACACTATTACGTTATAACGTATAACGTTATAATATTACGTACTAACGTATAACGTTATGTAGCATTACGTAATAACGTATAACGTTACATACTATGTCGTTGTAACGTATGACGATATATACTTTTACGTTATAACGTATAACGTTATGTAGCATTACGTTATAACGTATAACGTTATATACTATTACGTTATAACGTATAACGTTATATACTATTACGTAATAACGTATAACGTTATATACTATTACTTTATAACGTATAACGTTATATACTATTACGTACTAACGTATAACGTTGTGTAGCACAACGTTATAACGTATTATGTTATGTAGCATTACGTGATAACGTATAACGTTATGTAGCATTACGTTATAACGAATAACGTTATATACTATTACGTTATAACGTATAACGTTATATACTATTACGTTATATCGTATATCGTTATACACTATTACGTTATAACGTATAACGTTATATACTATTACGTTATGACGTATAACGTTACATACTATTACGTTATAACGTATAACGTTACATACTATTACGTTACATACTATTACGTTATAACGTATAACGTTACATACTATTACGTTATAACGTATAACGTTATATACTATTACGCCATAACGTGTAACGTTATATACTATTACGTTATAACGTATAACGTTATATACTATTACGTACTAACGTAGAACGTTATGTAGCATTACGCTATAACGTATTATGTTATGTAGCATTACGTTATAACGTATAACGTTATGTAGCATTACGTCATGACGTATAACGTTATATACTATTACGTCATAACGTATAACGTTATATACTATTACGTACTAACGTATAACGTTATATACGATTACGTACTAACGTATAACGTTATGTAGCATTACGTTATAACGTATTACGTTATGTAGCATTACGTTATAACATATAACGTTATATTGTAATACGTTATAGCGTATAACGTTATGTAGCATTACGTTATAACGTATAACGTTATGTAGCATTATGTTATAAAGTATAACGTTATATACTATTACGTTATAACGTATAACGTTATGCTGCATTTCGTTATAACGTATAACGTAATGTAGCATTACGTTATAACGTATAACGTTATGTGGCATTACGTTATAACGTATAGCGTTATATACTATTACGTTATAACGTATAACGTTATATACTATTACGTTATAGCGTATATCGTTATATACTATTACGTTATAACGTATAACGTTATATACTATTACGTTATGACGTATAACGTTATATACTATTACGCCATAACGTATAACGTTATATACTATTACGTTATAACGTATAACGTTATATACTATTACGTACTAACGTAGAACGTTATGTAGCATTACGCTATAACGTATTATGTTATGTAGCATTACGTTATAACGTATAACGTTATGTAGCATTACGTCATGACGTATAACGTTATATACTATTACGTCATAACGTATAACGTTATATACTATTACGTACTAACGTATAACGTTATATACTATTACGTTATAACGTATAACGTTATATACTATTACGTTATAACGTATAACGTTATATACTATTACGTTATAACGTATAACGTTATATACTATTACGTACTAACGTATAACGCTATATACTATTACGTTATAACGTATAACGTTATGCAGCATTACGTTATGACGTATAACGTTATATACTATTACGTTATAACGTATAACGTTATATACTATTACGTTATAACGTATAACGTTATGTACTATTACGTACTAACGTATAACGTTATATACTCTTACGTTATAACGTATAACGTTATGTAGAAATACGTTATAACGTATAACGTTATATACTATTACGTTATAACGTATAACGTTTTATACTATTACGTACTAACGTATAACGTTATATACTATTCCGTTATAACGTATAACGTTATATACTATTGCGTTATAACGTATAACGTTATATACTATTACGTTATAACGAATAACGTTATATACTATTACGTTATAACGTATAACGTTATGTTGCATTTCGTTCTAACGTATAACGTAATGTAGCATTACGTTATAACGTATAACGTTATGTGGCATTACGTTATAACGTATAGCGTTATATACTATTACGTTATAACGTATAACGTTATATACTATTACGTTATAGCGTATATCGTTATATACTATTACGTTATAACGTATAACGTTATATACTATTACGTTATGACGTATAACGTTATATACTATTACGCCATATCGTATAACGTTATATACTATTACGTTATAACGTATAACGTTATATACTATTACGTACCAACGTAGAACGTTATGTAGCATTACGCTATAACGTATTATGTTATGTAGCATTACGTTATAACGTATAACGTTATGTAGCATTACGTCATGACGTATAACGTTATATACTATTACGTCATAACGTATAACGTTATATACTATTACGTACTAACGTATAACGTTATATACTATTACGTTATAACGTATAACGTTATATGTTATTACGTTATAACGTATAACGTTATATACTATTACGTACTAACGTATAACGCTATATACTATTACGTTATAACGTATAACGTTATGCAGCATTACGTTATAACGTATAACGTTATATACTATTACGTTATAACGTATAACGTTATATACTATTACGTTATAACGTATAACGTTATATACTATTACGTACTAACGTATAACGTTATATACTCTTACGTTATAACGTATAACGTTATGTAGCATTACGTTATAACGTATAACGTTTTGTAGAATTACGTTATAACGTATAACGTTATATACTATTCCGATATAACGTATAACGTTATATACTATTAGGTTATAACGTATGACGTTATATACTATAACGTTATAACGTATAACGTTATATACTATTACGTTATAACGTATAACGTTATATACAATTACGTGATAACGTATACCGTTATGTAGCATTACCGTATATCGTATAACGTTATATACTATTACGTTATAACGTATAACGTTATGTAGAATTACGTTATAACGTATAACGTTATATACTATTACGTTATAACGTATAACGTTTTATACTATTACGTACTAACGTATAACGTTATATACTATTACGTTATAACGTATAACGTTTTATACTATTACGTATTAACGTATAACGTTATATACTATTCCGTTATAACGTATAACGTTATATACTATTAGGTTATAACGTATAACGTTATATACTATAACGTTATAACGTATAACGTTATATACTATTACGTTATAACGTATAACGTTATATACAATTACGTGATAACGTATAACGTTATGTAGCATTACCGTATATCGTATAACGTTATATACTATTACGTACTAACGTATAACGTTATGTAGCATTACGTTCTAACGTATAACGTTATATACTATTACGTTGTAACGATGAACATTATATACAAATACGTTATAACGTATAGCGTTATGTAGCATTACGTTATAACGTATAACTTTATATACTATTGCGTTATAACGTATAACGTTATTTAGCATTACCTTATATCGTATAACGTTACATACTATTACGTTATAACGTATATCGTTATATTGTAATACGTTATAACGTATAACGTTATGTAGCATTACGATATAACGTATAACGTTATGTAGCATTATGTTATAAATTATAACGTTATATACTATTGCGTTATAACGTATAACGTTATATACTATTACGATATAACGAATAACGTTATATACTATTACGTTATGACGTATAACGTTATATACTATTACGCCATATCGTATAACGTTATATACTATTACGTTATAACGTATAACGTTATATACTATTACGTACTAACGTAGAACGTTATGTAGCATTACGCTATAACGTATTATGTTATGTAGCATTACGTTATAACGTATAACGTTATGTAGCATTACGTCATGACGTATAACGTTATATACTATTACGTCATAACGTATAACGTTATATACTATTACGTACTAACGTATAACGTTATATACTATTACGTTATAACGTATAACGTTATATACTATTACGTTATAACGTATAACGTTATATGTTATTACGTTATAACGTATAACGTTATATACTATTACGTACTAACGTATAACGCTATATACTATTACGTTATAACGTATAACGTTATGCAGCATTACGTTATAACGTATAACGTTATATACTATTACGTTATAACGTATAACGTTATATACTATTACGTTATAACGTATAACGTTATATACTATTACGTACTAACGTATAACGTTATATACTCTTACGTTATAACGTATAACGTTATGTAGCATTACGTTATAACGTATAACGTTTTGTAGAATTACGTTATAACGTATAACGTTATATACTATTACGTTATAACGTATAACGTTTTATACTATTACGTACTAACGTATAACGTTATATACTATTCCGATATAACGTATAACGTTATATACTATTAGGTTATAACGTATGACGTTATATACTATAACGTTATAACGTATAACGTTATATACTATTACGTTATAACGTATAACGTTATATACAATTACGTGATAACGTATAACGTTATGTAGCATTACCGTATATCGTATAACGTTATATACTATTACGTTATAACGTATAACGTTATGTAGAATTACGTTATAACGTATAACGTTATATACTATTACGTTATAACGTATAACGTTTTATACTATTACGTACTAACGTATAACGTTATATACTATTACGTTATAACGTAT
The DNA here is from genome assembly GCA_029958995.1 of Bombus sonorus. NCBI lineage: Eukaryota > Metazoa > Arthropoda > Insecta > Hymenoptera > Apidae > Bombus > Bombus sonorus. The sequence goes on along the minus strand of JARWAU010000009.1, from coordinate 9,533,538 downwards.
AACGTTTTATACTATTACGTATTAACGTATAACGTTATATACTATTCCGTTATAACGTATAACGTTATATACTATTAGGTTATAACGTATAACGTTATATACTATAACGTTATAACGTATAACGTTATATACTATTACGTTATAACGTATAACGTTATATACAATTACGTGATAACGTATAACGTTATGTAGCATTACCGTATATCGTATAACGTTATATACTATTACGTACTAACGTATAACGTTATGTAGCATTACGTTCTAACGTATAACGTTATATACTATTACGTTGTAACGATGAACATTATATACAAATACGTTATAACGTATAGCGTTATGTAGCATTACGTTATAACGTATAACTTTATATACTATTGCGTTATAACGTATAACGTTATTTAGCATTACCTTATATCGTATAACGTTACATACTATTACGTTATAACGTATATCGTTATATTGTAATACGTTATAACGTATAACGTTATGTAGCATTACGATATAACGTATAACGTTATGTAGCATTATGTTATAAATTATAACGTTATATACTATTGCGTTATAACGTATAACGTTATATACTATTACGATATAACGAATAACGTTATATACTATTACGTTATAACGTATAACGTTATATACTATTCCGTTATAACGTATAACGTTATATACTATTACGTTATAGCGTGTAACGTTATGTAGCATTACGTTATAACGTATAACTTTATATACTATTAGGTTATAACGTATAACGTTATTTAGCATTACCTTATATCGTATAACGTTACATACTATTACGTTATAACGATGAACATTATATACAAATACGTTATAACGTATAGCGTTATGTAGCATTACGTTATAACGTATAACTTTATATACTATTGCGTTATAACGTATAACGTTATTTAGCATTACCTTATATCGTATAACGTTATATACTATTGCGTTATAACGATTAACGTTATATGCTATTACGTTATAACGTATAACGTTATGTAGCATTACGTTATAACGTATAACGTTATGTAGCATTATGTTATAAAGTATAACGTTATATACTATTGCGTTATAACGATTAACGTTATTTACTATTACTTTATAACGTATAACGTTATATACTATTACTTTATAACGTATAACGTTATATACTATTACGTTATAACGTATAACGTTATGTAGCATTACGTTATAACGTATAACGTTATGTAGCATTACGTTATAACATATAACGTTATATACTATTACGTTAGAACGTGTAACGTTATGTAGCATTACGTTATGACGTATAACGTTATATAATAATGCGTTATAACGTATAACGTTATGTAGCATTAGGATATAACGTATAACGTTATGTAGCATTACGTACTAACGTATAACGTTATGTAGCATTAGATTATAACGTATAACGTTATATACTATTACGTTAGAACGTATAACGTTATGTAGCATTACGTTATAACGTATAACGTTATATACTATTACGTTATAGCATATAACGTATATACCATTTCCTACTAACGTATAACGTTATGTAGCATTACGTTATAACGTATAACGTTATATACTATTACGTACTAACGTATAACGTTATGCAGCATTACGTTATAACGTATAACGTTATGTCGCATTACGTTATAACGGATAACGTTATATACTATTACGTTACAACGTATAACGTTATGTAGCATTACGTTATAACGAATAACGTTATATACTATTACCTTAGAACATGTAACGTTATTTAGCATTACGTTATGACGTATAACGTTGTATACTAATACGTTATAAAGTATAACGTTATGTGCCATTACGCTATAACGTATAACCTTATATACTATTACGTTATAACGTATAACTTTATATACTATTACGTTGTAACGTATAACGATATATACTTTTACGTTATAACTTATAACGTTATGTAGCATTAGGTTATAACGTATAACCTTATACACTATTACGTTATAACGTATAACGTTATATACTATTACGTACTAACGTATAACGTTATGTGGCATTACGTTATAACGTATAGCGTTATATACTATTACGTTATAACGTATAACGTTATATACTATTACGTTATAGCGTATATCGTTATATACTATTACGTTATAACGTATAACGTTATATACTATTACGTTATGACGTATAACCTTATATACTATTACGCCATAACGTATAACGTTATATACTATTACGTTATAACGTATAACGTTATATACTATTACGTACTAACGTATAACGTTATATACTCTTACGTTATAACGTATAACGTTATGTAGCATTACGTTATAACGTATAACGTTATGTAGAATTACGTTATAACGTATAACGTTATATACTATTACGTTATAACGTATAACGTTTTATACTATTCCGTACTAACGTATAACGTTATATACTATTCCGTTATAACGTATAACGTTATATACTATTGCGTTATAACGTATAACGTTATATACTATTACGTTATAACGAATAACGTTATATACTATTACGTTATAACGTATAACGTTATGTTGCATTTCGTTATAACGTATAACGTAATGTAGCATTACGTTATAACGTATAACGTTATGTGGCATTACGTTATAACGTATAGCGTTATATACTATTACGTTATAACGTATAACGTTATATACTATTACGTTATAGCGTATATCGTTATATACTATTACGTTATAACGTATAACGTTATATACTATTACGTTATGACGTATAACGTTATATACTATTACGCCATAGCGTATAACGTTATATACTATTACGTTATAACGTATAACGTTATATATTATTACGTACTAACGTAGAACGTTATGTAGCATTACGCTATAACGTATTATGTTATGTAGCATTACGTTATAACGTATAACGTTATGTAGCATTACGTCATGACGTATAACGTTATATACTATTACGTCATAACGTATCACGTTATATACTATTACGTACTAACGTATAACGTTATGCAGCATTACGTTATAACATATAACGTTATATACTATTACGTTATAACGTATAACGTTATATACTATTACGTTATAACGTATAACGTTATATACTATTACGTTATAACGTATAACGTTATATACTATTACGTTATAACGTATAACGTTATATACTATTACGTACTAACGTATAACGCTATATACTATTACGTTATAACGTATAACGTTATGCAGCATTACGTTATAACGTATAACGTTATATACTATTACGTTATAACGTATAACGTTATATACTATTACGTTATAACGTATAACGTTATATACTATTACGTATTAACGTATAACGTTATATACTCTTACGTTATAACGTATAACGTTATGTAGCATTACGTTATAACGTATAACGTTTTGTGGAATTACGTTATAACGTATAACGTTATATACTATTACGTTATAACGTATAACGTTTTATACTATTACGTACTAACGTATAACGTTATATACTATTCCGTTATAACGTATAACGTTATATACTATTAGGTTATAACGTATAACGTTATATACTATAACGTTATAACGTATAACGTTATATACTATTACGTTATAACGTATAACGTTATATACAATTACGTGATAACGTATAACGTTATGTAGCATTACCGTATATCGTATAACGTTATATACTAGTACGTTATAACGTATAACGTTATGTAGAATTACGTTATAACGTATAACGTTATATACTATTACGTTATAACGTATAACGTTTTATACTATTACGTACTAACGTATAACGTTATATACTATTACGTTATAACGTATAACGTTTTATACTATTACGTACTAACGTATAACGTTATATACTATTCCGTTATAACGTATAACGTTATATACTATTAGGTTATAACGTATAACGTTATATACTATAACGTTATAACGTATAACGTTATATGCTATTACGTTATAACGTATAACGTTATATACAATTACGTGATAACGTATAACGTTATGTAGCATTACCGTATATCGTATAACGTTATATACCATTACGTACTAACGTATAACGTTATGTAGCACTACGTGCTAACGTATAACGTTATATACTATTACGTTGTAACGATGAACATTATATACAAATACGTTATAACGTATAGCGTTATGTAGCATTACGTTATAACGTATAACTTTATATACTATTGCGTTATAACGTATAACGTTATTTAGCATTACCTTATATCGTATAACGTTACATACTATTACGTTATAACGTATATCGTTATATTGTAATACGTTATAACGTATAACGTTATGTAGCATTACGATATAACGTATAACGTTATGTAGCATTATGTTATAAATTATAACGTTATATGCTATTGCGTTATAACGTATAACGTTATATACTTTTACGTTATAACGAATAACGTTATATACTATTACGTTATAACGTATAACGTTATATACTATTCCGTTATAACGTATAACGTTATATACTATTACGTTATAGCGTGTAACGTTATGTAGCATTACGTTATAACGTATAACTTTATATACTATTACGTTATAACGTATAACGTTATTTAGCATTACCTTATATCGTATAACGTTACATACTATTACGTTATAACGTGTAACGTTATGTAGCATTATGTTATAAAGTATAACGTTATATACTATTGCGTTATAACGATTAACGTTATATGCTATTACGTTATAACGTATAACGTTATGTAGCATTACGTTATAACGTATAACGTTATGTAGCATTATGTTATAAAGTATAACGTTATATACTATTGCGTTATAACGATTAACGTTATTTACTATTACGTTATAACGTATAACGTTATATACTATTACTTTATAACGTATAACGTTATATACTATTACGTTATAACGTATAACGTTATGTAGCATTACGTTATAACGTATAACGTTATGTAGCATTACGTTATAACATATAACGTTATATACTATTACGTTAGAACGTGTAACGTTATGTAGCATTACGTTATGACGTATAACGTTATATAATAATGCGTTATAACGTATAACGTTATGTAGCATTAGGATATAACGTATAACGTTATGTAGCATTACGTACTAACGTATAACGTTATGTAGCATTACATTATAACGTATAACGTTATATACTATTACGTTAGAACGTATAACGTTATGTAGCATTACGTTATAACGTATAACGTTATATACTATTACGTTATAGCATATATCGTATATACCATTTCGTACTAACGTATAACGTTATGTAGCATTACGTTATAACGTATAACGTTATATACTATTACGTACTAACGTATAACGTTATGCAGCATTACGTTATAACGTATAACGTTATGTCGCATTACGTTATAACGGATAACGTTATATACTATTACGTTACAACGTATAACGTTATGTAGCATTACGTTATAACGAATAACGTTATATACTATTACCTTAGAACATGTAACGTTATTTAGCATTACGTTATGACGTATAATGTTGTATACTAATACGTTATAAAGTATAACGTTATGTGCCATTACGCTATAACGTATAACCTTATATACTATTACGTTATAACGTATAACTTTATATACTATTACGTTGTAACGTATAACGATATATACTTTTACGTTATAACTTATAACGTTATGTAGCATTAGGTTATAACGTATAACCTTATACACTATTACGTTATAACGTATAACGTTATATACTATTACGTACTAACGTATAACGTTATGTAGCATTACGTAATAACGTATAACTTTACATACTATGTCGTTGTAACGTATAACGATATATACTTTTACGTTATAACTTATAACGTTATGTAGCATTACGTTATAACGTATAACATTATGTACTATTACGTTATAACGTATAACGTTATGTAGCATTACGTTATAACGTATAACGTTGTATACTATTACGTTATAACGTATAACGTTATATACTATTACGTAATAACGTATAACGTTATATACTATTACGTTATAACGTATAACGTTATATACTATTACGTACTAACGTATAACGTTGTGTAGCATAACGTTATAACGTATTATGTTATGTAGCATTACATTATAACGAATAACATTAGGTAGCATTACGTTATAACGTATAACGTTATATATTATTACGATAGAACGTGTAACGTTATGTAGCATTACGTTGTGGCGTATAACGTTATATACTAATACGTTATAACGTATAACGTTATGTAGCATTACGCTAGTGACGTATAACGTTATGTAGCATTACGTTGTAACGTATAACGTTATATACTATTACGTTATAACGTATAACGTTATATACTATTACGTTATAACTTATTAACCTTATGTAGTATTTCGTCATAACAGACAATGCTATATACTATTACCTTATAACGTATAACGTTATATAATCTTACGGTATTACGTATAACGTTATATAATATTATCTTACAACGTATAACGTTATATACTACTACGTTATATCCTGTATGGTAATGTCGCGTTACCTCATAACCTATAACGTTATATACTATTACCTTAGAACGTTATTTGGTATACGTTATTACGATTAACGTTGTAAACTATTACCTTATAACGTGAAACGTTATATACTATTACGTTATAACGTATAACGTTATATGGTATAACATTATAACGTATAACGTTATATACTATTATATACTATTACCTTATAGCGTATAAGGTTATATACTATTATATACTATTACCTTATAGCGTATAACGTTATATACTATTACGTTATAACGCATGGCGTTACATACTATTACGTTATATTGTATATCCTATTGTAGCGTTACCTTATAACGTATATCGTTATATACTATTACGGTGTTACGTATAACGTTATATAATATTACCGTATAACATATAGCGTTATATACTATTGCGGTATGACGTATAACGTGATATACTACACTATTATATGGTATTTCTTTATAACGTTTAATGTTATATAGTATTATGCCATAACGTATACCGCTATATAGTATAACCTTATGTGGTATTACGTTATGTCGTAGTACGTTATATAATATGATGCGATGACGTATAGCGTTACATTGTATATCGTTACATGTTATTACATTTGAACGTATTATGTTATGTAGTATAACTTTATATGGGATGATGTTATATCGTATTAGGTAATATATTATTACGTGATAACGTAGGACGTCACAACGTTATTGTATATAACGTAATGCAACGTAATGTAATATGTAATAGCGTAATATTATATAACATTCTACTATATATCGTAATACTATACAACGCAGTACGTCATAACTTAGTACTTCATGAAGTTGGACGAGCGAAGGTAATACTGCACAACTTAATCCGTTATAGCGTAACAGAGTACGACTTAGTACGTTCTAGTGTAGTACCATATATCGTAGTACGATATAACGTATTACTATATAGCGTAATCAGTTATAACGTTATACTATATAACATAATACGTAATGACGATATAATATATAACGTATTACTATATAACGTAATACGTCATAATGTTATACTATATAACATAACATGATGTAACGTAACACGTCATAACGTTATATTATATAACATAACACGTTGTAATGTTATGCTACATAACAGAGTACGTCATAACGTTATATTGTGTATCATAGCGTAATACTATATAACTTATACGTCGTACAGTTATAGTTTAGTGCATAATATTATAAAACGTACTACGTTAAATCTGAATACCATATAACGTTATAAGTTTTCTCGTAATCCTATATATCGGAATACTGTATAACGTAATACGTCGTAACGTTATACCATATAACGGAATGCTGCATAACGTAATCCGTTATAACGTAACATGTTATAAGGTTATACTAGATGACTTAATACTATAGAATGCAATACCTTATAGCGTGATGGTATATAACTTAATACTATATAGTGTAATACTACCATATATAACGTAGTACGTTAAAAGGTATTACTATAGAGCGTAATACTATATAACGTAATGCATTATAACGAAATACAGTATAACGTAATACAATATATCATAGTAGTATGTAACGTAATCCATTATAACGTAATATTATAGGACATTCTATGATATAACGTGTTATGTTTTTGGGTAATATAATAAAACGTGTTATGTTATAATATTTCGTAATATTATGTAACGTAAAAAATGGAACGTAGTACAATATAACGTAATATGATATAACTTATTCTAGTATATAACGTAGTGCAATATATCTCGGACACTCTGATATAGGATTTATAACAATGGGATGTGCGGACATCGTGATTATGGACCGTTTATTAAAGTGAAGTAGGTGATTCCATTGTCGTATCTATTCTTTCTCGCCGATTATTTAACGCTCTTTTTATTGAAAGACTTTTTATTGAAACGAATGATTAGCAATTCTGTAAATCGATAATCTATCAAATCTATCGATAATTAACTCCGAGATAACATTGTATGCTTAAAGGCGCTGCTTCACAAAATTGTCCCTTTCATCAAAGAACTCGGCAGGCTACAGAGTGAAAGCTTTGCTTAAGACTACCTACTAAGTCGATCTACTAATTGAATAAGAATGGAAACTTTGTCCAGGCAAGCAAATGGCCCATTTCGTTACTTATATCACTTTCCCCAGTTGAACATCTAGTTCCAGTGACTACGTCGAGAGGATAGCTGCTGGAAATAAAATTACGAAGTGGTGACTTCCAGCAGGAAGGGTCTTCGCGGCCACATTCTTGGATGGAATACGTTCTATATCTACAGAACCCACGCAATAGCGCAACATCACCCAGCAATAATAATAATCGTAAATAACCGTCATAAAAGATCGCCCAAACTAATAGACGATACTAACTTCGTCGAAAGTGCATTCTGATAAAAGGGGATGAACTACGGACTTACGGTCGAAGATGAGATTAAAGTGTAGGTGAGAGAGCGGGGGCAGAAAGAGTTGGTTGAAGCGGTTGATGGAAATCGAGCTGAAACCGATAAACAAGATTATAAATCCCGGTGGATAATTGCAAATGAAGGTATGACATAAATCCTCGATTATTTGCGATAATCGAGGGAACGATATTCGCGAATGAGGCTACAATGTCGTAAATCACTGCGACTGGATACTGTGCTATCTGTATCCCGATATTTAATCGACTAGTTTTAGGATGATCGAGAGAAGTATGCCGTTATGGAGTGTGATCGTGTTTGGAGTGTGTTCAGAATCATCTGTTTGAAGTGATGTTTAAGTAGTCTTGAATTTCTGTAATTCAAATCTGCTGATAGATATTCCTTGATATTGTCTTTCAAGAAATATTTATAAAGTTTTAGTTTCTTCTAAATCTTATTAATTGAAAATCTATTATATTCGTCGAGCTGTAGAATTTCTCTGATGTTTCTCTGATCTTAGCATTCCTCGTTTCATTTGCACTTTTCGAGAATCTTGACATTTCTCAAATTAATAGCGTTCCTTCAACTTTCATAGCATTTGTGAAATCTCAATATTCTTCAAACTTCTTTTTTCATTTCCCAATCCCAAAACTTTTGTGTGAACATTTCTAGAACCACTGGCTAACAGATCCTGAAGTCTGTATGGTTCACTTGAGCCTCCACAAAGTTCAGAATACCTTAGCATTTCTCAAATTCTTAAATACCAATATTTTTCTCGTCTCTCGTCTAAAAGCCGAGGCTTTTAGAGTCTTAGTATCCCTAATATTTCTACAAGAGCACGAGAGCTCAACAGCTCACCGACTCGCCGATTTACCTAATTCGCCCAAAATGTCACCAAATACATTCACTCACAAAATTTAAAATCCTCTAGAATCTTGGATCTATTATTAGTATATCTCTTGCATTGCATATATTCAGAAATACTATTCTCTCCATTCTTTCTACTTTCCCTATACTATCTATGTCTCTCTATTCTCTCTATCCCTCGGAACATTTTTCAACCAGTGCGGCCAAAAACCAACATTTAATGTATATATCTATTCAGCTAATTCCCTCAATCCTTCGACTAAATACCATCATCCATAAAATTCAAAATCTTCATCCGATAGATACTTTATTACAGGGATCTCAAAGAAACACAACGGTGGCTCGTGATAGTGAAGTGACTCTCGTAAAGACGTCGCAATAACGTTAATGCTCAACGTCGTCTGAAAGCTGATTTACGGGAAGCCGCGTCAATCCACGGTGGCTTCCGGTCGCCGAGCTAAGCTCGAGCTCTGTGTATCACGAGGAAGAACGAGGGGTGAGTTTATCCAGACCTGGTAGATTATGGCCGAGCAATATTCGCGTTGAACTCGAGGTTACCCATTGATCGACGTCGATGTAAGAGAGAGCTACTCGTACACGACTACCCTACATACGTACGTACATCGAAATATTTACGAGGCAGGCGGCTATACACCGACGTTCGCCCATCTAACAGTATTTTACACGTTATTTATAACTTTAGGGTTGGATGTACACTAACACTCAAAAGTATGAGAACACTTGCTTACTTTCGACAGAATGTATTTTAATTTGGAATATAAATTATAAGTAGAAAGATACAGAACCATCTTATCGTTTATTAGAACTTTTGTAGAACATTATGACGTGATAAAATTTATATTAGATGTTAACTTGCAATAAAAAAGTTGTCATCTGTATCTGTCAAATAATATACAGGTATGTTATTCAAGGAATTCATTATCCTCTGTCTGTTAATCCTACTATACCTTTTAGTATTTTTCTAACTTTCTATTTTCTTAATTCTCAATATTGCTCAATGTTGCAATACTCTTCGTAAAAACACGTTGAAGTCTGTTACCGATTAATATTTCTCTCTATCCAAAATTTTTCCTTTCTTCTTTAATTCTAACGAAGTAGATCTTCGCGTTTTACATCAAGGATAAAATATATTTTATACGCAGTTGCATCGATCAATTCGACGGTCGAGTATCACTTAGCTTGAGTTTTGCGGAAAGATAACCTTGGATGAGAGGAGGAAACGACTAGTTTGGAAATAACGAATCGAGTGTAGGTATATTGGAATCGTAATCGAGATTTCAGAGTTCAAAGACTTTTAAAGAGTATATGAGGCCTGCCGATTTAAAGTTGCATCGAATCGATTCGGAGTCGCGAACTTTTGAGTTACCAAAAATCTTTCGATTAAGAAAAGTTGTATATAATTTAGTATCTCTCTAAAACGCAGGAAACACATTTATCTTGATTTTTTAATTTTACAACCTGATAGTGAATCAGTTTCTTAAAACATCCTTTGAATTTTAAGCAAACAATTCATTATTTCACTTTCTACTTAATATTTCTTACTAGGATGGTAACATCATGACACCTTTTGTGCTTAATCGTATAATTTTGACACTTTCCTATATTTTTTTCCATTAAATATAAAAAAGAAACAGAAGAACACGACTTTAGTTTTACACCACATTCAATTCTAATATAACACGAAACGAATCCTAATCGAACGCGCGAACTAAGTTACCTTACGATTTTAATAAGATTAAGCATTCGATAATTAAATTCGATCGCGTGTAGAAGCACGGATATACATATAATTTCATAGGTCTGGTCATCCTAGTTGCGTGTACTCGTGACAGATGGCCATTTTTCCAGAAGCAAGATTAAATGACAAGCATCGTGAAATTGGAAGGAAAATTACACATATTGTACTTCTATTAACGTATATCTCGTAGGGGAGCGAACTTAGTCAATGGAGTCGTGACAGCATGGAAATAATTTTCTTTTTCCCCTATCGTAATTACTCTCACCCTCTCGAATTGTGCTATACTTGATAACAACGATGATGAAGCAACAAGCAGTCTCGTAAAATTTTATGTTGCATCGAATAATAGAATATCGAAAGAATATAGGATATATCATTAATCATTGAAGATACTTTCTATTATAGTAATTTTAGGAAATATCCTGAAAGAACTCGTATAACGTCCAAACTGTAATGTTGTATAGTTGATTTTCCATTATGATATTTTATGTTGATTGTATAAAGTTAGTTGAAAGATGAAAAATTAATTTTAAAGCTTATTAGCTCAGAAATCGATTTTTCACGGTATTTCTACACGACCGGGTAGGTTTACAAACATTTTTACAAAATAAAATTTCAAAGCTCCGAAAGAAGCAAGATTTACGACGAACCATCATACCCATCAAACTCACTCATCTATATTTTTAGATTGTAATGAACAACGCAATTAGTCTTATCCTCCAATTTATTAAATTTATTGTCAATTGCATTCCACGAGTATTCACAATTTCTTTTCAAACCAAAAATCTCAAATCGCTTAAAGGTGCAAGATTTCCGACAAAGCATCACATACGTGAAATCCACTCACGAAGAACACGAGAAACAAACGAAACCCAACTCCCTTGCTCCAGTTAACGAAACGACACCTGAGTCACTGACGATTCGACAATTCGCCAATGTCATATATAGTGCAATGGCGCAAACACGTTCGAGTTGAACCGTTTCAACCTCTTGAAAGTTTGATGGCTTTGCGACGGATATGCACATCGGTTTACGAGCTATTTTATTGCGACAGTTTGACCGTGGTTTCATTCAAACGAGGAAAAAGCGAATAGGAAAAGCGTAAGAAAGGAGCGAGTCAGTCCCACTTGAATCTAACAAATTGGCAGGTGATAATGGCATCGTTATCAGAGGAAAAAGTTTCACCAAGTCGAGTATCCGCATCGTGCTAGAGGCTTCTGGCCAGATCGAACGCGATCGTCGCTCGTTGAAGAGCGGATTAAAACTGTCAAGTAAAATGGCCATGGCCACAGAGGCGAGGAACTATTTTTGCTGAAGACACGAATCCTTGCGTTAAAAGTTAAATTAGTTATGTGCAGTTCTGGAAGTTAAAACTGCCATGAAGAGTTAATGGGACAGTGTCCATGCTACAACCTTCCTTGTCCACCAGATTTTGATTTATTTACGAAGACATTTATTATATGTAGGTACATAACACACAAATCGTAAAGTGTGTCAGTTGGATCAGTGAATTCAAAGGATCTTACGAAATGTTGTTAATATAATCCGTCACTTAATATCAAAGTGAAAAGTTCTGTACATCGAAGCACATTGTTTTGAAAGTGACACAACTCAGAGAAAGTGTCTACATTTAAAAAGGAAAAGTACAAAAGTGTCTTTGAATTTATTTATCTTAAATACAAAGAATTGTTTCTGAATGTAAAGAATTTAAAGAAAGTTGCCATTGAAAACTTACAAAAGAAACTTACATTCAAGGACAAAGAACTTAAATATAGCAATCTTAAATGCAAACTATTTTAATTTCAATCATTACTTTTATAATCACACATTTACATGCTATTTTTAATATTATTTTTTGAATATAAAACAAGCCAAGTCCTTTTCTTCGATAATTACATATGTATATAGTTTACATTCCGACATCGCAAAGGAATATTTTTTCCATTTCCACAGAGTATTTCCATCCATCCAATTCGCGATAAAGAGATATAATATAGAAGTAGAAGTCACTTACATGAGTGAAGCCCATGTCGATATTACTTCGTGCCTCATAGGGGCAATTTGAGATAATATAATTCGTATTGTCCGATAGTGTTCCCGAGCGGAAGAAGTTGCCGGCCAACAGAAACGTTAATAAAGAACTTCGAAAGTTATTTGAAGAACTTTGGAATGACGTATGCCTGGCAGCCGCATAATTAAATTTAATCCAAGCGACGGCGACGCGCAACAACTTTTAATGCCGCGTTAATATCACGCGTGTGTTGCACCCAACTTCCATCGCTATTCCTAACAACTGCCACGTTTACGTCGTTTGAACTATTTCCAAAGTGGCTTTTGAAATTGCGACTTGAATTTCGTACTTTTCTTAAATTGGAAACTGGCAGTTTATTTTAAAATAAAAATTTCTTTTAGAGAATAAGATGATTGTTTGAACCGGTTTAAATTAATTTTCATTCTTCTCCGTCTTTTGTAACAATTTGATACGGTGAGATAAATCGTTAAAATCTTTAACTAAAAGAACGATAAAACTTGTGAAATTAATAAATGCAAAAATATACAAAAATTTCATTATATTACATTTGATAAAACAAGCTGCAACTTTATAACTATTTATTTGTTAATTAAATTTGATACCAAAATATAAGTTAAGTTTGTGATCTGAACGTTCTGTATGTACTTAAGAATACAGATACTTTATTGTTGATAAAAAAATTTGCAAGTCTTATCCTTTGATTGTATCGATTGTTGACAATTCTACATCAAGCAATGAATTACGCTGGAGACACGAATGGACAAGGGTTCAAGTTCCTTCAGGCTAAATATAATAACTTTAGCTCGAAGTTACTTCGGTGTTGGTGAAATAAGACCGTGCTACTGTTGTTGTTAGTGAAGTTGACGTAGTGAAAGTTTTAATTTAATTAAAGAAAGAAGTTAAATCTTTCATAGAACAAGCTTCTTCGTTGATAAGATTGAATCGATACGAGTAAAAAGTGGTTACAATTGTGAAAGATACTCTCTGACAAGCTTCTCGGTTCATTCGAGATTCCTAGTAGGGTTTGTTTTAGCTTTGAATGAGAGTAACATAACGCTGAGCGCAAAAATATGGAAGCACGTTTTGGCTTCTGTTTGTGATAATATGCTATAAAAACAGAAGGACGAATAAAGTACATAATGTATACATCAATTATGTAGTCCCAAATTATATACATATAACAAAAATATTTTTACGCTAGAGCACATTTAACTTAATGAACCAAATGAACTAGAACCTATTTCCAAAAAATTCATTAATACGTTAAACACCTAAAAATAATAACAAATCTTTATAGACCCTTCCTAAAGAAATAAAACAATTTATATTTACACAAAGAAAATATAAAAAGCTACCAGTAGAAATGCTTCAAGCTTAGCAAGAAATAATGTAAAAGTCATCAGATACCTCCTGCATCTGCGATCTTACGTAAATCATTAACACGAAACGGAAAGTTAATTTTTAACGTAACGGCAGCAATTTACGAAAGAACGAAAACAAAATATCCTATAATTAAGAAAAACGTGGTAAATTATAGAAGCGCAAAACTGTGTAAAACGAGGCACGGAACTGTCCAGAAAGATTTGTGAAAATAGATTCGACGAGGGAAATACGGTGCATCGTTCCGATAAGACACACAAAAGACGACGAAACAGCAGGTTCACTCGCACGTAATATTTTTCCCTTATTTATCGCCGAACTTGGCCGATTCCCTTCTACAGACTCGGCCATCTTCCTCGCTCCTATTCGGATTATAGGTGCCTCCATTTTCCAGGAACCCCCGTCGCACACCGTAAA
This sequence comes from Bombus sonorus, assembly GCA_029958995.1. Classification (NCBI taxonomy): domain Eukaryota; kingdom Metazoa; phylum Arthropoda; class Insecta; order Hymenoptera; family Apidae; genus Bombus; species Bombus sonorus. The sequence continues at coordinate 9,518,222 of JARWAU010000009.1, read as the reverse complement.
GAATGGACCTTGTTACGTCTCGTTAAGGAGTTTCACGAAAGTTTCGCCTCTACCTTGCTCTTCTCTCAATCTCCCTTTTGTAATAACCGCGAGATGAGTTTACGGTGTTAGAGTCTGGGTTGAAACGAGAAACCAGACGAAGAGAGAAGGAAGCATCGACGCGAGGTATCTAGCTAATTCATAATAACTATCGTGCCATCGCTTGACCCGGGTCGCGCTGCTCTTCTAATTACATATAAAACCAACTGTTCTCGAAAGTCTGTCGAGCATCGCGAACGCGTTTCGTAATAATTAAATTGCTTTGTCCAGCTCTTTATTAATAAATTGCATGGCGAGCGTGCTGGGTCTACACTGACTTTCCGCGTGGCGAATTGTTTGCTCGGACTGCATTAGTATGTTTATCCCTGGAAGCTTTCTTATTAATGATTTTGACGTTGATAAGTTTTATTTTTTACGATCTTTACATTATTATGTCAGGAGAAAAAAGCTTTGTTATTATCGCTCACAATTTACAGAATTCCATTATGAATTTTTACAAATACATTCATAGATAGTTCGTAGTATAGTTCATGACACTGCTTGATCCAATCCATTATCTGCAATAAATTGAAGAATTACAGATGCATCTAGATATTGTTTTGAAATGCAGAAGATTGTAAAAATTCATGAAAATGAACAATATTTGTAGAGTTTACACTGAATAAAAAATAAATGTTCGAAGGAAGTTAAATTCCAGGTTTTTCCAGAAGGGGATGAAAATTTGTTACACACAATCGCTAGACTACTACAAATTATGGGTACTACAAATTATAAACGTATATGTTGTCCGAATGAGCTGACTCTCTGTGTCTTAACAGGTCTTTTATTCATTACTTAGATATGAACATAGTACACAATATATCACGAAAGTATTATTTTTTAAATTAGAAAAGGAGACAAGACTTTGCTAACAAATGAAACAGCTCTAACGAGAAATATGAGAATTTAATATCAGCACAATGCCATCACTAATTACAATACGAGGACGAGGCAAATCGATTCACGAATAAGAGGAAACTTTGATCGCAATTAGGAATGAAACATCACTACAGGATTTATCGGACGATGGAAAGATATTAGAGATATTAAAGTTCGGCTCGATTTATCGAAGCATTAATCTTTGATAAATTAGTGGAATTCTTCAATCAATTTGGAAATGGTAACGAACATAATCATATGAGAACGTACACGTCAAACAGCACGTTAGTAATTATAATTATATCGAAACACGTGAATTAAAGTATAAATACAGGTTTTAGTCGATCAGAGAAATTCCCGCTTAGAATGTTTCTACATTTTGACTCGGATATTTCGTTCTCTGGAGGGTAAAATACAGGTACAATACAGATAGAGAATCCGACAACAGTACACAAAATTCTGTTTCAGCCGTAATTAAGAAATCTTGTTGTCTAGGGCACGCGCTGTTGCTTTACTCCGGAGGAATCTTCCACGGCTCGTTTTCCAACCGCGTTTTGTCCCACGTCCTCTCACCGTTAATCTTACATTATTCCCGACATGAACGTGAACGTTTTGTTCAAGTTTCCGTTGAGAGCAGAAGCGTAGAATCGCGGGACCGGCCTTTAATACGATGAAAATAACCGAAGAATAAACGCCCAGGCGAGTCGTTACGAAAATATGAATCTTTTATGACGCCAGGTGTCGCAAAGATTAAGCATAAAAAAAGTGATTCCTTCTGGTTACGACATCTAAGACAATCACTCTCGAAGTTATCAACCTATATGTCTACGCAGAACATTCCATTTGCAGTTTATAGATTTGCAATTTCGCACACACTACGTCAATTTGATAAATATAGCTGTTAAGGCTTTAACTCTTGGCCATATTTTAACAGGAAATAGGAAAACGTAGAAATAAAGAAATAAATTTAGCACAGTGATAAATTCGAAATTTTTAATGACGATCGATGGCCTGTAAGAGTAACAGAAACGGATATACGCGAGAATAAAGTTTGATTCAATGGATACAGAGTTAGCGATTGAAAGGAATCGACAGCTACTGCTGTAACGTTCGAACTCTTTCCAGAGAGCTACTTTTAACTTCTCGTAGCAGAACTGAGTACGATAAGGTAGGACGTAGTTCAGAAAATTCTGTTTCGATACTTAAATCAGATTTGATGACACGGAAGAGAGAGAATATTCAAGGAGAAACAGATATATTTCGTGTGCAAGAATTCTACTAAAAATTATTTAAAGCTTATATTATTTTAAATGCAAATAATTTCTGTATAATGTTCTGTATAAAATTTTAAGAAAAAGAAAATATTTCATTGAAACCAAATTTTGTTAACTTTCCACAACTTTAAAGTATAACGTAGTTTAGAAGTGACAGGATTAATTTTTCTTTTTTCCTTTCTTTTTTTTTTTTTTTTTTTTTTTTTTTTTTTGTAGCGAATCGAAGATGATCGGTACAGAGTGATAAATGTGCAAAAGAGGACTAAAGCGATAAACTGTTATGAAAAAAAGTGAAAGAATTATATGTGTGTTTTATAACGTATGGATTCTTTATTAAACCTACAAAATCTTAAGTACTCAATTTATGTTAACTGAGATAAATAAAATCAAGACATAAACATCTTAATAAGAATTTCAACATTAATATACAAATTAAATCACTAAACAATAATGCTGTTATTATTTTAATTTTTCTCTGTTATTGAAACTCTATGTTAATATTTTCCTGGTCAAATAGAAAATATGAACACGTCTGTCTATCATTTAAGATTAGCTATATCAAAATAAAAATAAAGGAAGAAAGAGTATAAGAAAGAAAAATGTATACTCGTGGCAATTACAGTACGTCTAGAGTAATAGTGAACCTTTTCGAGAATATTTAATCAGGTTTGGCAGAGTAAGAATCATCCCGTATACAGATCATTATTATTACTCTAGTATACCATTATTTCATTTGACATTTCACAATCCCGAGCCTGTCTGTAACACAATACCATGGAATACCCTTCAAAGCAAATCCAAAAATCCAATATTAACATTGTTATATTGTATTTTATTTCCGAACATCCATGAGCCAAGCAACAGATATCGATCCACGCCGAAACTGGACAGTCGTCGGTCCATTCTCAAAATTTAATTAACTCAAACGATCTGCTTCATCGTATATCGAAAATTCGTAATTCGATGAAATAAAGCAAGATTCCCAGCGGATATTCCAAGTAATTTCGCGAGCTCGATAGTCGTGGGATGATTCCCTGACTAAGAGCGGTTAATTCTGATTCTTAATGCGTGTAATTCGCGAAACGGATAATTGTAATTCTTAACTCGTATAATACGAAAGGGAAAGGATGGCAGTCGTTCGCCAGAACGAAGGGAAGGGGGTGGCTCTCTTGGGCGAAACACGGCGACGCCTCTGACGAATGCAAGGTAAATAAGGACGATGGAGATGGAGGAGAATAGTGGATGCTTAATGTCTGGCTTCTTGGCAGTTGAAATAAATTAAACACGGTCTTACGCGCGCTCATGGAACGCTCTCGAGGACCAACGATTCCAAATTTCGTCCTCCTCTGGCTGCATATTTATTCAGTACCCGGCTTCGTCCACCGCGCCAGTTTCTCTCTGCTCCTTCCATGGACCGGCCTGTAAATTAATAAGACAGAGTAAACACACGGCACGGCCAGTAGAGAGGGCTGGAAGTATTATGACGGGGATCGGAAGAGAGTATCGTAGGCTAAGGGTGTCTCTTGTTTAAAAGGTCGGTGGACGAAAGGTTGGATGTAAATAGACGACCATTGATTTTCGAGTTACGGTGCAACATTATTTATCGAAATTAAATTTTAGTTGATGTTTGCTTAAATGAACTTCTGTTGATTGAATCTATTTACACTATCGGCCAATTTATGCAGGTATATATATTTAACACCAGGTTAACAGTGCCATAAATCGTGTACGTAATTTTAATGAATCATTGATAAGGTTTAGATAAACAATTTTTATTTCGTCCGATGTCCTGTATCTGTTGATTTCGCAAGAAGAATAGTTTACTCTTAATCGTTAGTTTCTAATTATATTTCAGTAACATCCGAGTATCGTTAAATATATATTTTTAAGAAATGTATTTTGTACATACGATAAATACATGGCTGCCTCGTATTTGACTTTATACAATCTAATTACTTATCGTATTTCTATATTGTATTGCTATGTTTTTAATGTAGTTTCAAATTCTTAATTACATTTATACCGTCGTTAAATTTTAATGTATTCTATTGAACGATAGAAAATTTCGACAATAAAGCCCCGCACAAAGACCTGAAACTTCTCGACTACCTAGCATCAAAAGCGTTAAAAATGGCTTTCATTTGTCCATGTAAGAATTCCGCGGAAGAACGTCGGTTTTTCTCTGGCTTTACTAGAGACTGAATGTCATGATCGTGTATATGTATACGTCGACCAACTAGCCAGAGATTTTCTAGATGATAAATACAGCTGACATAGGGATGTGTGCCTGTTTTAACGCCGCGGGACGTTTCCTTAAACCGCGTGAGAAAGCGCGCGCGATTCTGCTATATTTTTCTAGCGTAATGCAGTCGAGAGTTTAAGAAGACCCAGCCGAAAATCTGCAGTCACCTATTGCTGCCAACTATCTTTGCGAATTCATAAATTTGTCGCGAAACATCCGTAGACTATACGCTTTAGTTACGTTTTCATAAAGAAGAAGAAGAGAAAAATTTCGTACTTGAAATTTTTTGCAATTTTCCAAGAGAATATTTTAGAAAATTCTAGTATTTCGTTGGGAAAATTGAACAAGTATTTCCATAATTTATTATGGGAGCTTTAGATATACCCGGAAGGAATAAATGAACTAAGCTCGGATAATTATGGCGATCAAAATTGAGGAGTAAATTGAAGATTGTTATGATACTTGAAGATAATGTTATCGATTAACTGCGAGTAGTTTGTATACCGTGAAGTTAGTTAATTCAGAATTTCCAGCAGTTTCCTTGTTTAAAATTGGTTTAGCGCTATAAAAATAAGTTTCTTAAAATATCAAAAAGAGTGTAATAATAAAAATATCTTAAAATGTAAATAGACATATAAAAGATGGTGAAAAGAGTTAAGATAATAAATAGTAAGCATAAAAAATATTAAAGTAATAAATAATATAACCGAAACTTTTTGTTTAAAAATTATACCTTTAAGTAAGTATCTTCAAAAGTGAGACTATTTGTATGAAAATATTATCGGATTTGCCTTTTCCTTTTCTTTTCTTTTTACATGCAGGAAACTTTCATAGGCACCCCACGGTGAGAGGACTCTGAAATCGCGATATTTATATTTCCTTATTTTTATGTATAATATTATTAATTGAAAGCTACGGATCATATTTCTGAGAATTCGCGGCCAGTTAGCAAAACAAGGTTTAGTGGCCAGCGAGCCGAGAGGAATGGAAGGGATAATGGTAGTCAGTTAACGGACAAACTGAGAATATTTATACAGATTCATTGAAATGCGGATAAAATTATTTTATTCGATCGGATTTGTCTGTAACCATGTTAACTGGAAATTGATTTTAATGGGTGATGGGGAGAAATTATCATAAATAATTCCTATTGTTTCCTAATATAAATTTTAATTAATGAATTTTGGTATTGATTATTGCGAATATTGTATCTTTCCGATATGATGTCTATTTAAGCGAAGTTAATAAATAATAGCGCTCACTCCATATCTCTATTATTCGATCCATAATTACTGTCATGCCAACCAAGATGACTTCCTCTACACTGTTTTCATTTCGCGACTATAAACGAACAACCTGTAACAAGTAATTCTGTCAATACATTGCGATAATTTCAATTATTTCTTATGTAAATATTACCACCTTTTTTACCACCTTTGAGTTTCCCATAAGTATACATAAACATTTATTAACCCATCTGATGCACGATTGTTTAAAACAAATATAAGTATTTTAATTTTTTTATTATACAATAAAATTGTTTCTGCAATTTACATTTAGAAGAATCGTACATCCAAATGTTAAAGAACTCTCGACAGACGAAACGCGACATTAATGCACATGAATAATTTCACACTGACTCTAATCACGATTTTACCAATTTCTCCAATTTTCATTCTAACCAGTTTTCACAGTATACACCTTCTAATCAGCAAGGAAACGATTATCACGAGAAAGCCTAATTACACCGTCGTTTTTCTATGGAGGAGAAGACGCGGTAACGCGCAGTCCTCGAACTACAGAAACTCCGGCCGGATTCACAAGAGGGTTAGCGAGAGCGACGGAGCGGTTATACGAACCGGATGATTAAATTCCCAAAAGCAGTCGGTGTGCACTCGCGATTCATCGTCTATCCCGGAGTGCTGTAGTTACAGTGTAGATCGTGGAGAAGACCTCTGCGGGTGCCTATAAGTGTAAAAGCCTTGAGGATGCAGCCTAACGTAGCAAATCTAATCCTCAAGGAAGTCGATGCGTCGAGGTTAACGAAGCAGCGTGCACAACGGGTGTCGGGTTAATCGAGTTTAATCTATCCCCACGCTACTTCACCGATTTATCGCGAAATTTCGTCCGTTGCATTCTTATCAAGTATCTCGATCCTTCTTGAAACCTCTACCGTACTGATTTTACGCGGATAAATGAAGAAATGGGGCTTTATGGTTTAGTGGTAGTAATTTATTTTTAAATCTCGTACTTCTAGATATAAAGAAAATTTGTATTTTTTAGGATTTATATGTGACTTAATAATTGATTGTGGAAGTGCTCGAGTGAATTCTGTGAACTGTACGAATACCGCACGAATGTTCACATTTCCAAATACATTTCGAACTTTTGCCAATTAAATACCATAGTCGTGTCTCGTTATAATACTAGTAAAATTTCAAAGTATTTTGTATAAGACATAATATATTCCTAACATGTTTCTATAAGCGTTCAAATACTTTCCTGAGCCATTGTATGATTGATAATTAACTATCAAATCGCAGAAACTATCTAAACATAAACATTAGAACGATTAAATTCGAATGGAAACAAAACCAACAAAGACTACGATAAAAATTCCTATAAAAGAAAACAGCCTGTTCCGAATAATACCTGGCCAAGAGCATCGTCAAAAGCTCCAATTTAGACTAAAAGGATATACTGGCTCGTCTCTCGCTGCTCTTTCTCTAAACTAAATTAAATTAGATTAAACTAAGCTCTCTATGAACACATACTTCCTTAAATTTCCTTATACTTAAAAAAAATTTACTTTCAAAAGATTTCCTCCGTGAAACATAGGTACGTAAAGGACAAAAAAATTTTCAGTAAATTTCGTTCTAACATTCAAATAACGAAGCCTCATTTATCATTAGACCGGCAATTACATTTTTACATCATTTTATTCAATTTTTCGTTTAAAACCTTCTGCGATCGGTTGAACATTTATGCACAAACATAGAAATTTGACAGAAAAATTAGCCGCCGAAATATTTTATTCCATCTGCTCTTTCTTTGCCTATACATGTATTTCCATAGAAATAGCATTTTATTGAATAATATATGCATGGTTTCTTCGAATGAATTTTTGCCAAAATAACTTCATGAGTCTTTTCTCGAAAAACTCCTCACCTTTTTCGATAATGAATTCCTTCGAGTATCTTTTACAGGCTTCTGAAGTATTTAATTTTTTTATTAATATGGGTCCCCCGAATAAGTATTGTTAAAGCCGCAATAAATAATAACGAGAGTATACGATATTCAGACGAAGTTGAACATTTCAACTAATGTCCAAAATTGCTTGCTTGCTCTTCATAATCATTGCTACACAGGCAAACGAAAACCTGTTTTATTAATAAATTTTGAATATTTCTTCTTAATTCTCTTTCGTATCCAACTAAATTTGTTTGAACATTTCATTATATTATTTGGCTGAAATTCATAATAAAAAACGATGAAGTTTTCGAGCGATCTAGTGCACACTTGTAGAGTAAAAAATAAATCTCGCATGAAGTTTCAAATGTTTAATAAATTTAATTGAACTTCTGAGACTCAAATGTGAAAGGTGCTTAAGTAGAATACTTAATGGTGCGTTTAGCGATGACCGCTCAGTAATTTCTGGTAATATCAACTTTGTCTTTTATCATCCTGACTTGTCGCTGAACCGCCTTTGCCTGCTCCCTTCTTTCTTTTAACTCGTCGCACTTTCCCATCGCTAAAGGCAAATACACATCGACATCATTTCAAACGGCACAGGACTCAAAACGTTCGTTTATTTTGCAAACTTATTAATGTCGTTTGACTTTGTCAGTCTTCCTCTACTCACGACATTCGTTTCCATAAACCTACAACCTACTGCTAAATCTGTAAATAGAAGTTTGAATAATGAAATTCTAAATTTAGAAAATTCATTACTTTATATTTTGTGCTTTTATCTATGGAGAGATTTTGTATGAAATTCTTTTAGAGGAAGTTAGTTAAGAACTGTTGTAATAAATATTTTACAGAAAATTTCCCTGGATAGGTTTTTCTATAGCTTGGACTCGTAACCCTGTTCAATCGTGTTTGCAAAGTGTTCAATCATTTTTAATAATTAAAATCTCAATACCTAAAAAAATAATAAAGAGATATAACAGGGAATCAAGATTATTCCAGAAAGGAAAAATATTTCTCGAATTTGTAAATGGTTTGGTAAAAAATCATTAATCTTAAATTATTATTAAACGTAATTTAATATTAAAGAAAGCAATCCTACATTTTACACATCTTATATTTACTTATACTATTTCCATTCTAAATTTTTCAGCTTTTTTTTTTAAGGAATGAGAAGCAAACATTTTATTGATCTTCTCTAGTGATTACTACAATCTTAAGATCTGCAAGAGTTTTCATACACGAACAACTGGAGGGCGAAATGCAATAAGGAACAGTTCAATCGTGGAAGGAAATAATTCGCTTGTGAAATTGCCTTAAAACAAAAAAAGAAATGTATCACGTTTACGAGAAACTTAGGTCTATTTATAGGTACCTTTACGGCTGAAATCAATGGCAGTTAGACCGTTTTATCAGAGAGCTTCTTACTCGGTTTCACTTCCGACCAAACTGGAAATATCTAATTAACTAATATGGACTGGTTTCGATTTTAAAGAATAACGAACTTCTAACATCGACTCTTAATTTCATTACGATGTTTTCACGTGAAAGTACTAAGACAAAGGAAGATAAGAGAAACGAGGGAATCAAGAAACAAGGGCTTTAATTTCGCCTCTTAATTTGAGCTGAATTCATAAGCATAAGCTGAATTTCATAAAAATATAGAAAACGTGGATAAGATAAGAAAAGAGAAACAACCAAGCGGGAGGATAGAACGAACTGGAAAAAGAACGAGGAGAAAAAGGAGATTGTAAAGAAAGAGAATTGAGAATTGAAAATTTCTCAATTTTATCAGAATATATCCATATAGAAGTAGCGAAAGATGAAAAAAGAGAAAGCAAGGAACAGGAAAAAGAGGGGCAACAAAATCAGTATGAAGAAAAAGAGAAGCTTTTAGTTCCTACTTCCCAATTTCATAGGCATCTACTCATATATAATTACAAAAAGAAAAAAAGGAGAAATAGTGAGAAAAAGAAACACGTCTTTCAATTTTATCAAAATATCTACATGTGGAAATAGAAAAAATGGTAAAGATAAGAAAAAGGAAACAACCGAGAAAACGAAGAATAAAAATGATTGGAAGAAAGAGGGAAGTTCCTAATTGTGACTCTCAATTCGGAACAAAATTGTAAACCGAAAAGAAAGCAATAAATTAAAAAAGAATTGAAAAAAGAAACATGGGGAAAGCGAGAAGAAGTCAAAAGACTTGTTTGAATACTCGACTTGTAAAATGAAAAGAAAAAACATATGTAGTCGGGCAATAACGACCAGATGAGGTAAAACAAGTGATGCAGAAAAATTACGAAGGGATACGAAGGGATATAGGAGCGAGGAAATAAATATATGAAAAAAGCCAGGGAAATACATAAGGAATTAACTAAGCGTTAATAAAATAAGGAAAAGAAAACGAAAGCTTCCTAGTTTCATGCTACTTCTTTATCACGTACGAGAAAATATCGGTAGACCGACAGAAAGAAAAAAAGAGGAATAAAAGAAACGATGGAAGGAGGGAGGAAGAAAGGATAGAGAATACAGAAGGAGGATAGAGAACGTCGACCGATACTTTTCATTCTGTCACGAACCATCAACCCTTTCTACTTTATTTCCTTGTCGAGGGGGATACGTTGCAAGGAATTTTCTGCAACGTAGTCTGAGTACTGTCCTGAGAAAAATCCTTTTACACCATCAAAGTTTTGCCCGAAGAAATCCCTGGAGCTTCGCCACGAGATTAAAGCGAAATCTTTCGACTCGGACTATCGATACGCTGTCTTTGTGACTAACATTTAAATATCGTTAAGCTTTATACGAAACTGGTTCAATTGCAACGATATCTGGGGAAAATTTATACAAAAAATCAATGCAACGATGTAATGGTCATGTTTTTAATGGGAGAAGTTTCTCAAATGTACACTTTTGTTATAAAATATCTGAACACTTGCCTATTTCTGTTAAGACGTATTTTAATTGTAAAATTACAAATAAATTGAAAATTTGTACACATTAGTAGAATTTACATATTTGTTACTACAGTATTAGGAATTTTAAAGCAAGAATAAATTTGCAAAATTTATTTCAGGAATAATATTACTTTACAATTATCTTAGTCTAAAATTCAGAGATATTGTGTAGTATCGATACCTCATTAAATTAATCAACTTTACAATATCCAAAATATATTGATAATTCTAGAATCGTCGTTGAATATTAGAATAATATAAATCCTCCTAAAATTCAGGAACATTCTTGAAATACCTCATTAAATTAGTGAATTCCACAGAGTTTAAATGTATATTACTAGTTCTAGAATAAGGACAATTTTCGTTCAGTATTAATACGTATGTATATTATGACGTTTCCAAAAATTAAATATTATTAAATATAATACAATAAAATTTCATATATATATAAACAATTTTATAATAAAAACATACAAGAGTGCATTTTAGTAAATGTTTAAGGTATTTAATTTAATAAAGTAGAATTAGAGTCCAACTCGCTAATATTTCAAAAGCTTCCCCAATGCTCTTCACGTTATAATCCAACTGTTCTGCAAGCGGAATAGCGAAAGCGCTTCGCAACCTTACCACTCCCTTATACCTATATATGTACCCTGGTAATCTGTATATTCGCTCACCATTGCTGGCAAGTGATCATGTTAACTAATAATGATCACTGCTTTCCTCGATGATATATTGAAATTACCCGTAATAATTTATTGTGTTTTGGCAATTTGGAACGCCTCCTCATACTATTTTTCCTTTTGAAGCGCCTCCGCCTATTTTATTTACAAGGTATCCTAAATGCAAATTATATTATATTTAATTTATTTATTACAAAGATATTCTTCAATTCTTCCAAAATTATTATACGTCTATGAAGTATAAAAATACCGTTCATAGAACAAAAACACAGATTCTGATAAAGAGAGTATTTTTCCTAACTTAAATCTTTCGTTTCAAGCAAATATTCCATTGGGGATGAAAGATGTAATTTTTAGAGATACGTGATCTGAATTTATATGTTCGTAAATATCCCTCGTGTAGACAAGGTGATTTAGAACGCTGTCAAGTGTCTGGTAAGTTGGAACATCTAAGTTAACCATTTGTATGCCATTTTCTGACAGGAACAATTTAATAAAATCTGTTTAATATAACAGTCTTCTAACAAGAACAATCTCATAAAATGTCTTTAACATATGACTAATGTTCATTTCGCTTTCAAATACACGCCCTACAAACCTATATGTTTGTACCTAAGTTAAGCCTTTCACATTACAAATTTACATAATATCTATATTTTCGTTGTATTATGCAGAAATACATGTAGAAATAAAAAATATCTGTAATTATCTCAGAAATAAAAAAAATAGCTGTAAAAGTTATTTTTAGAATTTTCTAATTTAAAGCAACATCCTTATACGGTACGTAGTAGGTGTAGATGTTATGAAAATAGTGGAAATCTCTCACAAGTTATTTCTACAATTTCAACATGCATTGACTCATTGTCGGTTTTTCTCAGATAAAATAATTCTCGACTATTTCTACGATACTTCATGCTCCCAATCGACAACCTCTTGTCATAGATTCTACGGTCCCTGTCTGTACAATAGTTGACAGACGAATTTCTTCAAATGGTAGTCTTGTAACTGTCTAACAAACTGCCATTTCTCAAAATGTAGCAGGTGGTTGTGTCATGTGGAGGGGAAAAGCAGCGTATAACCGGAACACAGAGGTCGCAAAAGCAATCGCGCTCTTTCGCATGGAACGATCTTCCTGCAAGACGAAACATTCCATTCCACGGGTAATTTCGCATCTTTCAAGAATTTATTCGCGAAATCGGTATCCGAAATATGGAAAAAGAAATTTTACTCATCGGATGAACCGCGGACGGAAACTTTCCGCGATTTCTCTATCGCGACGCGCGCCAACATTCTCCTTTCCACCCCGCACCAAGGGTGGCTTCTCTATGTGAAACAAAGATTCCGGAAGTGCTCGTTTTATGAATGTCGCGCAAAGTGAATTCGCTCAGCTATTGACGATGGAATAAGCAGATTCCGGAAAGCTACCCAATGGCGAATGTTTCCCACCGTTACTCTCCCGAGTTTTCCCCAATATCCACGAATTGATTTTGCTTTGATCGATTTAAACGGGATTAATTGATGCAATTTGTAGATTTTAGTTGATATTGGTGATTATTAATGAGTTTGATAATACTAATACTATGAAGAATTTTTATATAATTTTTCCGTAAATTCTAGGTATAATATAATTATAAAAATATAATACTATATTATGGTTTATATAGTTATGTATATACACACACAATATACTAGTTTCGAGAATGAATTATCCTCTACATCATTCTATTCTTACAGCGAGGAACTTCATTAAAATAATCGAAAAATTTAATCTTGAATATTTCGATTAAATTTGCGCGTTGAACTTTCATACGCTTCAAATGATAAAAATATAATCTTATACGTCGTCGCATTCCTATTATTATTATCCAATTCCTATTTATTATTCTTATCCCGAACATAAATCGAAGGACTTTAAATTTGATGTAAATCATCTTCTCGAAGTTATAAAACCTTCCAATTTATCTGTATTTAAGGTATAACTCTGTGTATATCATTTTTTAATCAATCTTTCCTATAATGCTTCGTTGATACCTTATCACTGATACGACAAACTATAAACTTGCTGAGCGGGACCCTCGAAGTTGACAATATAGGTCAGATAGGAACGCCAACGCCTCCTCTATCCTTCACAATGCATTTCCTATCGCGACTGCATTCTCTTCCATGCTTTTTCCTCTCGACAAAACTCGCTTCCAGAGAATTATCGCAGAAACGACGAAAAATCGGTGAAACTCTCGCATAAATAATGTGCACCCATTCCCTTTACGTAAGAAACAACTCGTTAACCAGCTTAAAGAAGCTGTATTCTGAGTTGAGAAACAGACAGAAAGAAAAGGTTTTAAAAAACTACAAAGCTCTTTTTAATCCCTTAGATATTAACGGTACATTCTTCATTTTTAAAATTATAAAAGAGTAGCATCTATTCTAATATTTTCAATAACACGAACTTTCAAAAATTCAGCATTCAAATCTAGATAAATTCAAACCTAATCCAAACCTTTCTCGATAGTATACATCTAACAACAGCCTTTGTTCAACATCCAAATTAATATCATACGTATAATATTCAAACTTCATTTCATCATACAAGATGTGAATGAATACAAAATTTAAACATTTTCGGTCTTCTCTTATTATTCTTTTTTTCTAGGCATTTTGAAATTTATTATATTTTTTACTTAAAAATTATTTAATCTTTTCTGTCCAAACTATTTTGTTTGAATATTTGTTAGCATCAGATTAATCACATTGTAAAGTCTTTTCCGAGTGTCTGAGAATTAAGGGACTTAAAATGAAAATATCTTATTTCTACTTGCTATAAGCTTCAGAAGCAAAGATTACATCGACTCACATAGCAATCTTATATTTATTATAACTATGATACTAATCTACTTATGTGAACCAAGGGTCCTCAAAATTTAAGTAACAATGTAATATTATCATTATTATTATATTACTACTATTAACTCGGTGAATATGAACTGTCATTTGCTCAAATAAAAATTTTATTTACGTGTACTTCCTTAAGAACATTAATTAGTAGAGTTTCCATATAGCGCAATGTATGTATGGTAAGTACTTTTTCAATGACTAACTAGCTTCATTACTCCAGATTTATATTATGGATTCAGGGATTCAAATTACAATTACAAATTTCTTGTAAAATAATTTATGCATTAAAAAATTATCTAATTATCTTCCCTTATGTCTCCAATAAGTATCGTGGAACTTTTATTCAAATTCAAGATCACATAAGAAAATCACACGAATATTCCGGTTATTCTCATGATAGTCAATAATAAGATTGTGATATTTTTATTTGATATTTATTCGTCTCAACATTAAGCATACGTAATTCATAGTTCCTTCTTCAATTTAGTTAATAATTATCAGTATGATTATTGTGTAATGACTTTGTAAGTTTAAGCTTCGGTGAAACATTTCATATGCACCAATTTAATGTATGTACTTATAATACAATATTTGTATAAGAGTATCAGAAACAAAAGAAAACTATAAACTATGACAAATTCTTATAAATTTATTTTTCATGGTTATCATTCACTAAAATTCCAGGCTCGCTAAAATCACGCCCTGTTTCAAACACAGTAACAAAAATCAAGTTCTAGAAAAATATACAAAGCAACCATTCATCGAACAATCTTAGTTTTTAACGAAGCGCTTCGAGCACCAGTCATCATGAACAAAACCCACGTGTGCACACCCTCGTCTCGAAAATCGAGGAAATGAAACAGTGGCGGATAAAAACGAAATAAAAAGCGCAGTCGTCGAGACAATACTCGAGAAGGAACTCGACAGCGAACCGCGATCTATTCATGCAATTAAAGCTCATTCGCGTCGCGAGAGCTCCTTGTTTCCATGTCTTTTGGAGCGAGGTCACGGCTGGCAAAATGTGTACGCGGGTCGTGTTATTGCGTAGATGCGCCCTTCTAATAAAGACAACTCCCATCCCATCGCGTACACCAGCTCGTCTTTATCTCTGTCTTCCGCCTCCACGGCGTTTAACACCCGCGAGCTCACTGGAAGTACGGTTCCTCCGCGTTCCTTCGTTCCGCCGAAAATCGATATAGCAATTAGCCTCTTCGCGACCTACGCCTTCGCGCGATAGCGCTCAGCGCTGATTGGAATGCCCGAAAATGGGATTCTTGGTGAAATTTGAAAAAGAATATGAAATAAAGTATCAAAGTTCTCGCGCGAAGCTTCTTCTTGAGATGATGTTAATTGTTAGAAATAAAAAACTATTTATTAACAAAACTGAATGACTTAAGCACTGATTACTTTCGTGATAATGAGATTGAATTGTAGATAAAATACTAGAGAAAAATCTGTGAGACTTGTTTCTAAGATGACATTTTTATGCGGAATAAGAAACTACTATTAATTAAGAAAATTGAATGATATAAGTACTGGAAACTCCGATAGCAATGAGATTAGATCGTGGATGATATTACAAGTTCTTATCAAAAACTAATTTTTAAAATAAAGGGATGAGATAAGAAGTTATTTGTTCGAAAAATTGAATAATTTATGTAATTATATTTATTAAATAACGAAATTAAATCGATCGTTCGATTAATTATTTATTTTCTTCCTTTAATATTAAGTTATAAACGAATTTTAAATTAATTACACTACTTTAAGTTACAAAGTTACAAAGTTAAGTTACAAAAAGTTACAAAGAAGGCTTTATTTAATAATTAAATTGCAGATGTTTATACATTTATCGGATGTTTAAAGATACAAAAATCCATAGGGTGCAGATGATATTCAGAAGTATATAAAATAAACAATGCATAAACATCCGTAGTCTATTAATAATTAAGTAACATTTAATAGTGTAACCTTTAACCTTTAATAGTGTATGCATATTTCTAGAGCATTCATGATTAAATAATGAACATAGAAGAATGGAGAGTGAAAGAATAGAGTTTATCCGAAATTTAATCAACATTGTACTCAAACGCATCTAAAACACGACAGAAAATTAAATTTTTATATCACCGGGCGTGTAGGAAATACTAGTTACATTTCAATCATCTGTTCAGTCGCACACAGTATATGAGAATGTTAGGGAAAAACTAAACGGATATTACTAGCATACTGTAGGAAATAACTTACGAATTCTAAATTACCTAGGACTAAAGTACCTAGAATTTAAATATCTGCGATTTTACGAACACACCTATTAATTTTTAAAACTGTTATGTATTAATTAATGTTTTAGAAAATTTGCAAATAAAATAAATGTCATATTGTAAAAAAACAACATTATTATACTATTAATCTTTGGGAAAATATAACTATACCCATACATAACTATACATAATAAAGTAATCTTATTAAATAATATTAGAGTATTTTTTAGAATGTTCTTATTTAACATATTTACAATAGCTATAAGGAAAGAATAATTAAAGATAATATAACTTCTATTCTTATATCCTACGATAGCACTAAATATTAGGGAAGCTAAAATCAATTTTTTGCAGTAGTTTCCCCTCTATAATGTACTTTTATGGTATTAATGGGAATTTTGGCTTGATAAGGGCACATTCCTGATGCAACAAAAGTTGATGACAAGAACTGTCAAAATATTAGACTATTGACTTAAAGGTGTTCATAATTTTTACATAATGAACTTTTAGTAATCACAAAGTCACGTGAGTATAGTCTTTTGTTTCCCACTACAGTAGTACCAGTTATACTGGTTTTTGAGTATTATAATGTTGTGTGCGATTTTATCTAATAAACAAATAACAAAAAAATATATTAAGATAAACTTAGTTTACATTTTCACAATAAAAATTTATCGCTAAATGCTAATATTATATTATAATTATTACCTATTCTATTTGCTTTGTCTGACTTTCAACTTTTAAATAAAATGTCTAGGATTTCATCAAAGGAGTATTTTACCCCGACATTTATAATGTCATCTGTGCAGCGGGCTTTTACTCAAAAATTGAGTAAACAGCATGCAGCTGACGTTAGACGTCAGATTGCTACCTCTACCTCATATTCACGTGATCTGTCAAAGAGTGGCAGCTCATTCTCAGGCTTTTCTTCCACGGTACATCCTGAATTGCAATTTGTCTACATAAGTTGTAATTCGTACATCAATGTAATTAATAAAAATATTTTAAAGATGTCACTATGTGAGGTATTAGAGCCACTAGACTATGAAGAATTTTTGGCTCAACATCAGTCAGTTCTTGACCGTGATCCTCTTAAATCAATATTAGATTTTCCACCTGGTGATGTTGAATTAAAAGTTGTAAAAAGAAAAATCAGAACAGAGGAACCAATTGTGCCTCATGAGTCCATGTAATATTTTTTATATCTTACAAGCAACAAAATCATTATTTTTGTATTCATATTAATTTTATTGAATTTTTTAGGGACATAGTATCTCCTTATGTCAGAAGATGTATTGAAAGTTTTACTTCAGATTGGGTAATAGTACACAGAAAATATAAACGTCGAGTTTCTCCCATAGCAAGAGACAGACTTCTTCAGGATACTCCAAGACAAGATTTTGAGGTGCTTGAATAAAAATAAAATATGCATGGCATATAATTGAAGAACACATTTAAATTAAATATAAAATAGGTGGATCAAGAGGATACAAATGGTTCAGGATCACCAAATGAAGAGGAAGATTTATCTAACTGTGGAGATACACCAAGAGGATCCTGGGCAAGTTTAGATTTAAGACATTCGCAACATGATCCTCTTCTTCCCAGCTTATTGGACAGAGTTTGTCCAGAAACCATTGATCAAATGAATGAGCAAAAACGATCAGAAGATCGTCAAGTGAGTACTGTATGCACAAGCAAGATTAGATTTTAGTAATTCTGATCTACTGATATTAATTTTAGGAAGCATTATTTCCACTTTATGCACCTCCAGCTTCTCCTGATGATGAGTGGCAGGAAATTGGTATAGCACCAGAACCTACAGAACCTTTTTCACATAAAATTCTTGTGAAATGCCTCCAACTGAAATTGGAATTGGAGGTTGAACCAATATTTGCGAGTTTAGCTTTATACGATGCCAAAGAAAAGAAGAAGGTATTTGAAAATAAAAAATGTTGAAAGATATTTACATATAATTTACGTTTTCCTAATTTCTTTGGAATCTACAGGTATCTGAAAACTTTTACGTAGACATGAATTCAGAAGGCTTAAAAAGGATGCTTGGTAGTCATATTGCATACAGTGATGCCAGTACTTTAGCAAGAAGCTGTGTTATGAGTATCAGCAAGCCTAGTCCAGATTTATTTTTAGTCGTTAGACTTGAAAAGGTATTGCAAGGTGATATCTCTGAATGTGCTGAACCATATTTACGTGAAGATAAAAACAAAGAAAAAGTAATACATCAAATACAATCCATAAATCATTAAATTATAAATGTACTGAATAAGGCAATAAAAAAAATTTAATTTAAAATAGGTAAGGGCAGCTGCTGCAGCTGCATGTGAGCGTTTAGGTCGATATAGAATGCCACTTGCATGGACTGCCATTCACATTTCTGGTGTGATAGGAGGAGGTGGAGATACAGATAGCACAGGAAGTGCTGGATCTTTAGACAGAAAATCGGGTGGACTGGAACAGTGGCGTAAAAAGGTGGAACCGCCCGCCAGAAGAGGATCTTTAGAAAGAAGAAGTTCAGATAAAAGACGTAGTTGGTCGCCAGACGATTTTGCTAATTGTCTTGATACATTTAGGTGGATATTTTTATAATTTAACTTTTTTTATTTACATCTAATGTTTTTTATATTTTTAAATAAATTTCTAATATTATTAATTTCTAAATTATGTTTAATTTTTTAGGCCTATCACATTGACTGTTTCAAGTTTCTTTAAACAAGAAAGTGAACGACTGAGAGACGAAGATTTATACAAACTTTTAGTCGAACTACGGAGACCTGGTTCTAATTTAAAAAGATTAAAATGTCTACCAGGTATACTAAAATTGGACCTTAGTCCTAGACCAGAAGATCTGCCTAGATGCTTGGATCCTGATCTCAGAAGATTAGTGCCATATCCTGATGAAAAGAGTCGGCCAGTCAAAGAAATACTTGAATTTCCGAGCGAAGTTATTTCGCCAGATTTGACGTATCGAAATCTCCTATACATTTATCCGAAAGTAAATTATCATTCAGCTCTTTTATACTTAATTACTTCTTACCATGAATAAACAAAATATACTTTTTATTACAGGAAGCAAACTTCAGTTCAAGGACTGGTTCTGCACGAAACATCGCCGTAAGAATTCAACTTATGGGTGGTGAACAGGAGGCTGATGCACTAACAGCTATTTTTGGAAGATCATCGTGTCCTGAAATGACTCACGAATGCTTCACTTCCGTTTCTTATCACAATAAGAATCCAAACTTTTACGACGAAGTGAAAATTCGACTTCCTGCTGATTTGAGTGCAAAACATCATTTGCTATTTACGTTTTATCATATTAGTTGCCAGAAGAAGGCAGAACAACCGAATGTAGAGACTGCTGTAGCATATACGGTAAATACTATGAAGTCAAATTCTAATCAAAATATATTATTTCATGTAAATTACACTAAAAAATATTCTTAATATTTCTTGTATTTAGTGGTTGCCACTTTTGAGAGATGGACATCTACAATCAGGAGAATTCAGTCTACCCGCGATGCTGGATCCACCACCAGCAAATTATTCATACATTGCACCTGATGTTCTTCTACCAGGTACAAGATGGGTGGATGCTCATAGAGGCGTTTTTACTGTGATTTTGGAACCAGTCTCTAGCGTTCATCCTCAGGATAAATACATTGATAGGTAATATTCCAAAAACTCAAGTTTTTAATTAGATATCCCAATGAAAATATTTCAATAAAATTAATAATCTCATGATCATTAATGAATTAATAATACTATTAATATTTTAACGGCAACACAAAAATTATAGATTCCTATCATTGTGTGGTTTTTTGGAAACTGGCCAAGTGCCTCCACGCATCGGTGAAGCAGGAATGGAATCGGAATTAAAATCAGCTTTATTGGAATTGGCAAGAGCATCACATTCTGCTTTGGTACGATCGCTACCTCAATTGCTGGATCAATTAATATCTCTATTAGTGCGACCTCCAACACTACCATCTCAACCATTGAATGTGGCAGCAACCGTATTCGAGGCTATAGGTTTGCTAGTACGAAATATTACCAATCTACCTGATGGACAATTAGATGCTCACGGAAGACACGCGCTTCTAGCAACCTATATTGCTTATCAATGCTCTTTACCAAGGATGACTCATGCTCCTGGTATTGTTCGAGCTCAAAGCAACCCTGATCTGCCTCTAGAAGATTTAGAAATGGAGGTACACTCCAGAGGATTGGATCGAACAGCTTCTATGCGTCAAGAATCGCCTTCTATAAATAGCCAACCTACCAGAAGGCTTCTACACGAAGAACTAGCGTTACATTGGGTTGTATCGACAGGACAGGCACGAGAATTGGCTGTTACATATTCATGGTTCTTCTTGGAATTGATCGTTCGCTCTATGGTTGTGACATTAGCAGAAATGGGAATGTTGGAGGCTCCCCGAAAGTCGAGATTCTCTCCCCAGTTCTGTGATGACGTGGCAACACTTACTGCAACGTTGACTTCAGAGGTGACTTCACGATGCGGAAAGGAGAACAGGGTACCCAATAATCTAATATCGAGTCTAGGCAACTTTCTTTCTGATCTACTATCAGTGATGGACAGAGGTTTCGTTTTATCCCTAACTCGTGCTGCCTGTTGCTCTCTATCAGATGCATCTATGCACATTCCCGATTCAGCTGCACTTTACGCGTTGAAATTGGATCTCGTACGGACAATATGCTCTCACGAGCATTATGTGGCACTGAATTTGCCGTTTGGAACTGGATATACGTCGGGATCGGCGCCAGCTTCTCCCAGTCCATCAACTGGAAGTTCTGGCAGTCTGATATCTACCCTAGTACCTGGAGATCGAGCTAGATTTTCTGAGCTCAGTCAGGAGTTCCGACAGCAACACTTTTTAGTAGGAATTGTTTTATCAGATTTGTCGAATACTCTGGAAATACCAAATCCTATGCTTCAAAACAAAGCTATTGGGACCATTCGGCATCTTATGGCGTGCCATGACGTTGATTCACGATATTCTGATCCTGCTGCCAAAGCTAGAGTCGCTGCTCTCTATCTACCACTTTTGAACATTATAATGGATGCTCTACCACAACTCTATCATTGGGATTCAAAAGATAAGAGCGTTTATCCTGACGAATCTGGTTCTATTACACAATCTGTGGCTTTAGCCATAGCTGGTGGAGTTTCTGCAGACACTGCAGGGACTCAATGTAGAGTTTCCTTGAGTTCAGAGGCTACGAGACATCTCTTGATGTGTGTTTTGTGGGTACTTAAGGGTTTGGAACAGTCTGCTTTAGCACAGTGGTGTTCAGAACTAAGTTCTAGACGTATACTGTGTCTTCTTCAAGTTCTTAATATTGCCACTGCAGCTTTTGAATATAAAGGGAAAAAGGCGTTGAAGAGACTGCCTCCACAGGCGGCAGCTACAAGTGATATTCGATCTAGATTGGAGGATGTGATTCTTGGCCAAGGAAGTGCCAGAAGCGAGATGATGTTGAGAAGAAAAGAGAGAATGAGTGGGGACAAACTTAGGTGGCGTAAAGATCAGATGCCTTATAGGTAGGTAAACTTCTGTATTTACACTACAGATATTTATACAGATATTTATAAATTCATTTCTTTCTCAATATAATTAAAGTGAAGATTTTAAATCTGAACAATCTTTTTTTTGTTTAAGATCCTGTGAACAGTCAGAAGGCAGAGCTGTGGAGCAAGATGCTCATATAGAAGGTGCATTAGCAGCAGAAGCTTCTCTGGTAGTTTTGGATACTTTAGAAACAGTTGTCCAAGCTGATGGAGGAGGAGGTATATATATGTACTTATACAACATTTTTATAGGTTTTATATCTTTATATTTTCAAAATTTTTGTGCTTTCTAGGTGCAGTTGTAGGAGCTGTATTAAAAGTGCTTTTGAGAGCATTAGCAAGAAATCAGAGCACATCTGTGTTACAACATATGTTTAATACTCAGAGAGCTTTGGTATTTAAGTATCATAGTGCTCTGTTTGACGAGGAAAGCGAAAGATGCGGTGATCTGTGTTTGACATTACTCACTAGATGCAGCTCACCTCTAAGTGCTGTTCGGAGTCATGCTGCTGCCAGTCTTTATTTATTAATGAGGCAAAATTTCGAAATTGGAAACGTAAATATCTTAGTAATATACTTCAATAGATTTATAATGATTTATTTTATAAATATATTAATTAATTTAATATGTTTAGAATTTTGCCAGAGTTAAAATGCAAGTCACCACATCTTTGTCGGCCCTTGTTGGAAGAGGGAGAGCTCCTAGTGAAGGAGCACTTAGGAGAGCATTAAAAACAGTGTTAGTATATGCTGAAAGAGATACAGAATTAGCAGATACAAGCTTTCCAGAACAAGTGAAGGATCTTTTGTTCAATCTACATATGATTCTGTCTGATACTGTCAAAATGAAGGAATTCCAAGAGGATCCAGAAATGCTTTTAGATCTCATGTATAGGTAATTGTGTTAAAAACAGAAACTTCTGATAAAATATATGTAATATACATCATATATGTATAATGATATATGTAGCATATTGAATCAAAACCGACGATTTCACAGAATTGCAAAGGGATATCAAGGTTCACCAGATCTTAGACTCACATGGTTGGCAAATATGGCTCAGCAACATATGGAAAGAAAAAATCACACAGAGGCAGCTATGTGTTTAGTGCACAGTGCTGCTTTAGTAGCGGAATATTTACACCTCTTGGAACCAGGAGGTGGCGGGCGACCAGTGGGAGCTGTTGCTTTAGCTCCTATCACACCAAATGCTTTAGAAGAGAGTGCAGTAGGAGATGATGTACTTGCAAGAAGAGAGGAAGGTTTATGTTTAGGACCAGACTTTTCAGAAAGTGGTTTAGCTGGTTTGCTGGAACATGCTGCCAGCTCTTTTCATACAGCTGGAATGTATGAAGCTATTCCTGACGTATACAAGGTGCTGCTTCCAATAGCAGAAGCCGCACACGATTACAAAAAATTAGCTAATATTCATGGGTATGACATTCTTCAGATTTTGAAAAACTTAATATGAAAACGAATCTATGTCTTGATTTATGATCCTCTAATCACAGGAAACTTCATGAAGCATATACACGAGTAGAACAATTAGCAGGAAAACGAGTATTTGGAACATATTTCAGAGTAGGATTTTATGGTGGGCGTTTTGGTGATCTTGCTGGTGAAGAATTCGTTTATAAAGAACCGACTTTGACAAAGCTACCGGAGATATTCTCGAGGCTCGAGAATTTCTATGCTGAACGATTTGGCGCGGAAAATATTGTGATAATAAAAGATTCGAACCCTGTAGACTCCAGCAAGTTAGAACTAGATAAAGCCTATGTTCAGATCACATATGTGGAACCATATTTCGAGCCACATGAGCTCAGGCATAGACCAACTATTTTTCATAGGAATTTTAATATTAGTAAGTACTGTTCTGAAGAACTTTAAATAACTTAAACAAAATTAAATTTCTATTTATATTAATGTTTTTAATCATGTTTAGAGCGATTTGTGTATGCAACGCCATTTACTCCTGGTGGTAAAGCTCATGGAGAATTAAGAGAACAGTGCAAACGTAAAACTATACTAACAGTAGCTACACACTTTCCTTATCTAAAGACAAGGATTCGCGTGGTTGCTAGGAAGCAAATAGTTTTAAGTCCAATTGAAGTTGCAATTGAAGATATACAAAAGAAAACTGCAGAGGTATGTATATATGTTCTTCTGTTATAAGATAAATTTTTCTTTTATAGATTAACTCTGTTTTATGTAAATCTGTTGAATCAGGTTGCAGCAGCTACAGCTCAAGAACCACCTGATGCAAAGATGCTGCAGATGGTTCTTCAAGGTTGTATTGGAACAACAGTTAATCAAGGTCCTGCAGAAGTTGCTGTTGTGTTTCTTTCTGGATTAAGGGAACAGAATGCACAGCCCACTCGACTGCAACATAAATTACGCCTATGTTTCAAGGATTTCTCAAAGAAATGTCTGGATGCTTTGAAAAGAAACAAAAATTTAATTGGGCCAGATCAACGAGACTATCAACGAGAATTGGAAAGAAATTACCAAAGATTAACAGAAAGACTTTCTCCTCTTATTGCATGGAGGTATGGGAAATTTAATTGAAATAAATAATAGTTTAGCCTAATATCTTTTACAATATGTCTATCTTTTTCTTCTTCTTGATAATACAGTGGACCTTCTCTAACAAATCAACAAAGTGTACCATCAACATCACCTCGTTGGTAAAATAGCTGAATACTGCTATTCAACAGTTACCAAAGATCACTGATGCAAGTATTTAGTGTTCATAAAATATCAGCAGCATGTGCTCTTATATAGACATATATATTATATTTATATCCATTCATTTTTTTATAAGGATAAAGCATTTTGATCTGCTGGTATCAGAGTGTCTGCCTTAGACAGTTTAAAAATATAAGACTAGATCAAGGTATAAGATTAGATCATTATTATTAATTCAGAACGATTACTAAGTAGAGAAAGGCAACTTATTTGAGACAACAGACTTTTTGATAATAATAAAATGAAAGCATTATTTCTTATAGAAATAACTCATTTTTTCAGACAGATGATACAGACACATGGGAATTGATATTTTGCTTTTCATAGTCTTTTTATACACTGCTTTTGACTAAACATTACGTAGTGACAATTAACGTAGTAGGTAAACAAGAATGTCAATACTAAAGTTATAACAATAATTTTTTATCTAACTGTCTTTTCAATAATTGTATTTTGTAATGATATTTAACATGAATTTATTTACTGTGTTTATGTTTTGTATTCCAATGCATAACATACTGCCTAGAATATAGAAATTAAATGTCTATTTATGTATTTAGCTACTAAGGAAGCTGTGATCTTTCAATTAAACATGGAATTATCAGAACTGCAGAAGCTTATAACAATAGGTATTTTACCCAAAAGACTTGTTTTTTTTAATAACTAACAAATAAATTTATTTATAACGTACAATTTATGTTCTTGCAAGAAAGTTTCTTTGGTTTGTGATTAATATTTTATATATGATTATTTTTTAGTTCTTTTATGATGATAGTTTTATGAGATCTGATTATTGTATAGAATAACAAGTCTATTACTAGAAGTTTCTTCAAAGTTTCTAGAATATCATTAATGATTGTCTCAATGTAAAGAATGTTTGAAGAATGCTAAATCTCAATATAATTGACAAATGTGCTTTTTACAATACTAGACACATTTTTAACAAATCTATTAGATTTTTCAAAACTATAAGCTTCTAGTCGAAGATGCAAGTAATCTTGTCATTTAGAGTAATGCATAACTCTCTAAATTAACTAATGTTTGATGATAATTTATATGAATATACTTATATTCATTAATATTGGTAGCGTGATTTTGCAAATAAATTAAAAAATAAGATTGACAAATGAAATCATTCATATGTATTATTTCGATAAAAATTATCACGCGAATAAGAGACTATTATAGAAAAGCTTTTGAAAACTTCTTCAAACATTATAAAATTATACCTTAAAAATCCGTTACTTACAATGGTAACACACATTATATTTATACGGAGTAATTTAGCGAAACTGTCGTGGATGTAAACTTTTGTATGTCATAGAATATCCAAAATATATATCCATTTTATACTTCGCTATTTCTGAATTTTTTCTACTTTGTTTTACTAATAACAAACGTAATAAAGAATGCAACTCACCGAGAAACTCTCGCTATCACGATTCCAAAGCGCGGGAAACTAAGATGGCGTTGTTGATTCTTTCCGTTTATACAAAAAAGTTAGTGAACAACATAAAGAAAAAAAAAAAAGAATAAAATATAAAAACAGAAAACTATCCATTAACATCATAGAGGAATATTTCAATTAGTAAGAAACAAACAATAATTATACTACATATGTATATGTTTCTCCTACAACATATACATATACACATGGTAAAAATTCAAATTTAAAAAAATGCGGGAAATCAGTAGTTTTAAAATAGTACAAATAATCCTATACAAACTGGAACATCTATTGGATTACTTTTTTCCCATTCCATTGTTCGTTTAACGAAACTTGTTATTTACTAGCGATCCCATAAAAGGAGAAAAAAAACAAATAAATAAATAGAAAAAAGAAAACCTGGTATTGGCAAACGAGAATCGTGTGTTAATTATCGGAACGGTTACAGTTTACACGTGCAACTGTTTTTCTTTCATTAAAGGTAACCATTCGTTATCGAAGATTGACATTCTTTGGTCCGGATACATTTGAAGCGAATCGTTGCTCTAAATTAAACGTCCGAATCCGATTTTCAGCTTAATCCCTTTGTCCAGTACGAAAGGTTTGAGCGCAGATAAAGATATCACGAGTTCAAAGGGGTACTTAATTAACAGACACAAGTATTGATAATGGCCGCGTATTACAATGAAACACTTTGTACCCATTTAAAAATGGTCCCCGTAATTTACATTTTGAAATTTATATCTATAATTAATATTTCAATGTTTCGTTACATTCCATTTTCGAATAAAACTGCTGTCTGTATTTTAAAGTTCTGCTTTAAATAAAAAGAATTACAAACTTTTAATGTAGATATCAAAAGTTTTACAATCAAACTTAGAAAAATTTTATTTTAATTGAATACTTCCATTTCATCATTTTATATATCTTTAAGTAATTTCTTACATACTTCTTTCTTAATTCTTCTCTACGTTGGAGTAATTTATATTTATTTATAGATTGTGAATATTTATATAAATTCATAATTTTATGAAAAAGTAGAAATTTGTTCCATTGTACCGAATATTATAACGAACACTGGATATTTCATATACATACCTCTGCATGTTTCACATAACCTGTGCATTTTTGCACTTTCAAATTTTTTACGACACCCGCAATGTACTTACATATAAGCAAAGAGAATTCCGATCACAGAGAGATATAACTAGCATTTTCCTTCCATAACTGAAATCTTTATAACTTTCCACGCTAAATCGTTTGCAAGCCATGAAATCTCCGCTCAAATATTCACCAAGCAATATATGGTGTAACGGTGATCATGTTACGACACAACGTATAAAGGTAAAACACGAATAATAGGACGATATAAAAACGGTCATGGAAAAGATTGCCTGGACGATTTCGGAAAAATAATATTCCCCGACGAACCCACTCTGCGGAATGCAGTCACATAACCGGCAACTCTAAACGGCGTATCGTCGGTCGCTAATCTGTCTAATTTGTCCCCGAAATGAAATAGTTGCGATTCTTTCAACGGCGTGCCCCATCCTTGTGACGCGTTTAAGTGGCAGAAAACACTTGACCCCCGTGGCTCGATGAAGGGGATGGTGGACAAGTAGTTCACAGCAAGAGGGGATCACGTTCGAGGGACAAAATGACTGTCGAAGATAGGATCGTTCTTCCCTTTAATCGGCTACGGCAACATGCCGGCTGACCTTTGATCCAGCACCCTCGCGCGCGCAAGAAACGTTTAATGAATCCATGCGAAATTCCTGATGCTTTGCTCCGCTCGTTAACGCTCTCATCGCTAGATGTATCGGTTCAGCTCCCGTGGATCGTAAATGATAGAATATAAAATCGCCTTCTCGATATGTGTGGCTCTGTGTGTGTGTGTGTGTGTGTGTGTATGTGTGCGTATTTTGAAGATGGAATTGACCGTGGGCTTTGCACGTATGAGAATACTTGAAGGGTTGAAGATCATTACAAAACGGAGGCTGAAGATAGTACGTATAGTCTTTTAATTTCTAAAAAAATTTGTGCTACCTTTTTCTTTTTTTTTTTTTTTTATGACTCACAAAAAATTAAATCATAAAAAGAATCTTTCTCGTGGAAAACAATACCAAGACTCAAAATGAAGAAATCTATTACGTTTATTCCGTAGTAAAATTAGGCATATAAATGTAAAACTAATAATTTTCTACTCTCTTTAAATTTGAAAAATACACAATCATCTCTCGATAACAAAGTAAGAAATCTAATTTATATTATTTTTAAAGGAAACAATGCTTGATGGAATTCTATAACAAGAATTTATGTTCTAAAGAATGAAATTATATTCTTAAATTTATACATATTCTAAAATTTTAAAGAATAAAGCCTTGTAGCTCTCCTAATCTCATCGTCTCGCGTTAATTATACACGCACATAATCTGCGTTCATATAAATGGATATAGAGGAAAGATACAGAGGTTTGTGGAAAAAATTCGTGGACGGAGAACGTTACACAATAACGTAGGTCCGCATCGTTGCTCCCTCGTCGCTTTTTGATTCACCTACGTTCCTCTGCCATCCCTCCAGTTCTCCAGGCGAAGGTGGGGACATAGCAGGAAGAGTAGGAGGGAGTGGTGACTTTTATTACCCCGCCTGATGTTATGAATGCGAGCTGTACGCAACCCCTCTGCGTACATCCCCCGTTCACCTCGCGTTCCAACAAAGCGGTTATGCTTTTTACGACATGTATATTCGTGGTCGCGATTAGCGACAGCTATAAACCGAGAAAATACTCAAAGTTCTACTTTCTGGAAAATCCCGAAATGAATAATTAAATGGAAATTCGAGGAAACCTCTCGAGTGTTTAATATCTTTTTATCGTTCTGTATACTGTTTCATAAAGCATAGTTTTCGTACGTTGAAATATTCTTTTAATTTAACTAATATAAAAGGCGACGTTTTAGATATAATTTCGATTCATACTTATGAATCAGCGAAAATTTGATAAATAATAATTTTGGTACGAAAATTAGATAAATATGTAAATAAAGAAAAGATCATCTCAATTATAGAGTATTATAACAGAATGATATATTTCTGTGGAAGACTTAGATTTTTTTGTAAAAGATATTGCTTTCCAGTGCAATATCTATGGAATTTTGTGAATTGTTGATTAGTAATTCCGAATCTTATGAAAATTTACAAAACTAATATTAATTAAATTTTACAGTCTTTACGAAAATGGACTACGTTTATAGATTTGTACCTTCAGAATTATTTGCTGGATTCCATTCATCTCTCAAAAAAGCTAATTTTGTTCTTTGAAGTGTCAGTAATCTGCTGGTTCGTAGCTACCACTAGATAGGGTCTGAATGAGATTGCATCGTTATTGAAGCTCCTCGTGCGGTGGCGAGACCCGTGATCGAAGTGATGATATATGGTTGCCGGGTTTCAGAGATGCAGGTGCAGTCGGACGGCGACGACGACTAATCGTAACGGAAATATTTGTATGCTTCTCGTCCCTTAATAACAGGAGCATCGGTCATGCTGCTCGGTGACGCTGGACGACGAATCTCGGAAGAATATTGCAATTTGTCGCTTCGTTGTACGATAAATTAAACGCGGGACCACTTGTTATCGCATCTACAACGTTAATTGGACCGGTCGACCTAGGCCACCGTTGCCTCTTGTACAATCATTGAACGACGCGCAATAATCTTCTGCTTTGCGGATTTTATGCTGCGTCTTCTTCTTATTCCACCTAATTGCTTCTTTTTGCTCCTCGATGTAAATTGATTCAATTAATTTGTGACCGACCGTCTGTTTGCTTTTAGAAAAAGCGTTTAAGGCTGGAATGAGTAATAGGGAGAGGAGAATTAGGTTTTTTATTTAATCCCATTTACTAGCAGGCGTTTAATATTTGGAAATATCGATATAGTACAATACATTAATAATAATGCATCTCGGTTCTTTCATTTCTAATTAGAAATATTTGAAATATAACAAATATAAAAATCTTTTCATTCAATTGCATTAAATATCCAAATTACTTTCGGATTAATACATGGGTATGTATCCGAAACACTTGACTTCTATTACAAATTATTAACAGTCGCTGAAAGACATTTAGAAAATTATGAGACAATATTTTATCAAATATAGCAAGATAAAGAAATATTCGACGTACAAAGCGAATCGAATGGTTGATTGCTTATGCCAATTATAGATTCAGTTACGGTTCGATATGAATCTAACGCGGCTTGTCGGTATGTTTCGCGCAGAGGAATGTTCTTTGATCGTGCCGACATATCCCGCGATCGCAGCCTCCTACGCACCACTGCAATTATTCCCTTTGCTCTTTGAAAAATTCGTAATAAACGAAATATTAGGGACCCGTATCTCTCACGATATTACGTAGGACGATATATCAAAAAGGGTACGGTTAAGTATCTCTGAAATTTCCCTTTGACAATGTACGGATACAAAAGGCGAAGGAAATGATTCACCTAAAGTCAGTTTCTTTATCGTTTTATCTTAATATTCGAAAGAAAAGATTTAACGTGCGGAGTAAAATTGTCTGATGCTTTGAAAATTTTAAGACATGGGAATTTGGTCAATTGCTATAACTTCTTAACCATTTAATTTATATATTTTTCAGAAATAATTTTTCAATTTCTCTTTCTCTCTCTCTCTCTCTCTCTCTCTCTCTCTCTGTGTCCGTCTCTGTCTCTGTCTCTGTCTCTTTTTCTTTTTTTTTAATAAAAATTATAATTATCCCTCTACCTATCTATCTAGACTATCGTCGTGAAAGATTTAAGATAACAAGTCACTGAAAGGTGCGGAGAAACTTCCGGTAACGATAAAAGTTGAACATACAATAACATCTCTTTTTCCATTCAAAAGTAAAAATCGTGTCTCTTGTCATCAATATTCGTACCGAACAATTGCCATCAATTTAAACAAAACCTAAATCTCTACAAATTTCCGCTAAAAACAATAGCCAAACTCGGAATACCTTACCCTCTCTCATCCAAACTTACAAATCGTATTTCTTACTATCAATATTCTTTATACAAATAAAAGCCAAATATGTCTACAACAGCAACCAGCTATTCACAGTACGTTTCTTCCCAGGAAATCTCATCAAAGTGTACGCGACATCAGTCTCCCTTGTCAAATCAAAGAATAAACGAATACCGAAAAAAATCATCCCCCTGTTTGGCCGACCAACTCGTTGCTCTCCTGAAAACGGGATCTGCATGCACACGCACTTATGCACACAAACACACATACATACGCACAGAGAGAGAGAGAGAGAGAGAGAGAGAGAGAGAGGGAGAGGGAGAACAGGGCGAGGGTCGCCAAGGCTAATTGAAATCGGAGGAAACCGCTCGTGACGTTTCCCCGCGGCCGGCCGCGACGAAGCGGCAACACAAATTTTATTACGGCGCGCCTCTATCCACTTCGTTAGATACCACTTTGTTTATCATTCGCGGATATTAAAATCGGCCTGGTGTTTCGTAAATGTGCATCACACACCCAGAAAACACGAACACGTACGTACATCGTCCGATTTCCATAAATCCGTGCGACATTCTTTTTTTTGTCTCTCTCCCTTTTGGTATCTTCCAACCCACTCTAGCCAACGTTCTTTTTTGGAGAACGCGGCTCTCGGTGTACCTACGGAACGAATTCGAGATTAAAATCCACGCTCGCTAAGGATTTCAACGTTCGAGTGAACAAAACTCTTTTTCATCGTCCTCTGCGGTGGATACGCGGAATTATTACCTACATGGTATTTTTTCGCTAATTGCCGCGCCATGAACGAGCGTCCTCGAGCGACGGAGAATGATTGAAAACCGGGCCGGTAGAGATCGATGTAACGGCGGAATTATGTCAAAGCCCGGCCGCGCGTTATTAAATATAGATTTTTTAATCGGCCACGAGCACCGGCCAATCGTGATCAAATATTTGTAATTTTATCAGGCTTGATGGGGTAGAGTTCGAGCACCGCTTGATTCAATCATTATACCGACGAATGATTTTTCGGTATTTGTTTATCTAGCTTTGGGAAACAGATTTTTAAATGCTTTATTTGAAGTTAGAATGGGACATTAGAATGAAGCATCATTGCTTCAAAGTACCTTGACTATTTCTCCTAGGAACCCGAATCAAACACCGCTTTTTCCAAAAAATTCTATCGAAACGAAGGACAGAATCGCAGCATGTATCGTGGCATAAAAACGAAGGGGAAAAAAGCATATGCAGCTTCTACATCGTATGTATGTACATCGTAGGTATACGCGTGTGTGAAACAGAGACAGATTCCGGGCAGTAACCAGCCGGAAAGCAGGAAGAAGAAAGGAACGATCGCGAGAAAGAGGAAGAGCGATACGAGGCGGCTGGAAAGAGAAGCGACGGTTAACCTGGCGGGGGTGGAAGAGGGAAGGAGACAGTTTACCAGGGGATAGGGGGTGAGACCCCACAAAGGCAGTGGGGCTCTTTTGATTCGCGAGCTAATTGGAATGCCGCGGATGCCAACGACGATGGAACACCGGGGGTTGGGTTACCCCCTCTGCACGGGGGTGGAGGGTCCCAGGGGGTTCTTGGAAGTACCGGTGTAACCCCAGGGATAGGCGGAGCTTACATCTCGCGTAGGGGGTGTAGCTCGAGATATCGAGGCTTATCACCTCTGCCGCTCTTTTCTCTCCCTCTTTGTTGCTTTCTCGCGCGGCGAATTTCTACCGCGTCGTGATTCCTTCCCGCGAAATAATCTTACTTATACTGCAACTGGGATACGGTTCGATTCAACGGTTCGATTCAACTGAGTTCGATATAGATAATAAATGATGGTGTCTCTGCAGGTTTTATTGTCTGATTAGAAGATGACTTTCTTAATACACTTTTAGTATCTTGAAATAAGGGATAAGAGATATTAGGGTGGATTAATATGTAGAGTAATTTGATTTTTGTTGATATCTTGTAGTTTCTGTGGACAAAGAAAATTCTACGTTACTGTTGAATTATACAGTTTAAGTGGAAGGCGATCAAGAAATGGAAAAGTTAAAATAACAGAGTAAAAAGAATAATTAGGCAAAACATACGGTAGAAAATGCTGGTAGAATTTTTCCTACCTCTTAAGGAAATTTCCAAGTACATCCAAAATGAAAGTGCAGATGAGAGTAAACAAAAATTGACAATCGTTGTTCTTTATACAATCTTGTTCTTTATATTAAAAATCTTTATTTCTGATATATACTTACATTGTATATTATTTCACCTCCTTTATTTTAGATTAGAGTTAGTAGATTCAATTTATATTATAAAAATTGGAGATTTCATGAATGAAGATTTTGCTGTATGATTCTACTATTACAGAGACAGCATCGCATTTTTCACATTTTTTACTTCCAATCTCTTTAGCGTGACCTATTTCCTAAATGCGACATTTTTACTATCGTTTAATGTGTATTTGTTTCAACGGAGCAAATGTAAAACAATTCTAGTCGTTCGCGCTTCAAGAACGAAATTGCTTACTTCCATATCGGCTTACCACCTGCACAAACAAACCGAAACATCGAGCCGAAGGAATTAACGTTAGTCACGACTCTATTAACGCGATTATTGTCTAATGGAGGCAAACGTTGCATCGAACGGAGGCCGATTTGACAAACAGATTAGACAGTGGGGCATCTTTCATTCCCGATCGATATCACTGATGCTTCCAGCTTGATAGCGAAGTTCGTATGATTCTCCATCGAAGGTTTGCTTTCTTTGTGGCCCTTTGACATGGGTCGACGGCTAATTTATCACGTCGACAAAAGGGCTGCACGTAACGAGCGAATATTAGTTACCGACGTCATCCGCGTCAGATTTTTCCATCACGGAATTTCGTTGCCGGATGGACGCGCGGATATCTCGCGACGATTACAATTTTCTGCCCGTTTCACGTTGGCTGACGTTCGATTTGCTTACGCCACTTAGCTCCGTGGAATTTAGAATCAGGAAAGGCAGAGAGAAAAAATCTTATTTTGAGCAATTTTTCGTAGTGGATTATTGCTTCGATTACTGTTATCGAAAAGTTCTTTCGGAATTAGATTAAAATAAAGGTAGACGAATATAAGATTACATGTGACGTCTATATACATAGTAATTAATTATAAAGGTAGAAACGAATGTTTTTAAAAATGTTTTTGAATCCTACTTTAGATTAACCACAGTTCAAATAATGTATCTATTCCTAGACATGATAAAAATTCAAATAGTTGAAATCCAAATGATTGAAATGAATCCAAATATACTACAGTCCTCCTTATATAAAAAATATTAGAATAAATACAAAACATTGTACGAATGAAAAATATAATATATATTGATTTGTTAATAACAACTGTTGAGAGCGAGATTGAGATATAGAAATTCTAAGATAATAGCGTAGTTAAATGAACATAGCAATACAGCGATTGCATACTTCTTCCAAACCCTTATATAAATCTGAAACTATATACAGGATTTAATTCCCCACCAATTTCCGCCGAAACGAAAAACAACAGAACCCCGGTTTCGAAGGGAAAGCTAGCTTCCTCATCCCACGGCGACCCGTTTTCCCGACTTTCGCCGCAATAAATAATATCCGCTTTCGACGCTCCGATATAATAAAGATATTAAGTTTAATTGAACAAAGCACGGTCTTCCGCTCGCGGTCAGAGAGCGACAGAGTTTCCCCGCGTTATTAATATTTAAACAAAAGCTCAGGCGAAAGCAGCCGCCTTTGTGGTTCGACAAAAAGCTGCACCCTGCCCGTACCTTCGCGAATAAAATTACGGAAAGAACGTAAGACACGCCGCTAATTAATTAGTACCAATTGCTACACGGAAAAAGACGATTTGGAGGAAGTTCTTCCAGGGTTTGTTCTTAACCGGGAAACCAGTCTGTTTCCGGTTTATTTTTGGTTCTGAGAGTACATATTAAAATTTTAATCTTTGAAATTTGATGAATAATTTTATGGATTTTTTGTTTGGATTAGATTTTGTAATGTATTGCATTTTGAATCTTAATTATATTTTATGATGTGTTAGAAAGTTTGAGTCGGACAGAGTTTCTTAAAAATTTGTTCTTGTGATGTTTTCAGATTTTTCTAGGATTCTTCTCTGTATTTTATTGTTTTTTTACTTTTAAATCGTGTTTTTTTAAATTTTGATTAATTTTTTGTATTGATCTATTTTATTATTTTATATTGAATTTCACTAATTTTGGAAGAAACGTGAATTATGTTTCATAAAACAACAGATTTTCCCATTTAATTTTCGAACCTTTTGTAAGAAATAGTTTTTAAAAATTGTTGTTCTCCAAATCAACCTTGCGTGTTCCAATCCTTGAATTTTCCTTAAGAAATATAAACGTTATATATTTAATTTTCAAAATTTGTTACTTTCGAAAGTGTTATTTTCGAAAAACTTGGAAATGAAATTGAAATACACTGCTGGATACTTCCATATCGCAGAATCATTATTCGTTCATTACCTTTGTCTCCAACTCTTCCCAACGTGCTTCCACTTTCACCAAATTATTCTTCTCCCTAGGAGAGACATAAAAATCAATCTAAGGGGTACGAAATATTTTCCTCCGATTCTTTCTACCATCTTCCCTCTTCTGTCAAACAATTTTCTCATCTAATAATATTTCAAAAACCAATCGCAACAATAAGAAATAATGTGAGGACGAGATAAAGTAGACTGGGCTCGGTGCACAGATTCGAGGATTTATTCTTCTTGCGAACATGTACGCGTACATGTGTACACAGATATCGTAATCGAAATCGTAGGTGTCTTGTATATACAGTCGATTTCGTGCCGAGGGGAACGGTGATATTACCATTTAGAAGATCGTCGAACACCGAAGACGTGAAGCAAAAGATTTCTTTTTCTGACGGTCACGTTTAAACTCTAATCGATTTCACCTAATGCGTATGTACATCGTGCAACTAGCGTTAGCCTCGGACAATACGTACAGTGTAACATCTACAAGACCCGAGAGGACAGTTACAAAAATATATATTACACAACCAGTAGAAGGGAAACGATCGAATAGGAGCGATTCTTTTCTTTTTTTTTCTTTTTTTTTTTTTATTCTTTGCTCTACGATGGCCTTTCCGTTGCTCTCGTGGATCGAGTCTCTCACGTTGATGAGTTGCAACGAAATGGACTTTGTTTCTACCTTGTTCGACACACACATCCTTAAACAGCGATACAGGGACGAATTCCTTATACGAAAATAGTCGCGAGAATTGCATGGAAACGAGGGAAAGGATTTTCGATCCTGAAATGTTACTAGAATGTTCGTGGGATTGCTTCAATGATTGAATTCTTTTCACACGATTCGATTCGATATTTTTTTCTCGAGTCCAACGCTTTTACAATCTTCTCGGTTCGTTGTTCTTTTTCTTTGATCTCCCGAAGAGTCAAAAAAACAATTTTATTCGACGTGTCGAAAAGATGTACGCGCAGTACCGTGAGAAGTGTGCAACGACCGTTTCAATTTTTCCGTGTACGCGTCCGTAATTTTTCTTTGGTATCTCGATAAGGATCGCGGATAGTCGGTCGAGAGCTTGTCCTGGCTTTGCTCTGGCACCTCGTAGATAGTTGGAGATTTTACTTCGCGGGATCTGCGCGATTTCATGGTGTATAAGGGCGACGGGATGTCAGTAGCACCGCAGGGATCCTTGGAGTTGTACCTCACGTTGCAGCGGCCGCAGAATGTTTGCTCGTGGTTCTCGGGCTCGTCGCCTGAACATTTGAAAGAAGAAATAGTAATCGGTTAAGAAACTTGCTTGAGACGAGTATTTTAATGTTTCTATTTTATAGTTTACTATGTCTGTTCATTAATGTAAGTATTACAAAGTTTAATTAGAATCAAAATCTTACATTGTTTCATTTATGCATATACTAGACAGTGTATTTTTATGCAAATTCATATTTTTGAAAATATAATTTAAGAAGTACAGATTCTACACAAAAATATTTCACCTGTCAAATATTTTCTCGCGCAATTTTGCAATTTAAGATTTCGTATAAATGCGCAAAAACCTGCAGTCTATTTATATCTTCGCAAAAACTTTCAGTATGATCCATATATTCTGTGACACGGTATAATGAAATACAAAATACAATGCCCAAAATTCCAAAGTATAACGATGCAGTATCAAACAACAGAGTTAAATACAGAATCTTACCTATTGGTCCCTTGATAGGAATATTCGCGCAATCGTCGAATCTGCAGCTATTCTTCAGAGGCGGTTCGTTCTTTTTGCTCGACAGGTTACCACAACGATTGCACCTTCTCGTTCTGTTCAACTCCGACTCTATCAGCCGATCCACATCCGGTTTAGTACGGGCTCGTCGAGTCGAATGGATCAACGTCGTCGCGTCGTCATATCGATCAGGTTCGTTTCTCGATGACGACCATTGACGATAGTTCGCAGGTTGCCGCCTCGGCGGACTTTTCAGCGACGTTCGGACGAAGTCTTCTTCTGATAAGGGCTCGGGTACCTCGTGCTCAGCCACGTTGCGGTAGTACCTAACCGGAACTACGTTTCAAAATAACGATCTTCCATTTTGAATCGAAGATCTTTAACTTGTTTCATAAATGAAACGAGTCCCGTTCATCAAATAATTTGAACACTATGGGTCGATTCTTAACAGTGATATTCTTCTTCCAATGGTTTGAATTTATTGTTAGAAGAATGTTTGATTTTATTATTATGTGTGTAGGGTTTAAATTATGTGTATATAAATATAATTTATGAGCAATATAATATGCTTTGAAAATCTGGTATCATACTTCAAAAACGTACTAAATTCATTCGAATAGTGCGAAGACGATGTTTTCAACTAAAACTTCAAAGTGACAGCTTTGATTATGCCTACATATGTTTATGGAAGTGTCTAATGTAAAATTATGAAAACAGACGATGATTGTAAGAATCAAAGGCTATCAAATTAGTAAGTAAAATAATACAGAAGTGTCAACCTCCTTAAGATCGAAACATTTTCAAAGAATTTCCGATCTTACCTGGGGGATGAAGGATGATTGTGTATCATAGCCACATGTTGCTGGTAACGAATTTTTCGCGTATCTGGCTGCTGCTCTACGTTTCCCCATCGCTGTTGTCTCAGCAATGCCTCTGTTTTACCTCCTCTCGGAGATCTATGAGTCTGCGGTGATCCGTCAGACTCATCGTCTATTTCATCGTCCGCTTCTTGTTCCTCGTAATCCTTGTCCAAGAATTCAGCTGGCACTTCGCGATCGTCCTCTGCCACGAAAAATTCCAAGTTTTATAAACTCTTTCTCTCTCTCTTTTTCTCTCTCTTTCCATGTGTTGTATTTCATAGCACCATGAAAATTATAGTATGTTATTGTATCGGATTATAAATACACACATATATAATCTAACTCAAAGAATTTCAAACTAAAATAAAATAAACCTGTAACTTCCTCTTCAACGTCTTCTACTATATGGCCTTCTATAAGATCTAATCCTTCGTCGGTAAATTTCAATTTCTCGATATCTCCCAGCTCATTGTCATAATGGGTCTTCCCCTTCGATGAAAATTTCGAGGAATAACTCGAGGAATGTTTATCTCGGTTGGGTTTAGAACGAGTCCGGATATGCGGTGCGTCGGTACTGTGAAGCGAGGTGTTCTTCGGGTACGTCGGACTGGAACATACGTGACTCTTCTGTGGCTTGTAAGAAGTCGACGAGGAATGGTAGTTCGTGGTCGATTCCGGATTCCTTAAGAAGATTCCCATGAGAAAGTGTTTTTTCTAGCTTCTGGCGAAAGTTATGTTTAAATCGCTTTAGGAATAGAATTCTTTGACCCTGTGTAATAGTACACCTACACACAATTTCATTAATCCTGTATAATATGGAATATTGTTGCACTATGGCCATAAAAAGTAAGCGAAAGATTAGAGAAGATACCACTTTATTAATATAAAAACCAAGTTTAAATAAGTTAAGATTGGAATATTGGAATAGCTAAAGTAAAAATAAAGGGGAAATACAGTTTTATAATATTATAGTATCCAAGAGTTAAGCGAAATCTTTGAAACTCGTTGAATGAATACGTTATTCATAGTATATATAAACCATAAGAATATCATAAACCATAGAAATCTTCCATAAATCATTTATATAAAAGATACGTTTTATTTTTATTAACTATTTAATTACGACTCTTTTTCTATTTCCTCTATTTTTTATATTCTTTATAAAATAGTAACATTCTATTAAATAATACGTGTAATTTTAAAGATGGGGCTTAGAAGAATTACATTTCCAAATTTTCCTAGAAATCTCAAAGAAAAATTGATTAGACGTTCAAATACTCACTTGCTAATTTTATTAATCGGAAAAGATTGACTCCTCTTCTGCGTATGCCTCCAGCACGAATCAGGGAGATCCCTCGCGTCAAGATGCGAGTGGATGCATTTTGACTTGTAATTTTCTACTTGTTTCATCGTTAAGTTTCGTCGTTCGTCCACAGCGTCCGGGAAAAAATCGTGGAACAGTAATCCTTTCACTTCTACACTTATTAGACGGTAATTTACATATTTCGTTTAAAAAATCGTATCTTTTATTCCCTCATAGCGCAATGGTGTCGATACAACACCAAACATCGAACAGTAAAATGAATGAACCAATCCTATCTTCCTTTCCAACAAGGCTCACGAATCCTTCAAAATCTTCATTGAAAATCCATCCAAGATCTCAATATTCAAAAGTAAACGAATCGTTTCCTCCTCCGATTACATCAATCGCAACATTGAGTTTATCTTTGTTAAACCTTCGTTCAAAACCGCACGAATCTGATTTCCAGTTTAATATCCTCAAGATCTACAACTTCCTCCACGAGACTATCAACGTTCTACGTTGCTGCAACCTTTCTCTTCATGTTCCACACGAAATCAATCTAACTTCAAAAGGACCGACCTCAAAGTCTTCGCAAGAATCAGAGACTCATCCGAGGGAGTTGGAAACGAAGGAACACTTATTTGGAAATACGATCGAACGTATTCGGAATCCTTTTGAAAAATGGTCAAAGCGCGTCGAAGCCGCGAGAGAATCGTCCTTGGCCGTCGATCAAGCCCTCCTCGAACGCGAGCAGTTGAATATTTCTAAGATCGGAAAACGGAAGAAGCAGGGGGGAAACGAAGAAACGAAGTGGTGCTTCTCGATCGAGGAACGCGGTTTCTTTTCACCATTTGTCGGTCTCGTTACTGTCCTCGTGTTCCAGCGAAGAGTTCAGCGACCGTTGAAACTCGTGTACCCTTTGGCTCTGTTGCTCGTGATGATGTTTCCTCCACTTGATGCGTCGGTTTTGGAACCACACCTTCACCTGGGCCTCGGTCAGCCTGAGTGCGTGCGCCAGGTACAACCTTTCTGGTCCGACCATGTACTGTTGTCGCGCGAATTCTCCCTCCAACCGTTCCAGCTGTTCCGCAGTGAAGATCGTACGCACCCTCTTCAGCTTGCCGCCGCCGCCGGAGCACGAGCTTGAACCACCGTTCTTCGTCCCGCCTTCCTGACCTACGGTACGATTTTTTATGTAGAAAAAAGTAATCCTTTCTGAATATATGATTTTTTTTTATTTTGTTTCTTTTCTTGAAGGGCCAGGTGCGTGATATTTAGAGACTGATCACTTCTTTGAGATTAACACAACTCGGGGTGGTAAAATTTCTTCGTGATATTTTTCTGGTCAATGATTCAATTTTTTTTATGTGGAGAGCGACACGCGTTATATTTGGAAACTGAGGTGATTGAATTCAATTTTAGCAATTGAATTTATGTTATTTTCTTTAACACATTCGGGAGCTGCAATTTTAAGGACATTTTAAAACAGAGAATTGCAAGCTTTGCTTTGGAACTTTTAAAATCTTTTAGTTTAGGATTCTTTGTAATTAATGGAAGGATGTGAATTTGGATAGTTTGTTTTCAAATATTGTACTTTATGCCACTGATTATGTTTATTATTCGTGATATTCTAACCGTAAAGAAATGTAGTACTGTAATTATGTAAGTATTCATGCAATGAAACTTTCCTTGTACGATAATCTATGTATATTTTATAATATCTACATCAATGCCATAGGCGAATTCTAGCTTGTTATAAAATTTATTAGTATTATTTATTTATTGGTAATTTGTATTTTGTGTATATTAATTTAATTTCAAATTAGAATGTTAAATTGAAAAAATATATATTTGATGATGGAAGACGATGGGCAGCGATCGAATAATAATTGCTAACTATCTATTAACTAACGAGAATTTTATACTATTTGTCAATAGGATAAACAGATACTTTTTAAAATACGATGATATTTTCCTAGTAATACGATGGGAAAGGTTTCGAGATGCTACAATGTCGATTTGCTTGAGAAATTATCAAAATTTGTGATATTCCTCGATTCTTTCTCAGGTTAACGAGAATTTTGCAGATCATGAGCACGATTGACAGCAAGATTTTCACCACAGCTATCGTCACGCTATTTGCATTTGTTTTTAGCGAAAATACACCTGAAGTTTGATATAACTAATTTACAAGAAGCTGTTTTAATAATAATTTACCAAAGATTTGTATACATAATTGAATCACTCTTCAGTTCTGACTATTTTAATTGATTTTCATAACATACCTGCGCTGACAGTTAATAATTGAATTTCTAATTAAATAAACAAACAAATATAGTAAACGCATTGTAGTGTGACAATATCTTTGATAATTAATTTTGATATGCTATTAAATAATCTACGATTTATTTTTATGTAATTATATACAATGAACCTAAAACTACACCTCTACACTCTACAAATTAGGATTATTGTACTTAATAAAATGATCAAAATTCAACTATCAGATTTGGAGCTTCACGATTCAATGAAAATGATGAAAATCCTAAATCTCCGTATTTCGAAACTTTAAAATGATCAGGAGCATACAAGAATCGAATGACTTATAGTCATGACTTATAGTAATGACTTATAGTAATGAGTTATAGTCATACTTCGAATGACTAGAACTCATTCAATAATTTCACTTAAAATTCCTACGATTCTCCCGTCATGAAACTCATGCAACATGCAACTATCTCAAAAAACCATCAAAAACGTCATTTCAAATACCT
The DNA here is from genome assembly GCA_029958995.1 of Bombus sonorus. Classification (NCBI taxonomy): domain Eukaryota; kingdom Metazoa; phylum Arthropoda; class Insecta; order Hymenoptera; family Apidae; genus Bombus; species Bombus sonorus. The sequence continues at coordinate 9,475,781 of JARWAU010000009.1, read as the reverse complement.
TGATGCTTTCTGTATTGTTGCTGCTGACTCCGTTTCTCCCTGGGATTATTCCTCAAGCCAAGAATCGCGTCGATAGTAAACGACTTAGCCTGTTGTTGCTGTTGCTGTTGCGAGTGCTGCATCTGTGTGATAGAATGCGGATGTGGTATCTGCGTGGACAAATTTTGTGCCGAGAGATCGGCCCCCAACAAGTGCGATCTTCTCATACGTTCCAACGCGATAGCTTCCAAATCCTGGTTTCTCGGTTGCATCTGCATACTTTTCAACTCATTATGCTCTAATATCGGTGGATTTTCCAGCAATCCAGCTCCCCCTCGAAGTCTCTCCAGAGCAAAGTTCCCAATATGGCTATCCCTCATTCTATCCAACGACAAATTAAACTCCTTCATCCGATCCAGACTGTAATTCTTCAGCAATCCAAAATCCTTGATATCCTTCTCTGACACAGCAAAATTCAAATCCTTGCCGTACCTATCGAGAGACAACGTTGCGTGAGCATTTTTGTGCCGGTTCTCGCGAAGATTGAACAACAAATCCTTGGCCGTCGGATTCTTGGTCCTGCACAGGTTAGTCGTTTCCAGAGACTCGTCATTTTCACTAGATCTGTCCAAGGGATAGGCCATCTCGTTTAAACTACCGGCAATATAACCAAACTCCTTGCCTTTGTTCAGTGATAGTGGAAGGTTCCTACTATTATTTTCAAATTCATCGAAGGACGAACGAATAGAGGTTCTGCCAGGTTCTAACCCTAGATGAAAGTCTTTAGGTTCAATCGCAGGATCTTCCTTTGACTTGTCCACAGATAGGTTCAGTTCCTTGATGCGTTCGTAGTCCTGGAAGGCTCTCAATTGGCTCTCCGAGTGACTGCTATCGCTCCTGCAGTCGGACAAATCCTCGACGGTCAATCTTGCCGACGGATCGTTCGGCTCCATACTCGTCCAAAGTACTCCTATTTGCAAACTCACTTTTCAACTTCAAAACTCGAAATCCAACAAATCAATTTTCCAAGTCCAACTACTTTGATGTCAAACAATATCTTTCTTTGACACAGATATTACGGCGAACCATACCACGAATCGTCCATGTTTCTAAACGTTAATGCCAGACTTTTAATCTGCCTCGGTCCTGCAGATTCAGAACAATTTTTCCGTCACCACGTCCACGTCGTCGAAGTATCACGTCACAAAAATGCAACTCGATCGTAGAACCGTGTTTGTCGCACCGACATCACAGTGCAAACGATTCAGACTATACGAGTTAGGTGGCGAAACACGGTATCAGCAAACACACGGAAGAGAAGGGCAAAACACGAGGAACCGAACTGGAACGATACGAGGGATGGCCTCGAAGGATGGTCTCACCGCGCTGGCGCTGAACGGCGTCCCAGGATAATGATGTCAGGCACGAGGATCACCGCTATCAGAGAGGGTTGGCGAGCAGGACTAAGGATATCCGGCTAATGATCCCGTACGTGACGAGGGGGGTATTCACCCGGCGGTATCCAACTCCCCTGCACCCCGTTCGCCACTTTCCTGGCAATCAGTCCGACGTTGTGTTTCACCTCCGCAACCCCCAAATGGACCGCAGAATACCCCCTCGCCACGGTCAATATTTTTTCATTCGACCAGGCTAGCCTACGGCGGGGTTGTTCGGGGAATTCTGATTGGCCAAACGCTGCCATCACCATACAGCCAGACCACGCCTACAAGGAACATTGTGGGGGTTATTTGCCGGGAGTCTGTTACTTTTTTTCCACCCTCCACCTCAAACAATCCAGCCACGAGCAGCAGAAGCTCGAGCAGCAGCTTTCAAGGCCCGTGTTACACTCGTTCTTCCTCTAGCTGCTGTTCTAGGCCTTTTACCCCCGCCCCCCTCGACCAACCTTCATTAATAAGCTTTCACCCCCGTGTACAGAGATCCGTCTCATCCTCTCTGACTTGGTCGTCACACAGACACAACTGGGTACGGGATGGTGAGGAGGGTGGTTTTGTAGGGATGAGAGGCTGTCTCGCGTCTTCTACTCGGTAGCTCGATTGTCTGTGCTCGTCGACGATGTCATCCGCGTCTAAGACGTTCCCGGTAATTAGGTGGTCGCGTTCTAATGATGATGAGGTCGTTTAATTTTGTCCCGGTGATCTTTCTTGCCTCCAACGAACAGGATTGAGATAGTCGACGATGCTGAAGGATTCAGTCGGCTGATTTCGGTGAGGATGATTTTAGTTAGGCGGCTTTGTTTTATGACAATGCACAATTTATATTTCTCCTGTCTTTCGTTTCTTTCTTTTCCATTTTTCAGTCGAAGGGGTGAAAAAGTGAACGTTGTGATTTTAAAATTGTGAATATAAATGTAGACGAATTCTATAAAAATTGTGTCACCTTAGGTTGAAAAATCATTTCACCGCTGAAAGTTTCCATCGTTTTCATTTTTACTCGACAGAAACAGGTAGCTAAATACGTAATTCGTCACGTTATTATAAAACATGTTTTTGTAAACTGTACGATCTATATAATAACGAACAAAAGATTTTTTATTTGATTTTTACTACTAAGTTTGTATTCGAGAATGTCGTTATATTATTTGCGAATAATCGAAAATCATCAAGCTGCTATTGTGCGCAGATCCTTCAAGAGCTAGAGCAAACACGGTTTTCCTAATTGCTCCTTTCCAGCCTGAATCTTCATCCGCAATCCCCTCATTAGACGTTGACGGGTATGCGGGAATTTCAGTGCCTCCGAAAACCTCTAAGGAGCTTAAGTTCAAGAGCAAAAGCTTAATTACGATAATGTTTTATGTCGTCTTGACTTTTCTCTCCTCCGTCATTATTTTATTACCTCCGTTTTACCTCGTTACCAAATACGTCATAATTACTGATATGTCAGATCATAGTTTAACAGTTAGCACACATATGATTCCATATACAAGTAATTAAGTATTTACATATATAGGAAATCCTAACAATAGTAACTATCACGTGGGCGACGACAAACAAAGGAATCGAAAAGTTTTCTGGAAAGTCATTTTTAATTACCATTATTTTTATAGAAATTTTCATTCTGTATACAATTTTTCGGTATTTATTTATTTCGGCATATATATGAATATAAATATTACGATACATTACAATATTAAAAAATTACGACTATGGGATTTTAAATATTCTATTTATAGAAGCGGAATATTACTAACATAGTGATAGTGCATTATTGGTTACCGTAATAGTTAAATTGTAACGTTCTATTAGTATTAAAATTGACTGATTTTCGTTGCATAAAATATAAGAAAATTATTCCCGTATTAATTGCAAGCTTAAGACTGACACGAAAAATTCTGTAATTTTTCAATAATTTAGCCAATATCGTAACGATTTAAGGATTTTTAAGTTACGCTTTTTACAAACGGAATAATAAATTTCGTTTTAATGGACGAAGAGTTCGGCCCCCACGAAAAGTTACACGGAGCCATTATGAAGTTGAGATTGAGCGATAAATCCGAAATTTACTTCGGCCGTGTCTTGCATATTTTAGAAATCCGCGCGTAATTGCACCGTATATTTCTCGATGACGCTAAGTTCACGTTCACCCATTTGAGTTGCTCAAGAAGCGCCATAAAACTGAACGTTAAGCGCATTCCTAATTACAAGCATACTCATCACATATTACGTCGATCATGGTAGTTCAAATACATATAATTTTATAAATTTCATCTATCGGAAGATTCTTAGCCTCCTTTGGAATCTAATTTATTTTTCCATCAATAATAGACATTTCTATTAAGGAATACCTCAACTCAAATAAAATCTACGAAATTTAAAGAATCAATTATATCTCTAAAAATTGCGTTATAGAATTCTATATGTTTATCTTTAAATCTTAAATCTCTGTTATGACGTATAATTTTGTAATATTCTAAATTTCTCCAACGAAAGGCAACAAAACCATAACCATCTCCAAAATTAAATTTCTAAAACGTTTTCTAGTATTAGTATTTATTCTATTCCACAATTCTTAATTCAAACTCACTTTTTCTATAACCCAATCAATCCACTTTCCAATAAATAATAAAAATCATTAGCCAGAGGTACTCCATAATTTCTCATCGAAGTGTGTAAAATCTAACGAATAAGATACAAATTCTCCAGAACTGTTCTACAAAACACAATATCGTAAAATCCTTAATTCCTTCACCAAAGGGTAGGAAAATTACTCTGTTACACCCTAAACGCTATCGCTGTACAATTCCACGACTGTACATTTTAATTTCGATAACAACTCAACAACCCAGCTTTTGCATCCGTATCCACTTACCAAGGCAACGATATTAGCAAACTCACCCTTTTGCAAGTTCTTACCCTGTCTCCACTATGTTCAGAACTGGTAATTATTAGCTTTCAACTGGAAGAAACTGGAGACACAGATCGAATGAGATCAGCGACAAATGTTTAAATTAAACGATGTTGCGCGCGCGCGCGAGCTTCCACGGCGAAGCGGTGCGACGGTGGGGGTTGGAAAGAATTTCTATTGAAGCTCCGATAACCCACCCTCTTCGTGAGCCCGGCCAAATGACTTGCGACTCACCCTTATTACAGCCTGAAATTTATCACGGAAATTTCGGAGAGTATTTTACCCGGATAATTGCTCCGCTTTATAAGAGCCACCCTTACGAGCCAATATAGAAGACGAAGACGACGATCCAGCGAGTCTCGTTCGAGCCGCCGACGAAATTTCCCTTCGTCTTTAATTAGTCCTCGTTCCACGAGCTGGGAAAAATGAACACGCTCGGATGAACGAGTGATTTCATCTTCGAGATTATGGAGCTACTCCTTCAGCAAAATTCTTCGTACTTTCTTCGGTGGTTTTGGAATCCCATTTTTGGGCGCTTTTGGAGGAAACAGGGAATTATATGAAAAGGCAGATTAGTGGAATTGGTTTTGGCTTTGGATTAGTTGGATTGGAATTTATTGGGAGCGTAGAACTAACCATTTAGAAAGACCGGGGGAGAGAACAAGGCAGAAGTCAATTGATTAACCCCATTGAAGTCAATCAATTGATGTTTCGACAATTAAATGTTTATCGTTAACACCAGAACTAATAAATTTTCAGGAAATAGGATTCAGTGTCAGGTTCAGCAGTATCAGTATAGCTTCTCAGTAACTCATATATGATACGAATATTGTTAACATATCCATTCTTTGAATATTTGGACATTTTATACGTCGATCGTTGCAGAAAAGCTATATCACCCAAGGCGTTTGTGGTTATGTAGAGAGTGAGTTAATAAAGATAATAAGGAGATTTCATATAAATTTCTCAAAGATTCCTATAACTTCTCCTATTTTTTATTCACGATCCTTATAACATTCATCAATTCCTTAAACTCACTTTTGTTAGTAAAAATTACTCCAAAGTTTAGGTAAGGTACACTTCCAGCACAATACTTTTTTTCTCGAAATTTCCAAAATAGATCTCCTTACATCTCAGGCCCAAAATTCGCAAAACGAACCTCACGAAATCGATGACTCTACAGAACCAACCACATAAATGCGGAACATCATCGAGCAATGACGGTGAAAATAGACTCGGCCGTTCTCGTCGATCAATCTCTCAGTTACACATCGGCTCCTCGATCATCGTCGGGATCATTAATAAAGCAAACCGGCCATTGGCAAATTGGCCCCGGAAATCCTACCGCGTATCGCAATGCACCGCGTAAAATCCGCAAATATGCACGCGTACATCGCCTATGCACCCCCTTTTCTCCACCCTTTGCCGTTGTCCACCCTCTTTTCTCTGTTCGATGTAGATGTCACAGAGAGGACACAGAGTTGCACACAAAACGGGCGCAGTCTCCGTTTCCCCGGCTGCTCTTCGGCATATTCTGCTGCCTTATCATTCTCTCCACCCCTCCACAAGTTCTCATTCCACGCGTGATATTAAAGCCAGGGCAATTAGCGGTGGGGGTTGCTAGAAGAGAGGGTGGAGGCCGAGGACGACAGTTTCAGCCGGTTCTTCCAGTCACGGATATAGCCGTGGTGGGGCTGTCTTGGATATGATTGGCTGTCAGACGGGGTTAATCCCGGGTCCGGCCACACCCCGCCGCGTCTCAATCCACCTCCGTGGTGGCGATTTTGCGGCGCGGATGGCCGCGGGGGCGTACGGCGCGCGTCTTTCGAGACACGGTCACGGATTGATTGAGATCTTTGCCGTTGCGACCCGGTCGTCGAGAGGGAAATCTTGATGGACTCGCCGAGGAAACGTTCAACGTAAGCCTGATAGGGTTGAGGTAAGTGAGGAGTAAAGTAGTATCGCGTAGCTCGCTAGCTTCCCGATTATCAGCTTGTTTTTGCGAGAGTTCCTGAAGGTTGAGGGTTGCGGCGTGTTTGTGATTCTTAGGGAGGTATTTTGAATGTTTTGCTTTTGGGGGTTTTGAAATTGTGCAAATTAATTATGAAAAAGGGATAATTATTCGGAGTAAGCAACTCGTTGATTTTGATGAACTTAAAGTATGTTGTCAAGGTGAATATTTTTGAATAACTTTACTCTATAGGTGTATATAAAGTCGCCCGGCCTTATTTTTAGAACTATAGGCAAAAATATTTTTAGACCTATATACGTGTCCAATTTATGACAAAGTAATGTCGCTCTAAGTATTACAGCTTACTATATATACATTTCTCGACTGGTTCCACATTTTTTCAATACAATCATAATAGCCGTGTCTCATTATAATGAAATTTCACGAAGTTTTGTATAACGCACATAAAAAGGTTGCTGGATGGTAATGAATTGTTCGTTTAATAGGGGCCGCGTAATAAAAGTGCTGGCGTAAGAAGAAAGGGAAAATGGAGGAAGAGGCAGGAAATGGAATCCAGAAACACAGGGGAATGGTGAGCGCTTGATGAGAAGGAAAATGAGGATTTTTCGTTCGAAAGATCAAAAGGAGGTAATAATCGTCCTAGAGTTAGTTTCTTACGTTAATACTGTATAGAGATAATTCTCCTTAGTCCGATTTCCGGCCTATAGCTTCGTTTTGTTATATGCCGTTGAATTTAAGCGTGCAATTCTTCCTCCATTTAATGCTTCTTAAATGAGCGGGTTGAGCGCATGAATTTCGAATAATGTGTTAGCTATAACATATATCCATTTCATTTTACTGTGGAATTCAGCATGAAAATTTCTATCCACAGGAACGAAATTATAATTGATATAATGACTAATATTGTTTCCAATGTTACTAATTAATTTTTACATACTTATATTCTATAATTAATATTATTGTTGAAACCATTCACCTTTTCAAAATTGTCACCACCTATTAACATACTGAGTTATTTTACAATCTCAAAGATATATCGACAGCAATCTACTCATTAATATTTAGTCAGTTCCGTTTTAACTGTTAACGTGTTTAAATTTTTTACAATCTCAAGAAAATATCATTCTATAGCAACTTATCAAAATTTAATTATTTTTTTTTTTTAGTCAGTTAATGGAAAATATTTCTATGATCTGCACGATTACAATATTTTTAGCATATCTTCCTTCGGCTGACGTATGCGTGCCGTCACGTCAATTACAGTAATTGCAGCTGAACATTATTTTCTTTAAATAATGGAACATAGCTCAGTACCTCAATCTCTGTGGAGCGTCTCACTTGTCCGTCGTTCCTAGACGTCTTTCGACGAATTCAACTGCGAGGAAGCGTAATTCTACCTGTAAGATGTTCGACTGGACATTTTTCAAACGGAAGCAGTCTTCCCAATCAAAGATCGCACACGACACCCACGGGAATACTTGGATCAGGTCATTCCCAAAAGTTCTCTGGGTGGGACTCACCTCGATGTGAGTACCATTGAATTTCAAATGCATAATATACTATAACACATTATTAACAGTATTTTACATTATTAACGCTATAATTTTTAATGCAATCTTAAAACAAAAAATCATTTTAAATTCGCTTTTTGAGAATTTTTTAACAGAACTCCGTCTCGCTTTTATAAAAAAATATTTCCTTCTAATTTTTTAGGCACAATCGCTTGTTTTATTAATTAAAATTTTTCCACTCTTGCAAAAAAAAAAAAAAATAAAATTCTACAATTTAAACGTTTTTTCGCTACGTAACTTCCACAATCTGTGATCTTGCAAAAATTGTGCAGAATATTCCAATCGTTTAACGATCATGGATAAACGCTTGATTGAATTTGTTATTCTACTCGAAACCAAAGGTGATAATTGAAACGATGATAGTTTCGATTGCCTCTCTGAAAATTCCGGTTGTGCCTATCAAATGAAAACTGATCTTTTAAACGTCAGCTATCATCGTTAACAATAATTTTACTTAAATTGCTGGTCACATGAAATGTAATTTGAGTGATGTCACGATTGTTATTGCTGTTAATGCAGAATTATACTTGACACACGCGCTCTTATCAGCATATTTTAGCGGTTAATGTACAATGTTGAGGAAGGATGTTAGATTTCAGGCCGGAACAGCGGTATCATACTTCTGAGAATAACATCTATTTCCTTATTGTTATATTTATTACTTAATTATGATATGCATCATGGGGAAAACAATGCGATATAGAGTGAAAAAGGGAGCAGTAAGTACGTGCTCGATTTCATTAGAATCGTGGTAATAATAGCGTTTTTCCCACATATGATCTCAGATTTAATATTCTAAGATCTATATATAACACGGTTACAAGCGATAGACATACGAGTACACTGTAGTTCAAGAGTATGTGAACACCAATTCTATTTTTGTTTTACTTTCCTTTTAAAGAACCCAATCAAAATTAAACAAAAATTAATAATTTTAAACCAATGTTCGGAATTTATTTTTATATCACTTTTTTTGAAAAAACGCACTCAAAATTAAATTAAACTCCATAATGTCATAATAACGCTTGAAACGAAAACTAATTTCAAAAATAAAATAATCACAAATAAAAATAATAATCACTCTTTTGTCAATTTTCTTCCAAATTACGAAACATTCTATGTAACATTATATTTTCGTTCTACTTCCTGTAAAATGAACAATACAAACTCTCGATTTCAAAGTGGCGGTAAAAATTTAAATCCTAGAATTCGACAAGTATGATGGATATACTTAATTGAAGTCTTCAAGGGAAGGAAAATTTTTAAGAGACTTTAATTTACCAGGGGAACTTCTACAAATCCTACTTCCGATGACTTACAGATTCAGTGCACAGTGTGTAATTTGTATAAGCAAACATTTTTTAAGTAAATCGAAATCGGGGAATCCACAATCGGAGTTGGTGGGAAGTCATGAGTGCCCCTACTCCGAGTAGAACAGCTTGCGACCAACTACATACTATATAGTACTTCCATTTGGAGAACATTCACGTACTTAGTGTGAGTGTGGCTCGAGTTCAGTTCTACAGTTTTGCGCGCGCTATTCACACGAGCGACATTGTACCCTAAACCCCGAACAGTTATAACAACATAAATGAAACTGCCGTATTTGAAAGTGAAAATGAAGTCTTTAATACTCATCGCTTAACTGTGCCATAAACTTTTACACTTGCTTCGAGTAAAACATTCAAAAAATCATAACGAATCCTGGAATAAATATGTTATGAGTACTGAGAAAATTATACACCACTTTCTATAACGATGTTAGCCATTTTTGAGAAGCTGAAACATCGTCGTAAGAAGTCGTCTAAACGTTTGTCTTTTAAGTCAACCGAGGTTAGAAACATAGTGTCAGAATTTGAGAAAAAAAAGGATAAGAAGAAGGTGTATAAAAATAAGTTTAAGCCAATTGGAATTAAAACCAAAGGTTTCGGATATAGGAAACCAAAGGATACGGTTCGTAACGAAAAATATTTGCCTTCTAAATCAAGCGAGATCGAAAACGGTGTTCCAAAGTATGAGAAAACAAAAGATTCTCGTCCTTATAATGAAAAATATCTGTCTCCTAAATCGAGTGAGATTAAAAACAGTACTTTGAAATATGAGACAACGAAGGGCACAGAGGTGTATAATAAAGAATATTTGACAAATAAGAATTTATCGATTATGACTGACGACGAATCTGACTCATGTGTAGAAAATTCTTTTGTTGGGATGAATTTAATGGAGAAGAAACCTAGCAAGGCTAATGATCTTTCGAGTAGAAGTTTAGACGAATATATAATTGTGAGTATCGAAGAAAAGCCTGCGACAGTTATCACGAAGAATGTACATGATAATAGTGATTCAGAAAGCGTGAAGACGAGTATTGTCTCGAGGAAGAACTGCTGTACAGCATGTAACGATAGATGGTACATGAGGTTCAAGCAACTAATTTTGAGGACAAATAGGATTTCTCCTTGTATGGTAACAGGGTGAGTGTAATTTGGAAAATTTATTAATGATAAAATTTGTTAAGTGGTAAATTGTTAAATTATACTGGATTAGCAAGAAAAAATTCGTCCGTTGAAAAATAAATTGCTTTGAAATCTTTCTTTGGAGAAAATGTTGCAAAATAAAATTTTTTAATTGTACATATATGTATATTATGCATGTGCCATCAAAGTATTGTGAATTATGAAAGTAAATTCGTATAAGGAAAATACGATAACATTCGAAATCATGTTTCCACGTAAAACCATATGAATGAACCATGGCAACTTGGATGAACAAATTGCCTGATTATTACGTACTCAAAATCGCATTAAGTATTAACGTATGCAAATCCATATGCCGCTTGTTTTCTCTTTTCTGCATACATTCGTTCATAATGGCTTAAATAACTCGATTAACGAGTAACAATTAAAATTTACGTATACGCATCGCAATCAATGAAACTGTTATCGATTTTGCTAATTTAAGGTTGAGGATGTTCGATGTCGGAAGCGAAAGAAACGATATCAAAGTATTATACGGTTATAATACAGTATTATATCATATAGTATCATATCATATCACATATTATATAGACATCACATGTCACTAAAGTACGTTTCGTAAATATTACAAGCAAAGCTGAGCTAAAAAATATAGATTTAAAAAATTTCCAAAACTCAATTCGAGTCGCAAATCTTTCTGATCTAGATAGTATCACGACACAGAATTGCTAATTCGTTACTAAACACGATGCACCTGACGACGAAATCGATTAACAGTGGCATCGAAGAGGCTACGGTCGTCGAGTCGATTGGATCGTTGGGTGGCCATCGTGTTTATCCACCGAATAGATAGAGAGCCACGGAGAAATCGACGGATGTGACCGACGATAATGCACTTCTCACGGTTAAAAGACACGGTGCACGTGGCAAGGGAGTTTAAAGACCCGCTGGAAAAGCTGGCAGCCGTTGTTTATGCAGGGAAACCAGCGTTGGTGAGTCATTCGTGTAAATGACAGCGTGGAGTAACGCTTGCGTGCCCACCATCGCACGAAACGATAGCCAAAACGATAGTTGAATAGATTGTACGTGGGGAATATTTAATTTTACATCCAATAGACGAGAGGTTTAAGGCAATCTGTAGTATAGGTTTAACAAAGAAGTAAGTTTCTAAAACGATTTTGTCGATTTTGAAAACTGGTTACGTAACTTATTGTTAATAATCCATTAAGGACCAACGTTGCTTCAACGTTGACTATTGTTCGAATCGTTTCGAATAAATATTTATCTACGACAATTATCCGAATAAATTCCTTTTATTGGAATGACAATGATTAAACTCGAGATACGATAAGATAAAATTTTAAGAATAACTTTGATGAGATTAATTGTTGCATGTGGTGTACTTCTAATTAAATTATATCGTGTTGTATCTTATACTCCGTATCTGAAAATTTTAGTCATTTCAGCGATTTTAAAAGAATTTCATTCCTATGTCGTTTTCTCGAAATCTGAGAATATACATCAAGTAGTATTATGTTCAAAAATAGCCATACTCGTTTATGCGTGTCGACAATACGAAACGTCGTTGCACACAATAGTTTCTAATTACGTATTACCCAAGGGCCCTGTTCAAACTTCATTCAGCCCTAAGTACACGGTACGTGAGTCGAGTGACTGTGTGTGCGACAGGATCTTGCGCAGAACGTGCGTAATGGACTTCCTGCGTGCATCGAACCTGAACACGCCTGTCTCTGTATTCTGGTATTGGACGCGGCTTTTTCATCTTCCTGGAAACGACTATTTTCATGCTATACGTGGAACGTGAATTCTTGATCGACTGACTATCGATTAGATTGATTTATTTAGTCCTTAATGTCATTTCGAGAATAAAATGGCCAACCTCTCGTAAACAAGCTTATTTTCACAATTTCCGTAAACAAAATTGTTTATATTCACGTTTGATGTTTTTACTATTCTGAGCTTCCGAAACATCTGCAAAAATGTTGGGATGCACATTAAAGTCTTTACTACACAATACAAATAATTTTTCAGTCAAACGTTGGAAAGCTTTCTCAAGAAAAATTTAAATTCGCTTTGAAGAAATTCACGAGTGAAATTTCACTGGGATCGTAAGAGATCCGCGTAGTATACGATGGGTTAATGCATGTTCCTAATTCAAAATTTTCAGATATTTACTCTGTCGAGATAAACTTCGAAATTTGAATGAAATACTATTTAGACAGATAGATAATTCTTTTTACAGCGTTGCATATTTCTTCAGTGATTTTTGTCATCTTTAGATTTAACAGAAAGTGCTTAAGAAAAGATAATGATAATAAACATATAAAAAGAGAGGAAAGACTAGATGCAACTTGATTAGCGATTGTGAGGTTGTACTTTGATGTACGTTGATACACGCACAAGAAACATTCTCTATATTTGTTCCGATAAACATACGTAGAAATGTGAACAAAAGCTACTGATTATTATAGATTCAGGAAAATATGAGTTACAAGAACATGCTAAATAAAATAAAAAGAATACTCACAAGTTAGGAAGAAGATAGTAGATTTTGTGTGTATTTCTGCTGGCAGTTTGAACGATTGCGTTTGATAAATTTGGGTGGCATACAGAACAAAGAACGTTTCATATCTTGGGAAACTATAGATGTCATGCATTTTCCTTGTACATCGCTAAAAATTACTGTTACCTGCAAGTAAATAAATTAGATAAGTTGGAAGATTAGAAGAAATAGTTACATAAATTTCTTGATCTATTGTATTTTAGGATTTATAGAGTCCATAGGCAAGTGTACGGTGCCCGATATGAATGATACTAATTCTAAAAAATATATGTTGATAATTTACAAATTTCTTTTCTTTTATAATATATATTATATTAATATATATAATATATTATATATAATATTATTTAATAACAATATTTATAGAATTTATTTCATTCGTCTTGTCTATGAAATCTATAAAAATTATGAAATTAAAAATTTTTATTGAGAAGCTTGAAGATAACATTAAAAAATAAACTTCGATTCTTTTAAATAATAATCCATAACATTTTGTAATAATTTAATTAAAATAATTAGTTAAAATATTAAATGGAGGCTAGGAAAATAAATTAACACAGATTTATCACTATAGAGATCCAAAGTTGTGTTAATATTTAACAAATTGCCTGAAAATAAATTATGATTGAAATGAAATTTTTCAAAAATTTGTATTTATTACATTGGCTAAATTTGTTTATTATATTTATTTACAACTATCTTGAAGATTACATAGAATTTGTATGGTTTATTCAGAATTAATTATTCTCATCCCAAAATGGCCTCACATTTTGGTAAAAAAGAGGATAATCACGTGAGATTAAATCGATAATTTTATCGTATTCAGAATAATGCAACGATCCACGTTGACGGTTCCATTCGTCGCCAAATTCTAAAGAAGTTTCTTCACTCGCAATTGGTCCAAAACAGTATAAGGAAGAAACGAAGCTCATAGTTTCCATGAATATCATGACTAAAAGAAGATTATTTGCAAGAGAAGTCAGCATATCTTTATTGGTCGCGTTTCGATGTCTGGTTAGGTGATTCATTGATTTCATTAGACTATTCATAGAGCTGTCCACATCTTTTATTATCTCTGTAAATGAAACATTTATCTATATTACGTTCGTATCTCATGTTTAATAATATACTTTATATCTTCTCCGTACAAAGTTTATAAAGAAAATTTCTATGTATTTAATGTTTGGCGAATAAAAGGGAAATTATCGGACCTACCATGACACGAAAAACTTCTTATAATAAAATGAATAAAATATCTAATTCAACTGTAATGCAATATAAATCGTGGTAACCTGATTTAGGACGAGCTACAACACGATCCCGCATATTTTCAGAATCCAAATCTTCGTCGCTATTCCACTCGACTTGCGATGTGCTCGTGTCTGACGAGCTCGTGTCTGACGAGCGCGGTTCCTTTCCACTGGAACTTCCGCCGCTGTGGAGTTCCAGCAGCTTGGTCATCCAGTCCATCAGACTAGATAAGACCTTCACGTGGCTCTGCCAAGCTTCCTTAAAGGTATCTCTCATTCCCTCCGCGAAGAATTTTTCAAAATCGACCGCAGACCGGTGCATTTTATTAATCGCTCCGAATGTTCTTATCATCGCTCCCTTTTTGTATGATTTCAAAGCTTGCGAGATTTCACTGTGCCTGGTTGAAAACCATATACGTATAACTTTCACATTTCTAAATTTTTACAGCAATTTTTTAATTCCTTTTGATTATTAATCTTTCTAAAGGATTCTAGTTACACATACTAAAATCTAATTAAATCAACTTCAATAGTATAAAATTTAATCATACTAACTTCACCGCTGCCTTTTTGTTCTTACTCGCGGATTTTAAAAATCTGCTTAGTTTCTTTTTGCCATCCTCGTAAATACCAAAGTACTGGCACAGCTCATCGATAAATCTTTGTCCCCACTCGCTTTCCGAAAATGTCTCGCCAAGATCATTAACAGCACGATGGAAAGAAGATCCTTTGGGTATCTTTCTGTCCAATATTCTTTCAAATACGTACTTTGTCTTCTTTTTAATTTTTCGTGGCATTCTTCGATCGGGTTTACAGGAGACCTCCGTTTCTCCATATTTATCTTCCATAGTTTTGCAATGACTCAAGCTTCGAATCGCCCTTGTCCACGATTTCGCGTCATAATTATGCATTTTCATATTCGAGGATTGTTTCGAGCTGCTTAGGCATTCATCGAAGCGTTGTAATTCGCGAATGCACTCGTCGTAATTGATTCCCCTATTACTCGCCGTTGAAAGACAAAAGAAAATGTGCCAGGGCTTTCGTCTTGGATGATTTTTGAGAATATTCATTTGTGAGATGTTCCTTAAACTAGTTTCCAAAGTTTTAAGGGTGGTTTCCGGTGTATGTTTCATCAGATCGAGAATTGCTCGATTTAGATTGAAAGATCTGCGCTTTCTATTGTTCGTTATTTGCAGCAGACATTGTGATAGTCTGTCGCTTAATTCTGCTGCATCGTTTACTACGCCGAGGAATTTGAAGCCGTTAGCGTGTCTATTTAGTTGCTGGAACTGTGTGAATATTTTAGCTTATGAATTTTTGGAAGAGTTAATCGTAAAGATAGTACCGAAAAATTTCCTAGGAGTCTTTAAAACTTGTATAATTGATTATCAGGTTGTTTGCTGATATACATACATAAAATAAAAGGTTTCATATTTTTCAAGTTTTCAAAGAAATAATCGAAGAAATATAGGAGTTAGGAACAGTAATAAAAAGTAATAATAAATAAGTAATAATAATAAATAACATAGAATTAATTACATATTCTATACTTTGATTCAGTAATTTACCTTATTAACAGAATTTTGGTGCCATATTACTATATTAATTGCTTTAATTTATTATTAATTATATTTTTATAGATAAGTTCACTAATTTACTACTTGAAAGACAGAAATCTTTATCACTAAAAACATTGACTACACAACGTAAAGCACAATTAACAAGCAAAATACCTCGTTCAATTTTCTCATTTGCACAAACCTTACTTTCTTGGAAAGTCGTATTTCCTTCTCCGAGATACAAACCAGTCGATGATCTAATTTCATTAATCATGTTTCCTAAGTCTCGTATCACGTATATACTTTGCAGCAGCAACTCAGAGAACCAATCATCGGACAATGGATCCTGACTCGAACGTTTTTCGTATCGTTGAACGGTATTAATTAGTCCACAATCATTAGCGAATTGCATGAGCTTTTTCCTTATACTTTCACATACTTCTCGAATAGTTGATAGCAGACCAAGTGAATTAGACGATGTAGATCTTAACACAATCGGTTTGTCTATAGGCTCTGCTATTTTCGAAAAGAAATTTCGTATCGTTCTTTCTAAACGATGCACTTGATTAGGATTAACTAATACAAAGGCATTTGGATCTGTTCGAGTATCATTTGGAATTGGAGAATTGCTCCCAGTGACATGTTTAGAAGTTGAAAAACATAAAATGAGACCTGTGTGAAAATATAGATCCTTCTTGACAGTCTTTCAATTTATGCAATTAGTTAAAAAATATGAATAATTAAGAAGGAAAAGAATTCCGTTTTAGAGACTTACCTAAGAATACGAGAAACGAAATTAGCTTGAAAATCATGATGAAAATATACTCGTCTGTGACACTGTTCCTTCTTCGCTATTTTATATATACTTCGGTATATCTAACTTTCTCGTTCTCAAAATATCGAAGGAGACTCACTTTTGATAACACGATTTGAAATATTGCATCGTTCTGCCATTCTCAAGTGCATTACAGATTAAACTACCATATGTAAACCCTCATAAACGTCGCTTTACATCCGCAGTTTTTATGAATTTCAAGTGAAATATTACCAAAGAAACGAAATAAATAGAGATAAGAAACAGAAAGCGAGACTTACAACGTTAAAAATAAGATCGAGGATACGTTGAGTAAAAAATTCAAGGATTTCTTTACAGCTTCTTTTATTTTCTTCCAACCACTACCAGCCAACAATACGATATATGCTCCCGTTCATAATTATTAGGCCACTTACAGGAAATGAAATAAATTTAGAAATGAATAAGAAATTATTACATTTTTTCTATATAATATTGATTTCTATTTATTTAATTCCCCATGTAATTCTTGCAAATAATTTTTCTAAATTTTTGGGACGTCATCCTACATGAATGCAAAGTTATGATCGACTAAATTTTAATAATTTCAATCAACCATCAAAATTAAGAAATGTCCTCGTACGAACCGTACTTTATAATGACAGTGTTCTAGTGGAAAAATACTCAGACAAATACAAAAGACACTTAAGTAGCCAACGATAAGAATAGAAGCCACAGGAAGGAAAAATTGGCATTTGTTAGACAAAGGATCATCGACTTCCGACAAAATAGATGTGCCAACGACACTCGACGAATTCTAAAATCGTCTCAGTTACTTAAATCATCCTTGGCAACGATCTGCAATCTCTCTTGATACACCTGCCGTGTAAACAGCACGGTACCATCCTGATGACAATTCTCGTTTCTGAACGTTGACTCACCGATGCTATTTGAGAATCATGGCGCCATCAGGATTACCAGTACCGACCAGTTACCAAGATTCACAAATCTCAGTTTCCACGAAACGATGTTCGTGCAAATCCACGTTTCCTATCTCCGCGCGAGCTATCTTCAATTAAAAAATAATTGAACAGATAAAGAAGATTGTAAACGCGTCAGATAAGAAAGTAGAAGATCAAGGATAGTCGAGAAGTTATTGATGCGCGGTCTGTGAGCATCCGCCATCTGGTGGCTGGAGAGGAAGCAACAGTGAATGGAAAATATGAAGGCGTGTTATTCACGGCAGTGTTGACTGCTTCGAGCTGACCTACCGGTGTTAACTTGTTGTTCGCCGGAATTTGTGACCATACTCGTTGAACATTGCGTGATTTTAGCAATGAGCGACTCGTGGCTCTTGCTCGAGCTGTAGAAGTGACGTTTCATCGACGAGAGAAAGTTAATTTGGTCTATTAAAGAACGTGTAGGAGGATGTTATGAATTTCATCTGGGCGTAAAGAACATACCTGCCAGAATGGACGAGGACACGATGTGGAAAGATTTCTATCACAAGATTGTCGTGGAGAAGGAAACGAAGGAAAAGGAGGAGCAAGAAAAATCGGAACACGAAACAAGGTAGAGAGAGAAAGAGAGTAAGAGAGAGAGAGAGAGAGAGAGAGAGAGAGAGAGGAACCTCTACAATAGACAATTAATAGATTAGACACGATAACTTTCATTTTCTTGTTTACGTGTGTAACATGTGTTTAACATGTCGTTTGCGCTATTAACTGGGAAATGGGACTGTGCTCGTGAAATATATGTAATCATAAACGTGTTAATAATTAATCTTACGTGCTTATAAGGAATAATGCAGTAACGTGCAAACATTTCACTTTATATTGCAAAAGTAATATTTTAAAGAATTGTAACTAATATTACATAACCACATAATAGTTTTTACATGTACTGTTATTTAACAGCCTTTACTTGTCATCTTGTTATGCAGTTAACATTAATTATTAACTGAAATTTGTTTAGTTTTTAGTTATTAACTGAGATTAGTAAATCTGTAGTTGCATAAAAATGTAGATTAGTTCTTTTAATAGAATTAGTCATGCTGCAAAATAAATTTCTATTAATTCTAATTTATGCGACTGGAGGTATTTAATTTAACTTTTCAAATCGAAAGCGAAACAGTAAGTTTCTTGTATCATTTCCAAAAATGGACAAGTGTCGTTCAGTAACCAATCGCTTTCGTAAAAATTATGACTCTCCAAAATAAGGCAACTTCAAAGAAGAATTTTGTTCGATCACAAGCATTCAAATGCAAATAATTCTCGCTTAAACGGAGTCTGTAGCACGTCGATCTTATGACTCACAGTGATTACCAATGCAAAATGTAATAGATAAAAATGTATCAGGTGACATAAACGACGAAAGAATCGCTTAACTTGTTTCTGTTTCTCATGCGCTTATCTCCACGTTTTGTCGTTTTCGAGAAAAGTTCAGTGTTAAAAGTTAACGTATTCGTCGATGTTTTCACGATGGAATACCACGTGTTCGTCTGTAACGAGTCGTTGCTGCAGCGGTCTCGTTCCAGAACAGACGCTCGTTGCGTTTTACTTGTTGGCACGTTGGAATGACGATCTGAAACTCTCGTATGTGCCACATACGCGCGATCTATTATTAAAACCAGACTAACGCGCGTTGTCCGGAACATCTGTAGAGGAATTGTTTCTCCAGGTCGCGCGAACGAGCGTAACGAGCCATCGGGATCCGTGACTCAAGGTCGACGTTTCGCGATTTATTGCCAACTTGATTTAAGGTACCGCGATAATCGCAGTGACAAAATATTAATGCATCATAGAAATTATAAATTATGATTGCAATTGCAAGTGCGATAATTGTAACGGAGGAATATTAATTGCGATACGTTAATGGCGATTGCAATGCAAATTTGACGGTACAAATTTGTTGCAAGACTGGGGTAATCCATATGGAATTCGTGTTTAATTGCAGACTTTGAACGCAGGAAATAGGAAGTTTTACATAAAAAACAGACAACCTAAATTATAGTATCTTTTAACGAAGAATCTATTGAAATACAACAAAAATTGCGAATTATAATTGGATAGAGATTTATTAATACAGATGCAATTGAGAAAACGATTCGAAATTTTTGGACGTCATTTAGATTTCATTACGTATATAAGAAAGCGTCTTTGTTTATATCAAGCGGCATCTATAAATATGCCAGACAGAAGAGTTGGTCATCCGTTGATGTCACACGGGGAAAAACAGTTTGTACAAAAGTAAAATGCAAAGGAGGTTTCATCCTACTCATACAAACACTCTACGAAGTACAGCGTGTAAACTACATAACGAGACTGTCGTATTCCACGCGATCTCCTTAAACAGAGAAGAAGCAATGTGCAGATATACGTGTTAATTAATTCTTTCATGATGTCTCAACTATTACATTGCCGTCGATGACAGAAACTCTACGAGACGACTAAAGTGGCTACTACGATCTATTCAGAAACCATTAAACATGTATATAAAACGTTACGAATGAATACCATTAATTCTTCTTATCATTTACAAATATTTAATAAAATCTATTTAGATTGTATATTTATACATGACTCTTATGGAAACCAATGATAAAGACAAGAAAACTAAAAGATAGGCTAATAGGAAACATATGTAGCAATAAAGAACAAACAAAATTTGGACGTAGAATCGTTTTAAAAGATCAACGACGAGTAGGAAAACTGTGGAATTATACTTTCATGAGACCAAAAAGATACTACTAAAGAAAGAAACTACATATATCGTCCATCTCCAAAAAAATAATTTTACGCGTTGTTCACTTGTAATTACAATTAATGAACAAATATAAAAATATACATGTAGATTCTTTTTAAAAGCCAACGACGAATAGCAAAATTACATTTCTAACAAATTAATATGAAATAGATGTAGTAGGAAAAATCAGTACAAAGTGAGAAACAATACAGATACGTTCTTACACCAAGAATATGCAAATACTATAAATTACTAGCTTACCCATTTTCAAAATGCCATTTCTCACGATCATATGTTTAATTAATAAAAAACAGACGTAACACTATACGATTTTCCAATTATGAAATGTTCATAATCAACAATAGCGAAGTGAGATAATTAACTGTAATTGTCGGTGTTATTACGTATCTAGTCAGCAGAAATCGCGATGCTTTTTCCCATAGGTCAACGATATGCCAATGTCGGTGAAGACGTCATCCTGACTACCCCGGGAATTCCTTGTTTCCGTGGCAGATACGCAACTGTGCAGAACGTTAAATCATCAGCGCGTAGGTGAATGTCCCACGGGAAATTAACATTTAAAAACAGGTTACAAGATAAAGGAGAATATTGATAAGCTTGAAGGCATATAATATAATTCTGACACTTTTTTGAAAATAATACAATGACCATTTTTCGTTTGTATTTGTCCTCGAAAATTACAACGTGTATATGACCACGTGAAATCACATAAATAGTCGGACATAGAAGTTAACGCGAAGCGGATCGAGTCGGCTCGAATTTTGTAACGATAGGGACCACTGAAGGCCGTTCGTGACTTACATCACTGAGGACCTTGTGCTTCTTGTTCGCAAGACAACTACGTTGCCTTACAGTCGTATATTTGTAAAAGATTACGTAAAATTTCAATACATACATGATGTCTTGTCTAAGTATATTCTCTGAATAGATTAAACGTTTATTTTCTGAAACTTTTGATAACAAATATCCAACATTAAAACATTGTATGCAATTATTAATACATTCTCAGTTTGTATCTTGTTAAATATAGGGGACAAAGAGCTAATTAAGTTCCATAATATTATGTACTTCTTAAACCATTGAAACTGATTCAAATGAAACACGCTGTATATGTATATTAATGCAAATACACATGTATCAGATACAAAATCACCCATAATTATTCGAGAGACGGAGAAAGAGAGAAAGAACGATACAAATTTTACATTTTGCTTTGATTTTATTATAAGAGTTAAATAAGATATCTTGCGAATGTTAGAACACACGTTCCTTTATGAGAACGGTTAATATTGTTCCTATTTTACGTTGCAATTGTACGTGTCTTAAATCTAAACTATTTAAGTAATGTTTGTTAAATTCTGAAACTGTCCAAAATGGTAAGTTCGAATTGAATGAGAAATAATTATGAGCAACAGTGTAAATAATTACAGCCGAATATTTTTCGTAATTATTGAATACTTTTCTTTATTTTGAAATTGTCTATATTTCGTACAGTTCATTATTTGATCATTTTTACAATAACCTTGGAATGAATTATTTAAAAAATGATTATTAGAGTGCATTAATATTACTTTATGACACAGGATTTTAGTTGTATATAGTTTTCCAGAATGTTACTATAAAGCGTAGCTAATTGAACTATAATTTATACTTCACGCTGATATTTTCCATATCCTGTATGCTGAAAGCAAAATACTGCAATTTACCATGATAGTAATCTCGTTGAAGCATATCTTTAACGTTTTGATGTATGTATATTATAATGATATACAGATTCAATTATTTTTTTTCGTATGCTAGTTTAAAACATATATTCCCTTCGTGTAGTCAAGTTAATCCATGAGTTAATCCACATAAAATCTATTAATAATTTAGAAAAGAAATCTCAAAGTTTCTAAAAATATACATCACCGAGAAAAATATTTGAAGGGCATACAGAGAAGTATTTTTGTTCCACTTAAAAAATATCTTTCAAGCAGATTTTTTAATTCTTTGATATTTCAAAACTGTTACGTAACTCAGGACATTTAACAACTTAGTGCATATTTTAGCACACGATAATTATCGTCGGTCGAACAAGTTGTGCTATCCTCGTTTTCTATGTGGTCATTTAAAGAACAAAAAATTTGCAAGTTATAAATGGTAATCGGTACCCGATATACTCGCGCCAATCAAGCGATTACAAAGTGTAAAAACAAAAGCAAAAAGTAGAAACGTGTTTGGAGAGCCGATCCGCGATAGTGTACCAAGACGAAGAATGTAGTTCGGTGAATCATGTCTCTTCGGTCAAGTTAAAAATAAAAGAGGTTAGTTGGAAGTAAGATGTACCGTAAAATAAAGATGTTAGAAATACCGTAAGAGCATGTGGTTTTCCTTTCTCTGCTACGCGAAAGCTTGAAAGAAGGGGAAATGTGTGCGTGTGTGATTTCGCCTATTTTACAACACAAATATTTTATCATTTTGTGTCATCAATATTTTGATATTATATTACATTAAAAAAATTATTGACATGTAAAAGAGTGTGAAAATTTTCTTAATTTTCATATCTTTTAAGTTAAAAGAGTTTTCTTAATTTTATGATCTTTAAATTGCTAAATTTTCTTACATGTTATCATATTTTAAGATGAATAAATTAATTTAGTTATCCTTAATTTAGTTATCTTCTAGCAAAGCTTATTCAGTGATGAAACAGAAATTTACAGAAAATCCAGAATAGTTTGCAATTAAATGCAATGACTGGGAATTGGAACAAAGGAGCACCTTGAAATTGCAAACAAAGTCCCGGAGAATCTAAAGCTTCTATTATACACATGCATTTATTATCTTTTTTATTGGTTCAGAAGTAAACGTGAATCATGCATGTACCGATATTTCCAGTAGAGTATTTATTGCGCAAATACAGACTGTGAATTGGTACAGAGAAGGTAATAAGCGGGGAAGTTCTGATTTTATTAATTATTCTCGAGAAGAGCTGATCGTATTCCAGCTAAACAATCGAGAAATTATCATGTATGTTGTTACAATATATCGTGAAAGTAGTTTCATTGTTAGGAATCGTTGTATCGTATCGAAATAACGAGCAAAGCGGTGACAGTAATTAAAATGATTGAAACTCGCATTGCTTCGTTTTCTCGATGAACGAGAAATAGTTGGTTAGTCAAATTATTATCAATTATTTTCATAAACAGCACATTTCAAAAGTATATGCACATAGCATCTAATTTTCTTATTTCATTCAATTTCATTGCACAGTAATTTTAGTATAATAATTTGAATAATTTTCTCGCAATAGCAAAGTACCGAAAAATTGTTAGCAGATATACTAAACCAAACTTTATTCTCTATTCGCTAGTAATCAATTATATTTACGAAATTCTATAACTTAACTATAAACTGTAGAATAGTTACACTATAATTTTAATAAAATAATATTAACATTTTAATAATATAAAAGTTCTTAAAATCGTTAAAAGATACGATAAATTAAACATTATTTTTTATTCCCTGCCAATTATATTTATCAAGTTCTACGATTCTTCAGTTCTACGATACTACGATACAGTTCTTGAGCTATAAAATATACGTAACAAGAGATGCAATAATGATATCTGACGCGCTTGAATTATGGGAAAGTTTGATATACCATTGATGTTGATATTGCACGATATCTACTTCCTTCTTCTCTAGTTCGCCTGAAGTCCTCCGGCAGTTTGTTGTCAGACATGCTCCGACTGACACATTTTACATCGACGTCTCATTCTCCTGCAAGTATACCGTTCTACTAATAGCAGGTCTAACAGTGAAGTGAGCATTTATCATACATTATGATAAATTAACCGCGCAGATCATTCAAATATTACGTGCAGTGAAGTTTAACAAATATTACTATAAAATCACAGAATTATTAAAACATTTATGTTTATTCTTCGGTGAAGGATTTTAGGATATTTATCTGGAAATTACGTTTGGCGATTATCATAATTATATAATTTTCAATAAAATTCTATAATTTAAAATAAAATAATTCTGAATTTCAATTTTATAGTTAATAATTAAATAATTGCGAATATAATTTTATGATTAAAAATTAAATAATTTCGAATATAAATTTAAATTGTGAAATTAATTGTTTAACAAAGTGAGATATAATATTATAGAATACAAAAATTTGTGAAGCAGGAAATATAAATATTCATTTGCAAAAACGGAAATAAGAATGTAAGTACATTATCGAATATCGTTGGACGCACAGTCTGATCGAACTATCTAAATATACTTTTTGTATACACGACCATGATACGAATTTATCTGTCTTCCCATTATGACTCTTGGATAATTCCTTAATGGCACAGAAACCATTGAGAAATGATACATGGAAGCATAAACACTTGGATAAATTATTTCATAAAAGTAAAATTATTTTCTAAGAAACAGTTTATTTCACGTATTGATTGGTTTCTTTCTAAATCAAATACAAACTCTCGTAAAATAATTAGTATGCGTGTGTTGAATCGATTTTTTGATTGTTTCAAGTGGGAATTGCTCATAACTATCAAACATATAAAAATTGTCAACCAGCCAAAAACAATTAGAGCGTTTCATGAATCGTCGGTGTTATTTCATGAAGCACGTGTGAAATGGAGAATTTGTGTTTTTCTTCCGAAGGAAAGAGAGTCGAAAAATGGCACACTTCCAAAAGCTGGACGAGACGCATCCTTACTACGCGATCGCCGCGGCTCGAATGTCGCAAAAACCGGAAACGAAACCGGTCACCGTAGGCAGATTCTATTGGAAATTCGCTGCGTTCAACTTCATTCATAAAAGGTGAATTGTGTTGTTCGTTGCTTAAGTAACGAGAGTGTACTATGCGACAGAGCTGTATACTTTTTCTTTTCAATTGCGAAATTTTACAAAAATTTACTTACATGCTTTTTCTTAGAAAAATTCTGAAACATATACATACACACTATTGGTCAAATGTCGAATCATTAATATTCCATAAAATTTAAGAAGTTAGAATATAATTATTTATTTGAAGTCATAGTCACTTTTTATGTCCAGCTCTGAAGCATAGTCTACTAAATGGACTTTACTTGATTTGTATAGTAGAATTCAGCGTAGCTGCTTTCCAAAATATGTGTAGACACTGCAAGGTTTTATTATTTTTCTATAAAATCTGTGACTTATCTATAAGTCATAATCGCATGACTATGACTCATAGTATGCATATTTATCTTTCTTGAATTATACAATTATTGATTTTCTGATAATGCTTATTTACGTGGTACGAAACACATTAAACATCAATAAGTCCTATAATATGATTTTCACGAGGTATTAGGTTATTCTATAAACGGTACAATTTTTCTGTTAGATATAAGTTATAATATTTACGAAAACACGAATTCCTCATAAATTGCCAAAGAATAATAAAATAATTTTTTACGAAGAGGAATAAAAAATGTAAATGTTCAGATTGGTCGTAAAAATGAGCTATTATGCAGTCGGTGGTTTCAAATAGCTCGTTTTTTAGCACACTTAGCGAAATCGGTCAGAGACGAAGAAAACAGGAGTTGCGTCGCATCACAATTAACGTGGTATTAAATAAGGCATTTGCTTTCATCATTCACCACTAGCTTCTTGCAACTTATTCTTAATATTCCACCTGTTAACCGCAATGTTTTCCTTTATATTATCATGCAATATTTTAAACGATTAACGCAAACATTGCATTTGCTTCAATGGAACATTGATCCTTTATACTTTACTAGCGCTACTAAATTGATGCAATAAAAATTTTTATCCGATTTCTTTTTCACTCATAAAAATTGGAAAAAGAAAAGAAAGTTATTATTTAACACAAAAAATTTACAAAAATTCATAATTTCCTTTATACGAAATTTTTTCTGACTTTAATCGGCGCTACTATAAAATAATGCTGAAATCGTTGATTGATGCAACAAAAACTTCTCAGAGTAAAAAGGGTTGATATAAACATTTAGATACAATTTTTAGTATTATCTTCTACAATTAATTTCCTTGTTTCTTAATACGTATGTACAGAATACAAGAGACCGATGGCGGTTTCTTCGAAAATCTTGGGACATTATTGGCTGAGAAGGTTCGGGCGCAGGAACAGGAGGAAGGACCGCTTCCAAAGAAGAAAGATGAGGTTCAGGAAACGGGAGAGGAAGAGGACAATTTCAGTGAAGAAGGTAGCATCGAGGAGCCTGTCGATGCACTTTTGGAGACTGACAGCGACAGGGACGAAAATGAGCATGCCACGAATTTCTTAGCCGAATCTATGGGATGGAACGTGAGTTATATACCACTTTTATTTTTTTCAGTGTATTTTAAGTTACCGGACATTACTTATTATCAATTTGTTTTTTTTACTATGATCATTGATATGAGATACATTTCTATCGAATTTTTAGACAAATTTAAATTGTTACCATACATGATAATTTTGTTAAAAGGTTCTAATTATTCCTGCCGAACTTTTCGAAAAATTTCTATTGCATTTCGCCGTATTTGAAATTATCAACAATTCTTTATTATTATTTTATTTTAAATGATAAGATTTAAGATCACTGTATTTTACAATACAAAATATATATTTTAAAACAATTGACGCGCGTTTCTATCGAAGTTTCCTGAAGAATCGTGTGCAACCTAAAGAAACGTTGTTTCTCTCTTCACTTAAGATTCGATTATTTAATCAAACACAAAATCGCTTTAAGTTTCTTCTAATTCCTCCAAGAATTTTATCGAGTCTTTTAATTTTAGAATTTCATTTACTTCGAAATCTCTGACTTTGAAAACATACGTAACCACAATGTACTCTTCCTTGCGAATTGGTCATAAAATCTTTCATTTTTTCGTTTATCCGTCTGTTGATTTAAATGGCGGATGTTAAATGTCCGCCACATCTCGAAGTTCGAGTGTTTCTTTTCTTGGCTTGCTGAAATTTCGAGAGCCACCGAATAACTCGAAATATCAATGACTTCCGCGAATGGAACGCTCGACGCCTCATCGACCCGCTTAAAATACTCTGATAGACTTATCTACGCCAATACGAATACGAGTGGTCTGTTTATCGTCATTTGCTTGGTTTATAGAATGCTCTGTGGGAAGTTATGGGAAACAGATGGAGAAAAGTCGTGGGAAAGTATCTTGAAATAATGATCAAATATAATGCATACATAGTGAAGAGCATTGTAACCTGATGGTATTAATCTTGGATTTAATTTTCGATTTAATTTACCGATAAGCAATTAATCCCTAAAACGAATTTTAATTACATGGTTCGGCAAGTAACCTGTTCTGCTAAAATTTATTTTTCGTTTAACTTAAAATGTTATGTTTAATAAAAAATTGATCTCTGAAGTGAATTCCAATCCAAAATTACTTGACAAATAGAGCTTTAGACTAACAAATAATAAATCTGAGAAATAGAAATAGATTACTTAATTTAAAAAACTTAATTCTTAACATGGATTTCAATCAAATTATTCTCGATAGATAACGTTTCGTTTAAATTAATTTTGTTGCTTTTGTGTGATAGAATTTTAAAAATTTCCCTCTAAAAAATCGAATTTTTCAAAGAACCGAATTTCTGTTTTTTTCAATTTTCTTTCAATCTTCGTCCTATTGTTACAATGTTTATATTATTTTAATCAAATATTCTGTAACTACGCTCGAATATCATTGTATTCTTTATTTATCTCAATACTGGATATTGATGACTGAATCATGCCGCCGGCATATTGCATCGTAGGGTGGTAACAAGACGATATTGATCCCACAAAGGTCCCAGTTCGAATCGAATGTCCGAACAAGTTACGTGTCCTGGCACGAGCAACATTTTGGTCGCCTGAAAATGTGGTAACTTTCAGGTTACCTAAAATATTAGCGCACCCTCGATTATATCTCAATTTCCGTGTTGAGAATAATGCGACTGGGGATATACGATTGGCCAGTTTCCCTTCGGCTCGACGAGAAATATGTGAGTACTATAACGTTCTTATGAAGGTAGTAGGGTTATTTCATCTTGTAGTACTCCATAGGATACATTTTATTATATTATTTTTACTTTTAGTTGAACAATTATTAGAATTAACTTCATTTTATCCTATTTCTTACTTTGGACTCTAGCGACTTATTATGTTTCATCTCCACCCTTTTGTTAGTTTTACTATGGTGTGTAAAAATAGAACTATGCTTGTATTTGTATTCAATACTACTTCTTTACTATAATAATTTTTACGTATCTCTTAATTCTCAATTTAATCCGTAATTGCTGAAGGATCGTGACTATCCAATTTATGAAAGGACAGACTATGAAATTTATTTCACGGATTCCGCTACTTGAATCTTTGAGTGACATTGCTATACATATTTCTTTAATTAGGGTTTCATAATATACTGTTTCACGTATTCCCTAAGTTTAATCTTGAACTTGATCCAATTTCAAAGGATCAATTCATCGAATTATTAACACGGATTTGGATTAGCCGAATTTTTCAAAAATATCAGAATTCCTTCAGAAGCATTGATAATTTCTGCAATAAACAATTCGCATAGTCCATTCAAGAAAATTTCTTCAGTTTCTTCGACAAGTTTTCCTTAATTGTTTTCCCCAATATTCCATAATTTTTCTCGTATTCTTCCAACTTCCATTAATTTTTAAACTTTTTCCTAACTTTTCGTAATATTTCTTACTTTCTCCTTCAATTTTTCGTAGAATATTTATATATAGCCTGCTGAAAATTATATACAGTCTACTACAATGATCCTTCTCTAATTTTATCCCATACCGCAGTAAAATAATTTTCTGATTCCACCAATGTTATCTAAGAAATATTATCTAAGAAACTGTTATCTAAATGTATAATCATTTTAATCGTTTGATTCCCGACAAAATCATTCGAAACGGAAGATTAAAGGGGAAGAACAGGTAACGTGAATGATTGCGTAATATTATTTCACCGATAGAATGGAACGGTAGTACAACCGGTAGGGTGTTATCCTCTAAGCTCAATTAACAGTTAAGTTCAATTTGAAACGCGACTCTGGTTTTGTAGCGTAGCCAGTGTGTGACGCTAGTTGAATCGTCGACGTTGTCGACGACGACTCCGATCTGTCCGTCCATCTATTCCTGGCAGTGTACTACTCGCCTTCGTCAAGCTCCTTTCTAGTTGACGAGCTACTACGATTGTCCTGTCCGTGTACTTCCGTCTGGAGCTACCATCACGGAAGTCCTGGGTGCCTCTATTTGAAAAGTGTAACACAAAATGACCAAACATTATAAGGATGTATCGTGATCCGCCAATAGAGTAAAACGTGTGTAAAGAACAATGAAAGAAACTGTGGTGTGGACTTTGTATCGTCTCAGTGTGTGGAAAAGTACTCCGAAATGAAATATCTTTCGCTTCTAAAATTTTAAATAAATATAAATAAATAAAAATTTAAATAAGAATTATCGAAATTATCGTTCGATCGGTGTGAAACGCGCGGTGGTAGAAATTTGTCAGGTAACAGGAAGCAACGGGATCGAAGGTTGATGGGATTTGTTGAGAATCGAGATGTGGTGATCGTGGTTTCCGCTCGAGAGGATAAATTGGTATTGTGTGGCAATTGGCTATTCGACAGAGTCTTATATGTTGGTAATTAAGGCGCATAAGCCCGCTCATCGAAAGTCAGGGAGCAATCATAAAAATAAATCAAACCTAGCGAGAAAACTGGGTTGATCAATTGCATTTTGCTGTGTCTTCAAAAATTGGCAAACTATCAGTAACATAGCTTCATTCTGTATAGAAATGTTCGTAAAAAATTTCTCCAAGACATAGACCTTAAAGAACATCGTATTTCATACGTTGTTGACATAAAACGTTTAAAATGTCTAAAAATTTATTGCAGCACAGATAACACGATTTCGAATTAATTAAAGTAGAGAAAATTATAAGTACGTTTCGTTTAAATTGTATGGTTTGCAAAAATTGAATGAAAAATAATCATAGTTAGAAGATCTTTCGGTAGATTCTAGATATTTATATATATATATATGTATCTTGAAATATTCATGTTATAATTAGATCAGTGAAATCTCAGACTAAACTCAATTCCATGTAGCTCAAAGTACATTTTTTTCGCTGTCAGAAAATTTCCAATTTCTCAGTGAACTTTTCGGCCGTTTGCTCAAACGCGTAATAACTTTGATGTCGACGATCAAGAACTTTTAATACGAAATTTGGAATTCGTTGTCAATCGACAACTGTTTTAAAAGCTTCTGCTGAATGTTTTGTATACCTTTTTTTTTAAATTCATGCTGAGGTCAAGCTTTCCACGGACAGTGTATATTTTCGAAACATGCAATAGCATCAAAAAATAAGCCCGATTCGATGCAACACGAAGTCGATTCAGTTTGCCAAAACTTTACACGAATTCTTATTTTCTACCGTTTTCAAAATTTCCGAAGCTTCTCTGGAAAATCTTTGCAATTAAAGATTGCCTTAAACTTTCCACCGCCTTTGAGGAACAAAAATTATTCACAGTTCGGCGAAACGAGCGCGATTCGATTTACCAGAACGCTTTACATGAATTCTCATTCGTCTCTGCTTTAAAAATTGTTAAAATTTCTCTAAAAAATCTTTGGAATTAACGATAACATTCCACCAACGTTAGCAACAAAAATCATTCGCGATTTGGCGAAACGAGCGCGATTCAATTTACCAAAATGCTTTACGCGAATTCTTATTCATTTCTACGCTCAAAATTGTTAACATTCTCTGAAAAATCTTTGTAATTAACGATAATTCGTAACATTCCGCCAACATTAGATAGCAATAAAAATCATTCATGGCTCAGCGAAACGTCGTAGAGGTATCCGTCTCCGAAATTAATTCCTGTTCCCGTAGCAAAATAAATCCGGCTGGTACGTGGGCGGTCGAATTTAGACGAACTTGCATAATGCATCGTGAAAATCGGGCCTGGCCACGAAGGACGGGAACGTCGACGTCGGCGTCGTAGGCTATCTACGCGTGCCTCCTCCGGTCAATGAGCTAATTGCCGTGGTATATCAATTTTCATTGGGCGCAATTGTGCGAACACACGAATACGCATTGTGGTTGCACTTGTCCCGTGGGTCGCCTCAAACAGGATACGGCATAGTTTCCCTTTGTGCAGATTCATTGTCTTGTTTTCGCGTTTTCCATTGGTCAGGCAGTTAACCGAGCGACCAATGAGTACGCCAGATCTTCGGTATTTAAATTGCCGCCGCGCACGGCATAGAGAAATGGGCGAAAGAAATGTGAGACCGCGAGCAAATGTCGTGCATCTTTGTTCCGTTTCAGATTGAATTGTAATTTGAATGGGAAAGGAAATTGCTCTTCCTTTCTACTTAATAATTGGCTTCTGTCGATGACCTTCTGGATTCGTTCTGTGATCCCAACAAAATTTTAATCGTATCAATCGAATTCATATTATCTAGATATGTTGAAATTTTCTTGTAACGTCTTTCAAACTGCGTAACGTTATAATTAAGCTGTGGATTTTTATGTAAATTTGTATTCTTACGAACACGATTAGAGCGCTACTTCACCCTCCGAATATCGTCCTTTACCTGTGTATGTTTAATTGGATTTTGAGATACAAAGAGTCAAAAGTATTCGTATAGTTGATTTACTTTAGAGATAAAAACGGAAATATTATGTATGTTATTAAATATATTCAAATATATTTAACTACATATTATACAGAAATATTTAATCCGCAAATAGCATATAATATCATCAATCAATAGCATCTAAGTCAGTAAAACAAATATTATTCCCGTTCTAAGGCTCGATCAAGCCAAAAGGGCCAATGTTAGGCGAACCACAAAACACGTACAAATAAATGGAATCTCATTGTCAGAGTCAATCGGTCTTGGCAACCACTAGTATGCGACGATGTTAAAGGCTATGGCCCAGTTTTTCTGATTCTCAGTGAGTCGCTGGTCCAAACGGATTTTCTATCTTTCTCATATATTCCACCGTTTCATTAGATATAACCAGTTTCAAAGAGACTCTTCTCTGTTTAAGCCAACGACGAAGTATCTTGGTCGATTTACCAAGTCTTTTTACTACATTGAAGAAGAAGTTAGATAATTCAATTTGATGATTGAAAAAGATTTTGAAACTGTCACGATGAACAATTCTCTGTAAGTAGCAAAGGAGAAACAACTATTTTGGTCAGAAGTCGTCGCGTTGACGACGTTCTTTTCAAGAGGTCGATCGAGAGGAACGCGCTAAAAAAAGAGTAACCTTAGAAATTTGTCTGCTACAAGACGAGCAGAACGAATGATTTACAAGTGATGCTTACGCAATGGAAAATCCAGAAAAATGTGGAATATAAGTGGTATCAGAGTAGATTCTGCGTTACCGGATTGCGGACTGAGAATGATGAGGTGAAGATTAAATATAAACTTAGCGAGAAATACTGATAAAAAATTATTAACTCTCCGTGGTAGAAATTGTTTTTGTTTATCGCATTATAAATGGTTAATTTTAAGGTAATTCCTAATAATGCTTGAAATAACATCAATAGCTTTCTATAAATAATAAATACGATTGCCTGGCAATGATCCATCGAAGATTAAATATAAATTAAGCTGAAAGTTTGTAATATCGAATTATTAAATATGAATTAGTTGAACTACACATATGGAACAATTTTTTGAAATAACTTTCTTGGGCTGAAATTTAATAAATAGTTTTATAATAGTCCTTTATAAGAAATAAATTTAATTGGATTATTATAAAAATGGTATCTGGCAGATTAAGTAGAAATCTTATAAAATAAACAAATAGAAAAATTTCAAAGACTGAAAGATTCTGATATTCGCTTTTTGAGTATGAATCAGTTCTAAAGATATAGAACGATTTATTGAAATAAGTTACTTGAAATAACACTAAAAATATATAAAGTCTTCTATAAGTAACTCCATTTGATTATACAGACGGCTTATTGAAGAATAAATATAAATTAGCTGTGTTAAATATAAAAAAATATAAAATATTTCAAAAATATGAAACATGTATTGAAATGAGATTAGAAGAACATTGAATGTCCTTTTTATGATTAATGAATGAATGAATTATGATTGATGATGAACAGTTTCATAAAGAATTCATCGAGATTTCATAGAACATTGATAGAAAGTTCATGAATGATACATTTAGAAGTTAGAAATAACAATAGAAATAACAATAGAAATAACAATAGAAATAACAATAGAAATAACAATAGAAATAACAATAAATTATGTATAGACTGAGATTTAAATTCAAGGCGACCATCGTTATTCAGCACAAGTTTTAATTATTCTTTTGTCTGGTCATACCACTTCCGAACCACTTTCTAAACAGGAAGGTGCATTTGTAACTCTCCATTTCGCTGAGTAATTAATTAAATGGACAAATTTAGCCGCTCTACATACTGAAATTAGGTCAATGCCGTGAGAAACATCACAGAGTTCCTCCATAAATTTCATCATATAACTAAAACTAAATCCTAAAACTATCCAAATTAATTTTTGATTTCGAAATCAAACTGCTGGTATACAGATAAGCTCCAAAAATTTGTAAATTAAGATCTATTTTAAGGCCACTAGATTGAAATAAAACTATCTATCTATCTGTTTAGTTAATTTCCAGCGAATAATTGAATTTTGTTATACCGACTTCGAGAGAATAGGAAGGAATCTATCTTAATTCAATGAGTACATATTTTTTTTTATTCCATTGTTTATAATACTTATTTCTCTTACTATTTACTGGTCCTATGTTTGCAAAATCTTTCAAAGACAAGGAGATAATACAAATTTTATGCTTCGAAGTCTTCGTCAATGTTCGTTAATGGTCCACGATTTCGTTTTTCAAGTAATTAATTTTATCAATATATATTATGCTGTTTATTTATCTCAGCCATTTAGCAAGTATTAATAAATTCGATAAATTCGGATTTGCAAAATCTTCTAAACACAAAAAGGCCATTGATATTCCATTATCTATACTTCCATATTATCTTTGCCTTTCTTCAAACAACGTCCACGTTCTCGTAAGTTGGACTAGATACTCCTTTTCGATTATGCATACTGCATAAGCGCGCCCGAATAAACATACGTAGCACCGATAACAAAGGTCGTGGTCGTCGAAGTTCATCATCGGCCAACAATGTACTAGCATACGCTATGATTCTTGCTTTTTAGAGCAGTTCGATACTCGTCGTGTGCGCAGCACTTTCGAAACTTCGCCGATCCTCGAACATCCGTATCGACCCTCCTATTCTACCAAAATTATCTCAACCCAAAATGGAATAGTAAATATTTCGTCATTTTTCGATCATTTACATATAATTATTAAACTGCATATTTATACGCAATTTCATATTTTCATTTCATTGAAGAAATTGAATCTGAATTTGAGCCTACTGAATATCATAACAGATTTATTATTAAAAATTGAACAAGCTCGCGTCCCACGTTACGACTGGACATTAGAATTTTACAAGATTGCAAGATTTTCGGAACTTACATATTAAAAAACTTTCGTTATAAATTCTAACGTAATGTAACGTCACAAGAATTTCATAATAAATCGAATATTTTATATATTTTTGCATGTTCTGTACACGTCTGCACTTTCAAATTCCCTGTAAATGCATAAATATCCATAGTCTGTTTATAATATTCATTTGTACCTTATTCCAGTCTGTACGTGATTATAAATCTATACCATCTGCACAGCGAGTAGTCATTCTAATTCAAAGATGAAAGTGTCAATAAGAGGAAGTGAGGTCTCGATCGAGTGTCAGTGTATAAACTATATTGTTCTTGGCTGACAGTTTGTTCGTTCTTTCGAAATCGTGTTTCGACATCGTTTAGGAGGAAACCTTGACAGTTGGTCGTGGCAATGAATGAAAGATTTTCTTCGAACAGACGGTGCACAGAAAGCTCGGACGAATCAATGTTTACATCAGATGTTGAATGTATAAAAGTGTAGCATGTCGTGATACGTGATATTGGTTTTGTTCTTTGAAAGTTATCTAGAAGTGAAGTTTAACGAGATGAGATAGTATAGTGCTGAAAAATAAGAAAATGGTGAGCACCAACCCACCCCTGGGGGTGGCCACGCTGAATCGGGGAAGGAACACTTTCCGTGGTGTGCCCAAAGCGGAAATCGAGCGCAGAACCAATACTCTGCTCCAGGCTATGACGGTGAGTCTATTCGGTGAAGATTTCGGTTTGTTGATAGAAATATTAAATACGATGGTGATATGTCATACGTATTGAAAATTTTGTGGTTGATATGATATAATGTATCATACAAATTTCATAATGTTTGACAGTAGAATTACTAACTTGATATACTAAAAAAATATATCACACACAGATAATTATAATAAAAGTGGTGTAATACAAATAAATAGGTACATAAGTATAATTTCATGTCAATAAAGGTCAACGATAATCTTATACAATATATTTTTATATCAATTAGCGAAATGTGAAATCCACGCTAATTTGCAACAAACAACTTTCAAATATGAAAAACTTTCAACGAGGATCTGTAAACTTGTACGAGTCTCGCAATTTTGTAAATCTTAATAAATATCATAACGTAGAATAAAAACTTTTTAGAAGCAATAAGAAGCTTTAAATTTTGCAAAGTTCGCAATCTTGTAAATCTTCCTATAAATTTTATTACATAATATATTTGTTCAATTAAACAGCTGGATTTTTAATTCATTACGTAAAAAGAGAAATAATTTTCTCTGCATGTAAAAAGAAGAATGGTGAAAATAAAGTGGCTTTGAACTTCTGCGCAGTTCATTACTTCACTATATCTGAATTTGAAGGTGCCACTAATAAAAAGTAAACAAAATTGTTCACACAATACGTATCTGTTCGTTGCCAAT
This sequence comes from Bombus sonorus, assembly GCA_029958995.1. Classification (NCBI taxonomy): domain Eukaryota; kingdom Metazoa; phylum Arthropoda; class Insecta; order Hymenoptera; family Apidae; genus Bombus; species Bombus sonorus. Next base: position 9,439,512 of record JARWAU010000009.1, on the reverse strand, counting down.
CATTTGCTCGATTGAAGCATGCGTTTAATGCTCCGGCTGAAGAACTTTGAACTGTGAGTATATCGTGCCACGAGCGACGCTTCGACAAACGACTAGCAGCTAAAATCTCCTCGCTGTCTCTTATCAACGCGTCTTGTGACTAGCAGATGGTACAATTATGTGTGACGTAAATCGATTGCACATTGTTCTCACATTATTTAATTATCAACATTTGTAAATCAATTGAAGGTTATTTGCAGATGTTTACGATACGTTTGAGAAGTAATTGCCCTTATATTTACAGAACTAAGTAAATACTTGTGTAACTTATTAATTTATTTTTTACAAAATATTCGATAGAAATGTGTCCCATTCTATTAGATTGTGTAATATGTAGTTTCATTCACGTATCAGTGCTATGTTTTGTGGAATATTATAGATAATATGACATTACGTATGTCAGCTGCAATGGACAATCATGTATTAAGTGTTAAAGAATGTCTATAATTATGCCATTTAGTGACAGTAATAGAGACAAAACGAATATTATCAATGTTTAGTAAAAGAATTTTTTACTATTGTTATATACAATGATTATACCACAAGGGAAGAAGAAGTCACATTTTATCTTTTTGCACCGAGTTTCTAGATATTAAAATATTGTGTCCCTTCACTCCTCTGTTAATATTTATATCTTTGACCTTAGTTTAGAACGTTTGATATTATCTGTAGATTGAGGAGCTCTATGCTGCTTTGGTGTTTATGACCCAACACCAAGTCGGTTACGACGTTTCTAAAGAGTGTGAATTGGAAACTCTGTTGAACTACCTTCAAAATGCGTTCAAAGTCGACAATGATATGCACGAGAGGGTTTTGCACGAGACGAAAAACATGGAGGTAAAATTTTCCTCGCCAATTCTACGTGTCAATATTTCAACAAATTATAAAATTGTAAGTCAATTATTTATAATTTATATAGCCACCAGAAATGCATTTGAACGTCGAAGTGATCGAAGCCAAAGAACTTGTGTCGAAAGATTCTAATGGTAAAAGCGACCCTTTCTGCGCTCTGTACCTCGAATCTGCTCCCACGAGGAGATACAACACTGCCGTGAAAACAACCACACTGAGCCCAGTGTGGGAGGAACACTTCGAACTGTGAGTTGACAGACGTATGTTTGTTTAAAGCGAAGTTTGAGAAAATGTTGTTTGACAAGAATTATACTTTTTTCCTTATATGAATCGTCCAGAAGGCATACATTGGAAGAGTAGAAAAATAATGGTGTTACGAATATTATTTATTAAAATTTACCATAATTTACCTATTTATTAAAAATACTAGAAATTTACGATTATTCATTCCATTTTTTATAATAAATAATCTTGCGGATATACGTAATTCCTTTTTTGAGAAGTTGGATGCTAGTCATGTATTATAATAATTAAATTAATATTAGCATTATCTAATACATATTACATTATTATCATTATTTTCATGAGTAAATAATCAAATATTTGAAATAGTGCTGAATTTTAATTCATAGGCCAATAAAGTATACCATATTAAATTTGGGTGAAATATAATATAAGGTGTTAGAATCTATTAGATTAAATTTCGATACTGTAATGCATAAATTGTAATATAACTTCAATCATGATTTCTTGTAGCCCTCTAGAGGACCCAGAAAACGACGTACTGTATTTAGAAGTGTGGTAAGTTCATATCGAAGACTATAATTGGAGTAAAATTTCTTAAGAACATGTTTAGATATTATCTTTTTATTCCTCCATTTAAAGGGACTTTGACGCTGCTGAAACAGTTCCTGAGAAAATGAGTAAAGTAAAAGATGTGAAGGGTGTTCGAGGACTGGTAAAACTAGCGAAGGAAATTGCAGTTACTGCCACTACTGGTTGCCATGATAACGAATTCATCGGTCGCTGTAGGATACCTTTGAAGGTATATAAAATAATCAAACATCCCTGTCATTATTTAACTTCTACTCTAAGTTTGCTTAAATTCATTATCTGATTTATCACTAAAAATCTAGTTTAATTATCAGTAGTTTATATAGGAGTTTTACTTACTTTCTTTTTTAAATCAGAAACTACTCGCTAAAAAAATGTTAACTAGAATTCAAATCGTAAGAAGCTTTTAATCTTCGTTTAATCACAAATCAAGAACTATTTCTTTTCATAGAACTATTACATTCCTTAGAAGATTCTTCAGATAATTTACATTAAAGTCTACTACAGATGAATTTTTCATAACATATCAATTCTTATTAGTGCATTAACAAACTATGAATCTACTAAGATTGATTTCTCGTTCAATATCAGGACATACCAACAACAGGCCACACAATGTGGTATTCCCTCGAGAAGAAGAACAAATCAAAACGACGTGGTGTAGTAAAACTAAGGCTGGCCTTCAGCGCCGAGCACAATGCACAGGTGGCCGCACAAGAGTACAGACACCTGATCAGGGTGCTATTGTTATACGAAATAGAGACCCAGAAAATAGAGAAATACTGTTGGTGCGGTCGATGGTCAGCGCCAGCGGAAGTTCTTCTTCTTCAGCACAGTGCTCAACGTGGTTTACTAGCCAGAAACGTGACGCTAGCTCAATGGATAGAATATTCAAGGATCCACCAAGAACATCCGTTAAACTTTACTGTCTTCAATAAATTAGCGATCGACCTTCTGAGGCCCATGGAGAATGGTCTTTTCTCAGTAGACGAAACAAGATTATTTTGGGACGCCACGAAGAAGCTATTATACTCGTGTCTGAACAGTATTCGCAAGATCAGGAGACTCACAATTGGAGACAAGAACGCCATGACACAGTTGTCCGCAATTTTGGGGTGATTATTAATAAACTATGTGAATCCTAAGTACAGAATTTCCGTGTTAGCTGTTTGTAGTGTGGGATCGTATCTGATCAACTATCAAGGAAAATAGAATTCTAGAGAATTGGTATATTTCGTTTGCATTGAATGCGAATAAAGTAGAGATCCAGTTCAAAAATTTTAGAGCAGTTGCTATATTAGCTGTAAATTGGAAAAAGTTTAATACATAATCTACGTTAAACGTTAAAGTTCTACTAGAAATAAAAGATGCTCTAAGATTATTAACCAGAACCTTACGTAATTTCTCACGTAATACTTCACGTAGAACCGATTCAAAATCTGTTAAAACAATTCTTACAGAATACTCGTTTATACAAAGAGATTAAATTTTGTACTTTATTATCACAATCTAAAAGAAAATTTTAAGAGCTTCAATTAATATGATTTTAAGAAATAAAATTATCAGATAATATAAGAAATTACAAGCGTGTACTAATGTAAAGAATAAGAAGTTAAGTTAAACATAGAAATCAAATACTTTAAGAGGATAGCAATGATCAGCTAGCAAAGACATTACTGTATTTGCGTTCAAAAGTTTATGGAAACAGTCAATATTCGAGGTTTTCAAAGCGAATTTTTCTGTTTCATTAGAATTCTGTCGTCGATTTCGTCCCTTAAAGTGCCTGAAGACATTAATCTATTTCCTGCAAAAATGTATCCCTGGTTTCCAGACCCTGACGAAACACTAAGTGTCCTTCAAGCTTTAGAGTACACTGTTGAACAGGGTGGTATCGAATGGTGAGCGTTTGTACAATCTTAAGAAAACATTAAAACTTATAAATAGCGAATTAAATAATTAAACGTTTTATTTCTGTGATATTTTAGGTTCGACCATATATTGAATAATAATTTCCCGGAAAATGAATCAGACGAAGATGCGCTGAAGTATCACATCAAAGTGATTCAACTTGTTAGAGCAGATTTACAAAATGCTATTGACAATTACGATAAGCTGTTTATCAAGTGAGAATTAAAAATCTTTCAGACAGAATATAAGCATGATGTTGAATATTGTTTGAAATTAATTCCATTGTAATTTCAGACGAATTAATTTTCCTTATGCAAGATGTCTGTACATGATGTACGAGAAGAGGATCAGTGATATATGTATGATTGTTATAGAGGATGTCTGCGGCAGGTTGAAGAGAATTGAAATTGAAAACGCCGATGTGGAATTAAATCTGGGAACGACTTTGTTCGAACTGTATCTTGCCTTGCAGAGATACGTTATGTAAGTCGTTATGTATTCTGTATATAATTTTTTCGCTGCCAATATTCTAATATTCAGAAGTAATTATAAAATATAATTTTTTTAGCCTTGGGCAAGTGCTATGCGCCGAAGGGCAGCTGGAAGAGATGAAAGTACAGACTTACTATAACTGGTTTAGAGCTGGTGTGGCACATTGGCTCGATATAGCGGTGTACAAGGCCCTAAAACGGATAGACAGAGCTGTGGAGTTTGACACGTTGCAAGCAGTCGATAACTCCGTCCAATACAGCTCAAGTGCCGTGGATACATTAACGATATTCTACCAAATCAAAGTCTTTTGGACACAACTCGCATGGCCGGACACGGAAGGCTCCTACACTTTCATTGCCAAAATTATAGACGTAAGTTCATAAAGAACGACTTTTTGATCGAAAAATTTTCAAATATTTATTTCTTATTTTGCTACATACGTGCATATCTTAAGATCCAGATACAATCCAAAATCCATATTAAATTGTATTGGCAGTCCTAGCTCTAATTTTTTAATATTACCTATGTTCGTGAGAAGTGATTCGAACTTCGTCTTTCTTATTACGAAATAAAAATTTCATAATAATTCTACTATGGAAAATACATTTGATACCTATACACGTAATATACCATAAAACTACAGACTCTTTTCTCAGAAAAATTCCTAAACTGTACGAGTTAATTGTATCTTAGTATAGCTATTAATGAAAGAAAAGTACAAACCTTGAAAATATTTTTTATTTCCTGAAAAATATATCGCGTTACATATTTTTAGGATATCTGCAAATGTTCTATCGCATACGCAGATAAAATGGCGAAGAAGGCGGAATTGACCACGGAATTGGAACAGTTGTCAGAAAGTAGCGTGTACGAAAGGAAGTTCTCCGTATCAACGGCGTGGTGTTTCGCGATCAATAATATCGATTACATTAGAACGTCAATTGCGCCATTAGCCAACGATCTAGGACTTCAGAACATTGTGGACGAGCTAGCGGAAAAGAAAACCCAAGAAGACGCAGACAGATGTAAACAGACGCTTCAGCTGATCATCGATAATGCCACTGACACTGTTAAGAACAAGATTATAGAACTTTTACAAGTCGTCGCGGATAAGATGTCTCCTGCCATGAACAGGTAACTACAGCAAACTTTTCACATTTTATGTAATCTCAATTATCAAAACTTATAGGATAAACGGTTCATAAGTTCGCTAATTTTTCTCGCTGTCTATTATTTTACGTTCCATATATATTTTACTCCCATAGTTCACGTTCATATAAACGGATTTAATTTAAAACATTTAACAAATTTCGTTCCATTAAATGAAGTTCTACCGTATTTAATTTCTCACTAATTGTTACCTTTATAATTTGGATAAAGGTATCTCATGGAGGGGGCAGAGTTGATAGACACGACCAGCAATACCATGGATCGACTTCTACAATATCTTGATAGTAACTTATCGACGTTGCACGATTATCTTAATGAAGACAATTTTGAGAGGATCTTGCATGTTATTTGGGACACGCTATCGGAAAGCTTATATCAATTAGTACATAATAACCTAGAGGTACTAGAAACTATTCTTCGTCATTCTTTTATTATTTTCTCCAATTATTTTTCCCTCTTCAAACGATCTTACTCTTATATAAATGGCAAGAAAATGGTTTTTAGTAATTTGCGTATCGAAAAAGTATGAAAGCTGAAAATCTTTGCATTTCAGAGAAGAAGGCCACCATCGTTTTATTCGAACCTCCATCGCACTCTGCATACCCTCATTCGATATTTTAACGTTGGAGCTGACGAGACAGCAAACGTGAAAGTTCTGGAAAAGATCGAGCACCTTCTGGAGCTCCACGGCCTGGAGACAGCTGAGCTGATACATCGTTACCATCAGGAACGAATAAAGGAACAGAACGAGTTGGAAGAATCCGAGTACGGACAGATCACCGTGAAGGCGCAGTTCGTGGATAATTCGTTGAACATTCAGATATTGAACGCGAGGAAATTACGACCAGTCGACAGTAACGGTAAGAGAAGAAAAATTGACATTATTTTCTAAAGAACATTTGAATTCGAAATTACAATTTAAGGCATGAATGCTAAAAATAAGATTTTAAGCGAGACATAATTTATTATACACCTTTTAATTTCTACTGGTGGTTCTGATGAAGCGAAAATTGCGATTATCTTTGGAATTTATAGAATACGAAAGAGTTTGATTTGAGACTTAAATATTGTTTCCACTGTACGACGTCTTTTTGATAATTAAATATTTTAGCAAATCAATTGTCACATATGTATCATATAGAATGTATAAAAATATTGAATAATTTATTCGTAGAAAAGTTAATGCTATAGATAATTGTTACCGATGACGTATTTATTATCTATAGACGGAATACATAGAAAACTAATGTGCATTTAAAAATTACAAAAAAAACGTAATTAATTCATGAAAAATTCTTTACTGTAATATTTATAATTTGTTATCTACAAAATTAACTGTACGTAGATCAAGTACCTTTTATTTCTTTATTTAGTTAGAAAAAGAAATTTATTAAGAGAATTTCTTTCAGAAATTTTGCAAAACCGTTTAATTAAAAAATGATAATCGCATCAGTCTTTCTATGAGCATCACTCAATACGTTATACTGAACCATCAAAGAGAAGCAGAATTGCACACATCGATAGATAGAACGCAAAGCTCCATCATCAACGTAAATTAAACTTAGATTTTCATTTTGTAGCTCGTTAACGTTTGCTTGTTTCACTGTAAATCGGTTACGGGAATGAGCGGGTGGTTCGCGACAAAGAGAATGACCTTTTCTTTCGATTTTGTAGGCGATTTGGTAGGCAAGGTGTCTACTCTCAAGCACAAGCTTCATACAAAATCTAAACAAAGACTGAAAGAAGGGAAGACAAGTATGTAAACCGTGGATGTCAAATAAAGAAATAAAAAAAAAACACGCTCTTCCTCATCACTGTTAAAATTAGAATTTCTCATGCCTGCCCTCGCGATAATTAGACTTCCAGATTTGCATGAATACGGCTGACCAAACTGTTATATTACATTTTCTGTTACTATGTATTTGTAGCTAGAGAATGTACGAGTATTTTGGCATATCAAATAATTTCCCTAAGTTAGAAACATGCAATTGATCACGAGTGATGCAAACTTCTATAAGGTTCCAAACATAACAAATAATATAAAAGTTATTTAATGAATGTTTAACCGTTGTAAAATGTGTGTTCTTTCGTTTGTTATGTCATATTAAATTGCTGCATAAGTTCTGTATATGTTCATCAAAGTAGAAATTTACAAATTCGATTTACGACATTTATCCGCGTAAATGTTACCTTTCTATCTTTATTTTATAAATATCATTTTATAAATACGAAACACCATTCTCATAAAATGATTTTATCGTAAACTGTCTATTTGAAACTGTTTTTCTTGTCAACTTGTCTTCTTATCTTCAGAAACCGATATTACTTTGTCACCAACCTAATAAAAATCCTTCTGAGTGGATAATTATTGACAGATTTGAATGGACTAGTGAGAATAGTTCATGTCGATTTACGTAGCAATATTATATTTATTATAACATTGATAGCGTGTTTATATGAACGAAACGACGAAGAAAATTTATGCAGCAACTTAATATATTAAATGTTGTTGACACTGTGGAACCTCATAGACAAAAGACCCATCAAGAATACAGACAGTCACCTTTCATCGTGCATGAGCCTATATCGGGGTCTTTCTGGTATTTCGAAAGAACAGCTTGAAAATACTGTTCTGTCTATCTTCCAGGTAGTTGTGATTCATATGTGAAGGTGAAGCTACTTCCGGAGGAAAAGTTCGCCGACGTAAAATTGCCTAAGACGCATGTGCAAAAGGAAAATCTCTATCCGCTGTACGATGAAATTTTCAACATGTGAGTAATAGTCAACGTTTCTTTTTCGATAGAGAATAGATCGTTGGAAACATTATATGTAAATATTATATTATACCAATTCATAATAGATGTATGTATAATGCGTAGAAATATTAAGAGAATTGAATACATAAACAAGATTGTGGACGAAAATATTATATAAACAGAAAAGAGTTGATTCTCTATGCAAAAATAAATCAAAAGTATAAAATTAAATTTCTTCATCCGTAGCTTATTTTTCAAGAATATCGATTTTGAAAATCTTACTTGCATAGATGATATACAATTTTCGAAAGACAAGAAAAAGATCAAACGTTATAATATCAATCATTTTAGTAATACAATATGTAAGTACGTTTGTAAATGAAAAGTAAACTTCGGATACAAAAATTTTTATTTTTACATATTTTACTTCCTTTTCCATAACAGACCACCTTTCGCCTAATTTTATAATATTTCAGGAACACCATATTATTATTCTCCAAAATGTTATTCATTTCCAAAATTTCCGATTTAACTAATGTAAATACTTTCAGACCCCTAACAAGCGAACAAAGAGCCACAGAAAACGCAATCGTAGTTTTCGAACTAAAGGACAAAGATTTTCTTCGATCGAGATTCATGGCAGAGGCTTTCCTACCATTCAGCGAAATTCCTGAAACGGGACCAGATCGAGGAATCGAGTCTCTCGACCAAATTCACTTGAATCTTTCACGTCCTACAAGGAAAAGTAGGTTTTCTTTACTTTTCCTCTAATCATAACTAACTAATTCCCTTTATCTAATCTACTTTTATCTCTTACATTTTGATTGTTATTCTATGTTCAGGTACGGACGTAATTCAAGCGTTAGAACACAGAAAGGGAGACAATCAGGCGACAGAGTTCTTATCGAAGCTCAGTTCTAAGGCTGAACGAAAATAATCGTTACCACTCGTAGGAAAAGCGATTGAAATTATTTTCTATGTCATATGACAACGAAGCAACGTTCCGAATATCGAACTGATGCTACTAAATGAATAAAAATGAAGGAATTGTTAATTTTACGAGATACGTAATTTAACTTAATACGTAAATCATTAAATTGTTTTATTACTAAAGTTTAAGACAATTTTACATCGTCACTATTTTTGTAATTAATTTATCTCAAACCATTTCACAAGAAAATATTGATACGTAATAAGCATTTCTTAAAATCTTTAACATCAGACATATAAAGTTACTTAAAGGATTTTTGTTATTTTAATTATTACGTTAACAGCTACAAATTTTGTAATTTATTAAAATCAATATTTTTAATTGTTCATGAGTCGGTGCGTTGATCATTTTACCATATGAAATTAAATAAATTAGCTAGTCCACGAGGAACGGAATGCAAAGAAATAATGAACTATTTTTATAAAGTTTTCATAAGTATAGGTACGCTGTTTTTAACAGCTAATACCCATTTCTAGGCTGTGTATCGCTTCGAATATCAAACATCAAATGTATTTTCCTTCGCGAGGCACAAAACGTCGCATTTCAAGACTAGGAAAACTGTAAGGCTGAGTAAGTACTACTTACGAGCAACATTGCTATTTACCATTAAGTCCAAAATACACGTAATTGCAATAAATACGAATCAAAAGAGTTTCTGACAAGAAAACTATCGAATAAGAAAAAATCAAAATGATGTTTGTAACATACGTGTAGATAGAATTGCTACTATAAATCGAACGCATATATGTTTTATACGATGTTGTTTACGATGTATGTATAACGAAAGTATATGTTTTATCTAGTATTATTATCTTTGTCGAATCGATGAATTCAGAAGGAAATCGCGGTCGAGAAATTTGTTATCGAGAGATTCTGAGTACTCTTTGTTTATCAAACTATGCTTCATGATATTCCGTAGAATATCACGAAGTTTATAAAATATATAAAATGAAACTTTTTCAACATTTTTTATTATGCGTTATTCAAATTTGGAGAAATTAATCATGTTATTAGTTCAGAAAGTTATTTTATTCACAGAATAGACAAAGAGTAATCATAATATTATTGTTTTAAATATTATCTATATTTGTACGCGAAGCAACTCAAAGTTACGAAATGTAATGAACGTTGAATAAATTATTAAAACATATTAACACATTGTTATTTTCGTGAGGGCTGCTTAAAAATTCTATAATACCCGATTAATTTCTCGAATTGTAACAAGTTATTATTAAATTCATCTGTTATTTACGAAAGGAATTCCACACTGTGCGCGTGGTTAATGTTTTCTCGGTCCTCGTTCCTGTCTACGTGGAATGCGTTCTGTTTAAAATTACATGCACTTTATTCAGTTTGCGTGCTCGGCAACGTAGTTGGAATCGATTATTCTCTTGAATTTCATTCGCAGAAATGTTAAAATTTCATTAGTTGCACTACAGAGGTCTACTATATCATCCGCTGCTCATAAAGATCTCAACAAAGATCCCCAATATTAAATATGTTCATCCCAATTTTTTAGGAGTATTCTCCAGTTCCTTATATAATTCGTATTCTAATTAAAAATATTTATTTTATTTGTATCAATGTATTTAAGTTCCATTAAAATAAAATTTTTCACGCTCTTTTCTATTTTAGTTTGTAATGGATAGATTATAATGAAGGATTTATTTGTGTTTACCAATTCATTTAAATAATAAATTTGATCAAAATGATATATTTTATTTCGCTCATTATCTTCAAGTCTTTCAAAATACAACATTTCATGTTCTTTCTCAAAAATTTCATTTGATAATGAATAGGTGTCGTTATCATGGAAGATACATATATTTGTGTTTATCAATCGAGTTAAGTGATAGGTTTATTTAAAATCATGATACGATTGTGTGTCTATTGTGAATAGATTGATTGCAGTTTTCTTTTCAGTACACAATTCAATTTTTATCTTACCACTTCGCGATCACGTTACCGATACTGATGTGCAGGAAATAGGCTAGTACCACAATGCGTCATCATCGAAGACTGGAAGAGGGAGCTGAAATATCGAAAACGAACTTATATACTCGAGATTATACCGTTTTTTGTTACTTTAATCTTAATTTTATCTTGTATAACTTTTCTTTCAAACATATCACATGGAGAATTTATTTTATGATAAAATGATTTTGATGAAAAACGTTAAATGTTAACTAAATATTCCTTATGTATTCAATGGTGTATATATATATATATATATATATATATATATATATATCTGATATTTTAAATGATTACTTAATATTCTTTAATAAATACATAAAAATTCCGTAAACACAACATTATCATAAAATATAGATAAAGTAGCTTATTTATTGTTCTGTCACAATACAGAAATTTTTTAAGAGTAATAGATATTTCAGAAACACAAAAGGAATTCCTGCGATTGAGAAAAGAATTAAGAATTAAATGATTGTGAAGTTTATCATAATGTTATAAACATGTCAATATTTTCGAACTTTAGAATATCGTAAGGTATAGGATGTGACGGAAAAAATATTTAAGCAAATCTCGATATTGAGAAACAGAATTCAATAATGTAGATTACTTGAGAAAAGATTACAAATGTGATATATTGCGCTAGCGTAATGTAGACGGTTAATGGGTCAAATGACAAGATTTAACAATCATGAATAAATGTATGACTTCCCTTAGCGATAATTAACCCAGTGTTATTTTTCCAAACAAGAATCATGTTGAAAACCCAATATTGCGTGGCAAATGCGTGTAACTCGGATTACTTAATTGACTCTATTTCGTAACACGTTATCTCGTTATCATAGCCCTTTGCGTTGATGATTCAGTGGCGTGCAGAAAGTCATCTACGTAACTCTTACAGCTACAGGTGCACGCAATGCGAACTAATATTGCAATTTTCTATTATAGCTCCATTTCCCCTTCTCCTTTTTATCTTTTCTATACATATGTATCACAGAAAACGAAAAGAGAAGAAAAAGAAGATACGAAGGCTATAGGGGAGGACGATGATAGGTCATACACCTTCTATCTTTTAATGTACATAATTTTAAAATTCAATACACTATGTGTGTGTATATCCATCTCAATGAGTTTCATATTATCCAAACTATATTTTCATTTATCCTAGGATTAAATATGTGTTTTTGTTATTCGTCTGTTCTTAAGCATATTGAAAATATCGATAGTAGTCTTGCCAAGTGACATAAAAATTAGAAAATCGACAAACTTGTCGTGTCTTCCTGTGTACGTATAATATGTATAGGTCCCTCCAATCGAAATGTTACAGAAAATGGATATGACAATTTTATTAATAAGATACTCTGCAAAAATATATAACGAGGAATATGCTCGGAAAATCGGATACATGTTAATAGAAGTAAAATGAGGTTTGCCTTTTGGCGTATTAATTAAAATACGCAAACAAAGGTTTCCCTTAATGATCACGTCGATAGCATAGACACTGTACCTCATTCGAACTGCGACGCTGGACCCCAGTAATTGCATATAATGAAATCTATGGCATCGTTTTAAAGAAAGACCGGAAAAACTGTTTAAAATTCAAATGAATGCGGCCCGCCGCGGTCAATGCAAACAGAGCGCAATAACCGGCGCTCACTTTTCGATCGAGTTTCGGAAGTTTTATGCGCGAAGCAACGATGGCTCTCCGCTTTAATTGCCTTACAATTGATTTCATATTACTCCGATTGAGTTTGCTTCGTACCGATACTTCGATTACGTTCCGAAAGGAGCATCCCTCAAAAGTTACGAAATTAGATATCATTCGGTTTTGTGATCAAGAAAATTGTGCGAATAATAAAATCTTCAATGAAAAGAAGGAAGCTTGCGGGATTGTTTTACGTACATATGTGTATATATAAGCAAAGTACGTATGAGTATACACTGAATAAAATTTGAATATATCACAATATGGAAGTACATGTCACATCATCGTACCTTGTTTTGTGCACTTTGTATTTAAAAAAAAAATCAAACGATGATTGTCTGAATTTAGCAATTGGAAAAATTACAAATAATGTAGTTTAATATAGAAATGATCAGTAATCATGAATCGGAAGGAAATTCCTTCTTATTGTTGTAATAATCTACGGTTGCAGTGTAGATAGGATATCTTCAAGAGAATAGTGAGAAGTTATGAAATTTATCCTTGAGACCAGATAGCGATAGATTTTTATTTAATCCAGTAACTACAAAATGATATAAAGGAAAAATTCAGTAAAAATGAAAAATTTCAAAGGAGTAACGTAATAATTTAGGATCAAATCTTAAAAAATCTCAAAGAAAAAAATCTTAACGTCGTCAAGGAATTGAAACAATTTTAGAAAATAATATGTAATAAATAATAAAATATTTTTAAGCATGGAATGATCTAATATCTGAAAAATTTACGGAAAATTAAGAAAAATTGTCCTAAAAAACAATAAATTATATTATTTGTTAGTAAATACTATCAGGATAAAAATATTTTAAATATTTCAAAGCATAAAATGACATAGTAAATAGCTTTAAATTTCCTCCTAATATTTTTATTCTGACATTAAGGTAATGTACAGATTTGTGAATCTGTGAACACAATCACAAACAAACATAAAAGGATAAAACTGCGCCGTTATATAAGACATACGAGGTACATACTTTACATAAATATCATTATTAATAACTCAAGACGAAACTCCGCGCCACGGTTAACTTTCCGCCCCTGTCCATGACTCGACGATGCACCGGATACTTTCTTGTCTCGATGTTTATTAAAATTTTCGGTGCACCGCCGGAGACGAAGGACCCTTTTTGTCATGCATAACCTCGCTCGTGGCTCAAAGGGAAGCTTCTAAAAACGAAGATCGTGTGCCTGTGCAGAAAAAAAGGAGAAAAAAAGGAAAAAAACGGGTTGCCACTTTCGCGGAGGAGCCGCCTCCTGTAACGGAATGCGAAGTTTCGTCGCGACAGAGTGTCCTTAAACGAAACTTTTCGGTCGCCGGAGATAACCTCGGATTATTACGCGGAACTTTTCGGCGTAGACAGCCAGAGGAATATCTCTGACGATATATATTCATGCATAAAGTGTTTTTTTTAGAAATCACGTTGCTACTCGCTTGCAATCATTTTGACTACTTGAAATCCTCGAAAATATTGACACGAATTATGTTCGGTCATATCGTGAACGATATTCAAGGAGTGTTTTGTCAGGTGTTCAGAGAGATCGTTAGAACGATATACACAGGACATGATTTGGAATGCACTACCGCTTTTATCTGGTCGTTAGTCATCAATTTTTTCCCGTAATTGACAGTCGGCAGCAGCTGGACTCGCGTGTAACGGATCCAGTTATATCAAGTAGCTTTTCACGCGATCAATTGGAAATCTTGTATACATTCGAGTCGGATCTTGATTTAGTTTACAGTACATACATAGGCTACTGAAAATGACGTTGTTCGCATTTGATAAGGATTTTATCGGCTCTAATCACTTTCGCGTTTTTTCAACCCCGTTCGATCGAGGAACTTCGCGACGAACGAAGCGATAGGAGATCGCTGTTTTTACCGGTGCATGATGAAACGGAGATATACATGTATATCGAGTTCCTTGCCACGACATTTTTCTACCCGGTACACGATACGGCACAGATAAGTCGTATGCTCGGCTACCTTCAGATCTGATACGCGAAACAATAATAAAGTATGTCAGGAACGTCACGGTGCAATCTTCCACGATAAATAATCTCTCGGAGAAACGACGATGAATCGCTGAGTAAAATTTGCATGGCGGATACGCGATGTTCCGAGGAATAAGAAAATTCTCTGAACAGAGTATATTTCTCGTTAGATCTCCGTTATTTACATACGTTTTGTTTGCCACACACCGATATTGCATAACAGTGTGTACGAGCGTAGATCCAGCAGTACAAATATGAGACAATTAAGGAGCTCGAGACGTGCAGATAAACTCGTAATTACAGTGACGAAGAAACGCGATAGCCATAGAACGGTCGCTTCCACTGGATGTCTGTTTTCACTATTAGCTGGGGACAATTTAACGACGTTAAACAGAACTTTAGATAACGTTCCTTTTTTGATGGATTACATTGTATAAACCTGTTTGCGTCATTTTTTATCCATGTTATTTCAGTGCCAGGGAAATGAACAAAGTTCTTGATTTGATATCAACGATCCGAGATACTTCATAATTCAATGAATTTGTCTGTGTATTAGATAAGTACTATTTCCACAAGAGCAATAAAGGCAGCGAGTTTGTAAAATAAAATGTATAATGTGATAAAAATGAATATTTGCTGTCAAATAGGTACTCGTAAATGAGGAAAATATCCTTAAAAAGGAATTCAAATATCCTGTTAATTTAGTAAAAATATTTAGTTTTCACGTTAGAAATAGCAACCTTTTTCCCGTTGGTATTTTTGGTTTGTTTTATTAATACCCATTAATCTTCCTTTCAACTTTATTAATATTTTATTACTGTTCACTCTAATACTGGAAATATCGAAGCTTTCCCTTTAAAAACACGAGAAAGATGCTCATCTTTAAAACCGAAGACTTTCGAATTATTCTACTTATTACAAGATATAACAATACTTACCGATTAATTAATAAACCAAAATAACTTAACTGGTCTTTACAGGGTTAGATAAAATATCCAAAAATGCTGAAATTTGTAGCTATGTATTTCCCGAAATGTCTGAAGATCAAGACACGATGGTTCTTTTTCACAGGTAAGTTGTATTAATGAAAGTTTACGAGTCACAAACTACCAGTACTAACAAACTGTCTTGTACAACAATACGCCAGGATAATTAACAGACTAAGATAAATTTAGAAATCAAAGTTTATAAATTACAAATTATCTAATTATTCTATTCGACACAGAATTGTAAAATCATAAAAGAGGAGACTGAACCTAATCTATAACTTGTGACTTGTTAATTTACTAATATTATCGATTGCTAAAGTATTGTTCCAGAAGTAAATCGTTTGAAGCACATTTCCCTGCGAATATTCAAATTTCGAAGAAGTCCATGCCTGTTTGGACCAGGATACCTAACCTACAAAAATCAGCGGAAGTCAGTCCATCTATCCGCGTCGGAAAACACTGGTACAGAGAAACGAGTGGTCGCAAATCAAACTGAATGGCGCGCACAGTGAGCGACCAATTTTTTAGCTGTATCCAGGAAAGTATCTAACTCGGTCGCCTCTTCCTGCGGCGAACGCCATTTTATTGGCAACGTGGAACGTGTTTGTGACACGTTTCACGGAACCGTCGCGTCGTGACACACGCGAACTGAAGTCTTTGTAAGGTGATTGTGTGCGTGTTTGCATACGTATGCGCCAATGTATATGTATATGTGACATACTATATACGTGTGTATGCGAACGCATAATAGCGACACGGCAGCGTTCTACAGACAATACGTAATTACCGGGAATGTCGATCGATACGAGGCGGCTATGTAAACTGACCAATGATGACTGTTGACCGATAACAATCGTTTCGAAACGTGCAATCTAAAACGACTTTAAAGCAGCGGGACACCAGCTATTTACGACGATGCGGCAACCGCCGGTTACATCCTCTCTCTTTTCTCCCTTTTCCCTGCCCTTTGCCATATCCTCCTCGTCTTCATCCTATTTTTTCTTCTCTCTTCTCTCACTCTCTCTCTCCTTTTTTTTTTTTTTTGTTGTTTTTGTAATTTCATCGTATCACGTCATGCAATTTTGAGCCTTGTAATTACACACGCAACACGTATGCATAATGTTTGCTCGTGGAAAAAGAGATTCAACGGGCGCGACGAGAAAAATGAGTAGTTGTTTGGCCAATTTACCGTTGTTTAACTGCGACGTTGCGCTGCCGCGTGAATAAAAAAAAAGCGACGCAGAGATATACGCAAGAGCTGTGCTATTATCGGCACCTGTGTGGAACGCCATTTCTGTGAAAACAATTGTCGAAAAACAACGTTCCACGGTGCAGAGACGATTTCACGTTTAAACACTTGGAGATTTGTAATAATATAAAAAGTTTCAGGAATCTTTTAAGTGATTAATTATAAACCTCTATATGTTAAGCAAAATTCATTCTTATCCTCTATGAACATGTGCAATGTACAGATACGATAAATGCACCCAATATTGCCTAGTCATGGTATAAAATGAAAAAACTATTGATGCAACTTGGTGAGAGATCATTATGTATAGTATAGAAACGAAACTCGACGAGAAGTACTAAAGACACAAATACAAAACAATTTTACTCCGTACGTTTTTTTTTCTTTTTTTTTTTTTTTTTTTTTGCTTTTTTAGTATTTCAGCGGATGAATCGAATCCGACCAGTAATGAAACACGCGATGAAGCCCAGATTCAACGCATCGCGTGTTAATACGTTCAATGAAAAACTTTTAATCTGACGCTCTTAGTGCGCAGTTTCGCTGCCAAAATGAAAGGATTCTCGGCGACAAAGAGAGATCCGAAGCCTATTGGAGCGTCGGTTATTATTTTCATTGAGAGGTACGCGCGAATCGAGAACCGGATTTTAATCCGGCGTGACAGTGACGAGACGCTGACACGAAGATCCGCACGAACAATTCGTGGACTCACACCCCTAAGCAGCTCATTCAACAGCCTTTGGAATTAGCATAAGCGTCATCGTGGTTCGTACCACGCCACCGTAAATGAAGGTACATAACATATTGGATTGTTCGGAAAGTTCATTTTCGTCATTGGATTTATTTTATTCCGTTCTCTGTATTCATCGTGTACTTTTGCAAAAAAAATTACTGGTCCAATATAGGTTTCGATTGGACATCTATATAATAATCAGAGAAAATATCTGGTATTAATCAACAGAAAGATTCTCGTTTTTCAAGAAGAAAGGAGGATGTTCCATATTTCAATAAGAAGTTTATTTATATAAGATGCTTGATATTTGTTAAAAATTTACTTATGAATAAAATAACATCTTCAAATTCTGGCTATATTTCAGTATGAACTTTCCAAAAAATCCTTCTTCGACACAATCATAAAAATAGAGAACATTTGACCGAGTCAAGGGATTCAAGTAGATAAGGACGTTATTCAACAGACATATGCTGTACCTAAATACTAAAATCACCTGAAAACCAACTAATTATTATACCTACGACTTTTTCGTCATTGTAGTAAAATGTAAGTAAAAGTGCAGATATAAAAATTGTTTAATAATATACAAATTCTACAAGGATAATAATAGTATATATTAAATATCGATTGTACGGTTTTCTTTATTTCTTAACTATCTCTTCTTTAATGTGAGTGATGATTAAAAAGTGGGTAAAATGAGTTAAAAACATAACTTTCCAACATTTACCTTGGTATATACTGTTATTCATGCCCTTTTGTGATAGGTGAACTTATAGAAGTAAAATTGCGAATTGAACATTACTCATGTTTCATACGTAATAAAATTTATTTGCTTTACAACGTTAAAAACTTTACAAAGTTAATGTTGAGAAATTTACAAAAACAATTTTTCGTTTCTGAGAGGCTCAATTGACTATCAGACAATGACACTGGTTCGTCAAATTCGAACTTAAATGAATCGACATTTTATATGCTATAAACTAATAATATTATGCATAAAACTTTCGTTCGAAACGATACTGTAATAGTACTTTTGTCACATCGATATTTTATTTTTTTCTTCTTCGGTTTTCGTTGTTTTTCCTTTCTTGGTGGAGTAGGCCGAGTGTTCACGGAACACTTGCATCGTCGAAGCGGTGGAAAATGTAATCGATTAGGGGTAAAATTGTTTAGAGCATGTTATTTTATCCTTGCTCTTTTCTTTCCTTTAAATAAATACAAACTACACAGGAGAGAAAGAAAAAATGACATATTTTCCATATCGCGGACGAAGAAAGCTTTGTCTGGTATTACCAAAGGCTGACCGCAATTTGCGGCTTGTAGCCTCAAAGGATTAATAATAATTAGCCGATCTACGATTATAGCTTAATCGTCCTTTTATAACAGTCAATCGCCTCGTATTATTTTTCTTTGTTCTTTTTTCTTCTCATATCGAATCGACGTTTTCGCCCCAGTTCTCCGAACAGACCTTTTACTTTACATAATGCTTTGACCAATATATGTCATGCAGAAGAAAATAGGAACAAAATGGGAGGTAATACAGGAGCAGAATTTTGTATTGTCTTCGAAGGAAATATTAGCTTCCATTATGTATTTTACTATAAATATATCACTTGAAATTATTGTGCAACTTTGCAGTTGAAGAGTTTTAATTCTATTCCAGTCTAATTACATGCCAATTGTTATTGCACATTGAGCATCTAATGATCTAACAATCGAACAATTAACTATTTTAATCACAAAATATCTATATATATATAGGTATAACACAATTATTTATCTTTTCAGCATATTCAACATTACATAAGTTACCTAAGAAATGTACCTTACAGATTGACTTTCGAATCGTAGGGACAATATGTATTCCCTTCACAGGATCATTCTATCAACCTCCCACTCAATTTCCAAAACAACCTACTACAGCCAGGGCTCTCAACTTCATTCAATATACTTCAAACAAAAAGTAAAAAAGAGAGATCCCTCGTCCCAAGAGATATCCCGTCACATTCACCCTAAAAAGCAGACAAATACCCTATCAAAAACTATACCGTGACAAACAATAAGGCGCCGCGTGAAGGTAAGAAGAAAATCCGACAATCCAGGCTGGAAGAGTGAAGTACAAAAAGCGAGCGAGCGTCGGATGTGCGAGCAATTACCATCAATACATACGAGGATGTTGTACCTGAGCAGTCGATCCAGATGGTGGCAAAACGAGGCTTAAGCCGCCGCCCGCTTGCCATGGCACGCAGCAACATTGGCAACACCCCCGTGCGACCGTAATTTCGACTTAACGTCGATTTATCGCGCGACCACGAGCCGGTCAGAAACGCGACACGCGTCTTTTTTTGTTGTCCAGTGTCGTAATAGTGCCGAAGGTGCGCCGGTCACGTTCGTTATATCAATGCCCAGTCGTTTCTCAGTTCTTCGACTCGTTCTTTTCTCCATCGTCGTCCCTTTTCTTCGTCTTCCTCGAATCGTCAAAGCCGTGAAGGAACGGTTCGTGACAAGTATCGGCGGAACAGGATCGACGTCGAGCTCCTTTTTCTAGCGTCTTCTCCACCGAGACAGCCAGAGGCCAGTTCGCTCGCGAAGGGCAATCCGCTTCTTCCACCTTGGCTTCCTCCTTTCTTCGTGGAACAAGGCCGTCGCAGGAAGTGGATCTTTTTCGTCTAAGACGCAAGAACTCGTAGAGAGAAATCGTCCCGCCCTGAATGATGGTGCTAAGTGGAACACGAGATAGTTCGCGTTTATGGCGGGATGAAAAGTATTCTTGCCCCGCGGTGATTCGCTTTGTGACGAAACGCGATTTTGCATGCTTTTGTGGACGCGGAAGCTGACGGAAGTAGATGCTCGGAGGAGTTTAAGTGACCCATTCTGGAAAATTTGACAGTCGCTATGCTAGACGTTGCTATGCTAGATGGATTTGTACCCTTTTAAAGGCATTGATATCTATAGCTAGTTTGGAGTATTTTAAACGTTTCGGCCGCTGAAAGCTTGTTCTTTATTGTAGTAGAGTAATAAAAAAGGATGAAAATTGTCGAAAGTGATAGTTCTGAGATTATTTTCACGAAACAGCTCCCATTGTGGAAACTTTGGTAGTGGAATCTATATATTTGGTGGAATGCTACGTGAATTCCACATCTTTTCAAAAAAATTCTTTCGAAATACAAAACATATTTTTCACATTATAAAATGAAGTATTGAAGAACAGAAATAACGACAACAATTTTACGGGAGAACAAATTTCTTATATTAAAGTAATAATCTTCTGTCTCTAGAAAACATTTTAAGGATAGTTTTGCATTGCAGAACTATACTTTAAACTTCCGATGTAAGTTCAATCGAGGAAAGTCTTTAAAAGTGTAAAAATCTCAAAAGACGGGTATTTTAAGCGCGTCAATATTTTGATATTTCTCAGAGGAAATACCGTTTCGGATTTCGTTCGTTTTGCTAATAAATGGAAACGTTACTTCGTGATGTTACATACATGATGTTACGACACGAAGATTTGATTACGTACGCCGCGCCGTTGCGTACGATCAATGGAACGGGTCGTAAATGAAAGCACGGAGTAGCGGAGTGCTTCGACGTGAAAGTAACTCGACCTTTGCGGTCCGACCAGTCTCCGTTATCTTCGTGTAACGAAGTCGAATCTCATTCTTGCCTTGAAGCGTTTCAAGTAATACCTTTTTGTCAAAGAGAATCGTTTAAGCTCCAAGGAATTAGCTCAAAATCTCGAAATATTTAAAGCAATTTGAACTTCAACTACCGGAGCTTTTTCTTTCCGCAAAGGTTTAAGAGACCTGTATTTTCAACCACTTAATATTAATTACTTCCAAAAAATATTAATTTCAATTTTGATAACTTCTATTAACATTTAGGAATTGATAGGTGTGGTATAAAATGAAGTAGAATAGTTCAATATCATTTATAACAATTGCTAGAGGTAATTGTTCTGATTAGATAAAATACTAATTAATGCTTGTAACAGTTACTAGATATAATTGCCTTTATCAGTTAAAACTACTAAAGGTTCAACTTGTTCATTCTCGATGATGCGTACGTGCGATAATACGCTTCAACGAATTATCAATTAACGAAACGATAAATGTAATTGTTTCCAATATAACTGGTTTTAAAATGTTACTAGAATTGTAAAATATTATGTCTTCATTACGAAAACATTAGAACAGATGTGTTTCTATAATTAATAATTAAATTAATAAAAAAGAATTTTCCTAGCCAGTGTAAAAAAACTTCAGCCCTAAAAGTGTTAGAAGATAAAGATTGCAGAGTAAGTTCAAACTATGAAGTCTTGATTGACTTTTGGCAAAATACCTAGGATGTAGAATCGAGAAATGGGGTGGAATCAGCAGGAGCAAATGTACAAGATACTATTTCTAATGGCTTCCCTTCCCATTCCATACCTTCTCTTCCTTTTGTTTGCTATCCTTTTTCTTTACTTTCTTCATTTGCTCCTCTTCCTGCCTCCTCTTCATTTTCTCCCTTTCCGTTCCACTTTTCCTTTCCCTTCTTCTCTTTTATTCTCTTCTTTCCCTTGTTTATTTCATTTCTTCCCTTCTCTTTCTTTTATTCATTTGTAAATTCCTTCTTCGGTACAATCATCTCTCCCTTCCTTCGTCGTAATTTGACACTACGGACGTAAATGTAACTTGCATTTCTTTTACATATAGCTAATATTAATCGTTCGTGGGAGTACATCGTTGGAACGATGCTGAATGATTATGATATCTCGAGTTGTACACAGCCCCTCTCGTTTGATCCTCAGAAAGCGTGATAATTGGCACACAAAGAAGCACATTAATGCGCATAAAATGGGAGCAGGGAACGATGAGTTGTATTATCTCCGCCACCGCAAGTAAATAGCAAGAAAGTCCTTTGATCGTACGTACAAAATAGCACGCCTTTACCATGACGGCGCGAACTTCTGTTACCACGAGCACCACGCGAAATTAAATCGTCCCTGTGACGTCTGCCGCTTTGAACCAAACGGAACGCAAACTTTTTCGTTCCTGAACAGAGGGAAAAATACATAAGCCAGCGAAAGATGTTGAAGGAATGGCTTTCTCTTTGTTGCTTCACTCGATTATGTGATTATACTAATGTTTCGATCCACTTTTATTCGTGAGGATAAAAGGACGTTTTCACAAATTCATATAGGCACATGCAGTTGAAAATTCTCATTTATTATTTAATAATAGCTTGTTTACCTGTTCCAAATAAAAGAGGGAAACAACATGCGCCACAATTCATTCCACGATTTTTCCAAAGATATCAGATAAGGTGTTATAACCGCTAGAAAATTCGAAATGATCGCAAAATTATTGACTAAAATTTATTTTTTAAGATATATACAATAATATAGGAGAATTAATTATTCCATATACATGAAAAAGATTTTATACAATGATTGCTAGAAACATACAGAAGGTTCCTATTTTCTTTAAACGAAGTGACCTAGTAAGTTTTTTTAGTCAATTAGTGTTTCTATTGAGCTTAATAAGACTTGAGCTTTTTTGCCTTACATAATTATAGAGTTACAACAGAGAATGCTCTTCTCAAAAGAAAGTTCGACAAAACCTCAGGAAATATTTAAAATAAATTAAAAGATCTAAATAATCTATCAGCTGAAAATCATCTGGATAATATATTTTACTATATGTTTTAAATAAATAAAGATATATACTATTATCACTCTTTTCATTAAAAAGTATTGCAAGTAAAGCCGATGTCATGATTCCATTTAAAAAACGACAGAAATTGCGAGTTTCGAGTTCGAAGACTTGTTTCTATCGCATGATCGGAGAAATATGAATGCGTACACGAGAGTAAACGGAGAATCATCGATTATTTAGTGAATGCCGCGGCGAGCATAGTTTCAACCGTAGCCGGTACCGGGTTGATAAAGTACGATCGTTAAATTCGAGTCCCAGAAAAGTGGCCTCTCTCGTGGCAAACGCGGCGTAAGCGTCGTTAAAGCATAGTTGACGTTCCTCTTAAAATTAATAGTACGTATCGTTAAAACCGGTATGCGAAGAAACGGAGCGCGCTTCGAAATTTTACGACACGGCCCGTGCCTTCTAAAAGCTTATTGCGGAACGATACGGTTTTGGGCCTTGGGCGATGCGAAACGTACGCTTTCAGAACGATTAAATGAAAATATAAAAATTAAATGAAAATCGACAGTTAGGGCAGTTTGAATATAACCGATAAATAGGAGATATTTTGAAATAAAAAGTGCTCCATTGAACAATTAAATATTTTTATTACAACATCAATAAAAAAAAAATGAGAACAAATCTTGTATCTAACGGTGCACTGTGTTTGCATCCATATCTTTGAGGCGTAATCTACGAATATTATTATAAACACAGCTTAGAAAATAATCGTAAATGCTGCTTTATAATCATATAATTGAAGTTAGAAGTGTGCACATACCTTACTATTATATATAGAATGAGCAAATACTGTTTACTAATATCTTCTACAGGTTTCAACAATATATTCTGCACGTTTTGCTTACGACGAAATAACGAATGCGAATGGTTTGTTGAAATAAACGAAGTCTTGTTATAATACGTTGCTGTCAACTGTTACCAAAGCGCCACGGTGGTCACCCGTGACCACCAATAAGATAAACGGTCCATTGGGGAAGAATGTTGTCTTACATCATCAATTTATTATTATCTTGCCATTATATGCTTTGAATAATAAAAATACTCCCGTGGCGTCCTGAGCGAAACATGTGATTTCGACGTGGCAGTCAAAGTGTTAACACATTGTTGACTGGTCACGAGTTAACTCGTGTTTTCATGGCCAAACGTTGCGAGTAAACTTGTAATGCGCTTTTTTTTCGCATTAGCGTCTTTTCTCAGTGCGCTGTTGGAGATGATATAGTGCAAGCGTTGTACAGTGCGTTCGTTGTAAACAAAATTTCAACGATGACGGAACGTACCAATGAAGAATCTTTCAATGAAAGTCAGGATATAGAGACGATACGAAGCTTCTGGTGAGAGTAGCAACGACATCCTACCACCGTCTTCATCAGAGCTTCGAACTGTTCGTGTTACTACACCGTCTTTGGTCTCAACAAGATCGTACAACCGTCGTGATCAGAACGTCGAACACTTCGTGTATATTAAAAGTGGAAATAAAGTACCAAACCATACTAACAGGACCGACGCAAAGCAAGTTCAGCGCTTTCGCCGGAATCCGCTCCCACGTTTTGAGAGTTCCCGCGGTCTACGAAAATTACCCAATTAAAAATCACCGATTTTGATTAACTTTTTACAGAATGATGATACTATTAACGGATGCGAGACATTTTTTTAGTAGCAATGATTCAGTTTAAAGGAGTAACAAAAATCATCAAAGTTCATAACTTTGTAACTCTAAGTAATTTTAAGTAACTCCATAAAGTGGAACCCCGATATAAGTCGCCGGGGTACAATGCGGGGTACTCGCGAAATAAATATTTCGCTCCGAGAAACCTCGTAATTCCAGAAAGACGAAAGACCTATATGAATTCCTCTTTCACAAACTTGAGTCGTCTCAAATAAAACATTAACTGTTTATCATATTAGATTCTGAGAATTGTGGATCGTAATCACCGAAATAAATATGTAAGAACACTTTCATTACATGTAGAGATTATAATAAGATATAATAAATAAAAAATATAATAAAAAAATTTGTATTTATTTATTAACATATGATTTACAATATATAGATAACAATTACATGTGTTTCACTAGTGCACCACCGATCCGGGTGTACCTTACAACACTTCAGTATACATATTACTGAAGTAGTAGATACGTTTTGTTTCCCGTATATAAAGCAACATACTATCTTTGCGACAACTAACGAAAAAGCAAATATTGTATAGGCCACCTAGCGACACATCGATGTACTACAAACGAAAGAGTATTTATTATTTACTAGATTAAAGAGTTACATAACAGTGCACAACAAGCAGGTAAAAAGTTCCTTCATGTCTCTCATCTCTTTATTAGCATACTCTGCCTTTTGAGTAGTATTTAATAGCACCATCTAATTCATATTTTCGACCTGTATAGGTTATATTCGCAACACGTTATTTGCCGTATTACTTTTTTTTGCGGTAATAACGCGTATATGAAGCAATATCGCATATATTGTGATAATACAATAGTAAAAAACTGATTAAAACAACATTGTGGAATATTTCAATTTTTTTCGTAGAATTACAAATAATTGAAATCTTTTATTTCTCTAAAATTTTGCAAAGCGAAACTTTCAAAATCAATCCTTTTATAACAATAGTTATAACGAGAGGACAATAAACCATGGAAAACCCGGGATGGAAAGTCAGGATATAAAGACGATACGAAGCTTCTGGTGAGAGTAGCAACGACATCCTACCACAGTCTTCATCAGAGCTTTGTACTGTTCGTGTTACTACTCCGTCTTTGGTCTCAAAAAGATCATACAATCGTCGTGATCAGAACGTCGAGCTCTTCGTGTATATTAAATGTGGAAATAAAGTACCAAACCATACTAACAGGACCGACGCAAGGCAAGTTCAGCGCGTTCGCCGAAATCCCTCCCCACGTTTTGAGAGGTCCCGCGGTCTACGAAACTGACCCAATTAAAAATCACCGATTTTGATTAACTTTTTACAGAATGATGATACTATTAACGGATGCGAGACATTTTTTTAGTAGCAATGATTCAGTTTAAAGGAGTAACAAAAATCATCAAAGTTCATAACTTTGTAACTCTAAGTAATTTTAAGTAACTCCATAAAGTGGAACCCCGATATAAGTCGCCGGGGTACAATGCGGGGTACTCGCGAAATAAATATTTCGCTCCGAGAAACCTCGTAATTCCAGAAAGACGAAAGACCTATATGAATTCCTCTTTCACAAACTTGAGTCGTCTCAAATAAAACATTAACTGTTTATCATATTAGATTCTGAGAATTGTGGATCGTAATCACCGAAATAAATATGTAAGAACACTTTCATTACATGTAGAGATTATAATAAGATATAATAAATAAAAAATATAATAAAAAAATTTGTATTTATTTATTAACATATGATTTACAATATATAGATAACAATTACATGTGTTTCACTAGTGCACCACCGATCCGGGTGTACCTTACAACACTTCAGTATACATATTACTGAAGTAGTAGATACGTTTTGTTTCCCGTATATAAAGCAACATACTATCTTTGCGACAACTAACGAAAAAGCAAATATTGTATAGGCCACCTAGCGACACATCGATGTACTACAAACGAAAGAGTATTTATTATTTACTAGATTAAAGAGTTACATAACAGTGCACAACAAGCAGGTAAAAAGTTCCTTCATGTCTCTCATCTCTTTATTAGCATACTCTGCCTTTTGAGTAGTATTTAATAGCACCATCTAATTCATATTTTCGACCTGTATAGGTTATATTCGCAACACGTTATTTGCCGTATTACTTTTTTTTGCGGTAATAACGCGTATATGAAGCAATATCGCATATATTGTGATAATACAATAGTAAAAAACTGATTAAAACAACATTGTGGAATATTTCAATTTTTTTCGTAGAATTACAAATAATTGAAATCTTTTATTTCTCTAAAATTTTGCAAAGCGAAACTTTCAAAATCAATCCTTTTATAACAATAGTTATAACGAGAGGACAATAAACCATGGAAAACCCGGGATGGAAAGTCAGGATATAAAGACGATACGAAGCTTCTGGTGAGAGTAGCAACGACATCCTACCACAGTCTTCATCAGAGCTTTGTACTGTTCGTGTTACTACTCCGTCTTTGGTCTCAAAAAGATCATACAATCGTCGTGATCAGAACGTCGAGCTCTTCGTGTATATTAAATGTGGAAATAAAGTACCAAACCATACTAACAGGACCGACGCAAGGCAAGTTCAGCGCGTTCGCCGAAATCCCTCCCCACGTTTTGAGAGGTCCCGCGGTCTACGAAACTGACCCAATTAAAAATCACCGATTTTGATTAACTTTTTACAGAATGATGATACTATTAACGGATGCGAGACATTTTTTTAGTAGCAATGATTCAGTTTAAAGGAGTAACAAAAATCATCAAAGTTCATAACTTTGTAACTCTAAGTAAGTTTAAGTAACTCCATAAAGTGGAACCCCGATATAAGTCGCCGGGGTACAATGCGGGGTACTCGCGAAATAAATATTTCGCTCCGAGAAACCTCGTAATTCCAGAAAGACGAAAGACCTATATGAATTCCTCTTTCACAAACTTGAGTCGTCTCAAATAAAACATTAACTGTTTATCATATTAGATTCTGAGAATTGTGGATCGTAATCACCGAAATAAATATGTAAGAACACTTTCATTACATGTAGAGATTATAATAAGATATAATAAATAAAAAATATAATAAAAAAATTTGTATTTATTTATTAACATATGATTTACAATATATAGATAACAATTACATGTGTTTCACTAGTGCACCACCGATCCGGGTGTACCTTACAACACTTCAGTATACATATTACTGAAGTAGTAGATACGTTTTGTTTCCCGTATATAAAGCAACATACTATCTTTGCGACAACTAACGAAAAAGCAAATATTGTATAGGCCACCTAGCGACACATCGATGTACTACAAACGAAAGAGTATTTATTATTTACTAGATTAAAGAGTTACATAACAGTGCACAACAAGCAGGTAAAAAGTTCCTTCATGTCTCTCATCTCTTTATTAGCATACTCTGCCTTTTGAGTAGTATTTAATAGCACCATCTAATTCATATTTTCGACCTGTATAGGTTATATTCGCAACACGTTATTTGCCGTATTACTTTTTTTTGCGGTAATAACGCGTATATGAAGCAATATCGCATATATTGTGATAATACAATAGTAAAAAACTGATTAAAACAACATTGTAGAATATTTCAATTTTTTTCGTAGAATTACAAATAATTGAAATCTTTTATTTCTCTAAAATTTTGCAAAGCGAAACTTTCAAAATCAATCCCTTTATAACAATAGTTATAACGAGAGGACAATAAACCATGGAAAACCCGGGATGGAAAGTCAGGATATAAAGACGATACGAAGCTTCTGGTGAGAGTAGCAACGACATCCTACCACAGTCTTCATCAGAGCTTTGTACTGTTCGTGTTACTACTCCGTCTTTGGTCTCAAAAAGATCATACAATCGTCGTGATCAGAACGTCGAGCTCTTCGTGTATATTAAATGTGGAAATAAAGTACCAAACCATACTAACAGGACCGACGCATGGCAAGTTCAGCGCGTTCGCCGAAATCCCTCCCCACGTTTTGAGAGGTCCCACGGTCTACGAAACTGACCCAATTAAAAATCACCGATTTTGATTAACTTTTTACAGAATGATGATACTATTAACGGATGCGAGACATTTTTTTAGTAGCAATGATTCAGTTTAAAGGAGTGACAAAAATCACCAAAGTTCATAACTTTGTAACTCTAAGTAACTTTAAATAACTCCATAAAGTGGAACCCCGATATAAGTCGCCGGGGTACAATGCGGGGTACTCGCGAAATAAATATTTCGCTCCGAGAAACCTCGTAATTGCAGAAAGACGAAAGACCTATATGAATTCCTCTTTCACAAACTTGAGTCGTCTCAAATAAAACATTAACTGTTTATCATATTAGATTCTGAGAATTGTGGATCGTAATCACCGAAATAAATATGTAAGAACACTTTCATTACATGTAGAGATTATAATAAGATATAATAAATAAAAAATATAATAAAAAAATTTGTATTTATTTATTAACATATGATTTACAATATATAGATTACAATTACATGTGTTTCACTAGTGCACCACCGATCCGGGTGTACCTTACAACACTTCAGTATACATATTACTGAAGTACTAGATACGTTTTGTTTCCCGTATATAAAGCAACATACTATCTTTGCGACAACTAACGAAAAAGCAAATATTGTATAGGCCACCTAGCGACACATCGATGTACTACAAACGAAAGAGTATTTATTATTTACTAGATAAAAGAGTTACATAACAGTGCACAACAAGCAGGTAAAAAGTTCCTTCATGTCTCTCATCTCTTTATTAGCATACTCTGCCTTTTGAGTAGTACTTAATAGCACCATCTAATTCATATTTTCGACCTGTATAGGTTATATTCGCAACAGGTTATTTGCCGTATTACTTTTTTTTTGCGGTAATAACGCGTATATGAAGCAATATCGCATATATTGTGATAATACAATAGTAAAAAACTGATTAAAACAACATTGTAGAATATTTCAATTTTTTTCGTAGAATTACAAATAATTGAAATCTTTTATTTCTCTAAAATTTTGCAAAGCGAAACTTTCAAAATCAATCCTTTTATAACAATAGTTATAACGAGAGGACAATAAACCATGGAAAACCCGGGATGGAAAGTCAGGATATAAAGACGATACGAAGCTTCTGGTGAGAGTAGCAACGACATCCTACCACAGTCTTCATCAGAGCTTTGTACTGTTCGTGTTACTACTCCGTCTTTGGTCTCAAAAAGATCATACAATCGTCGTGATCAGAACGTCGAGCTCTTCGTGTATATTAAATGTGGAAATAAAGTACCAAACCATACTAACAGGACCGACGCAAGGCAAGTTCAGCGCGTTCGCCGAAATCCCTCCCCACGTTTTGAGAGGTCCCGCGGTCTACGAAACTGACCCAATTAAAAATCACCGATTTTGATTAACTTTTTACAGAATGATGATACTATTAACGGATGCGAGACATTTTTTTAGTAGCAATGATTCAGTTTAAAGGAGTGACAAAAATCACCAAAGTTCATAACTTTGTAACTCTAAGTAACTTTAAATAACTCCATAAAGTGGAACCCCGATATAAGTCGCCGGGGTACAATGCGGGGTACTCGCGAAATAAATATTTCGCTCCGAGAAACCTCGTAATTGCAGAAAGACGAAAGACCTATATGAATTCCTCTTTCACAAACTTGAGTCGTCTCAAATAAAACATTAACTGTTTATCATATTAGATTCTGAGAATTGTGGATCGTAATCACCGAAATAAATATGTAAGAACACTTTCATTAAATGTAGAGATTATAATAAGATATAATAAATAAAAAATATAATAAAAAATTTGTATTTATTTATTAACATATGATTTACAATATGTAGATAACAATTACATGTGTTTCACTAGTGCACCACCGATCCGGGTGTACCTTACAACACTTCAGTATACATATTACTGAAGTACTACATACGTTTTGTTTCCCGTATATAAAGCAACATACTATCTTTGCGACAACTAACGAAAAAGCAAATATTGTATAGGCCACCTAGCGACACATCGATGTACTACAAACGAAAGAGTATTTATTATTTACTAGATTAAAGAGTTACATAACAGTGCACAACAAGCAGGTAAAAAGTTCCTTCATGTCTCTCATCTCTTTATTAGCATACTCTGCCTTTTGAGTAGTACTTAATAGCACCATCTAATTCATATTTTCGACCTGTATAGGTTATATTCGCAACAGGTTATTTGCCGTATTACTTTTTTTTTGCGGTAATAACGCGTATATGAAGCAATATCGCATATATTGTGATAATACAATAGTAAAAAACTGATTAAAACAACATTGTAGAATATTTCAATTTTTTTCGTCGAATTACAAATAATTGAAATCTTTTATTTCTCTAAAATTTTGCAAAGCGAAACTTTCAAAATCAATCCTTTTATAACAATAGTTATAACGAGAGGACAATAAACCATGGAAAACCCGGGATGGAAAGTCAGGATAAAAAGACGATACGAAGCTTCTGGTGAGAGTAGCAACGACATCCTACCACAGTCTTCATCAGAGCTTTGTACTGTTCGTGTTACTACTCCGTCTTTGGTCTCAAAAAGATCATACAATCGTCGTGATCAGAACGTCGAGCTCTTCGTGTATATTAAATGTGGAAATAAAGTACCAAACCATACTAACAGGACCGACGCAAGGCAAGTTCAGCGCGTTCGCAGAAATCCCTCCCCACCTTTTGAGAGGTCCCACTGTCTACGAAAATGACCCAATTAAAAATCACCGATTTTGATTAACTTTTTACAGAATGATGATACTATTAACGGATGCGAGACATTTTCTTAGTAGCAATGATTCAGTTTAAAGGAGTGACAAAAATCACCAAAGTTCATAACTTTGTAACTCTAAGTAACTTTAAGTAACTCCATAAAGTGGAACCCCGATATAAGTCGCCGGGGTGCAATGCGGGGTACTCGCGAAATAAATATTTCGCTCCGAGAAACCTCGTAATTGCAGAAAGACGAAAGACCTATATGAATTCCTCTTTCACAAACTTGAGTCGTCTCAAATAAAACATTAACTGTTTATCATATTAGATTCTGAGAATTGTGGATCGTAATCACCGAAATAAATATGTAAGAACACTTTCATTACATGTAGAGATTATAATAAGATGTAATAAATAAAAAATATAATAAAAAAATTTGTATTTATTTATTAACATATGATTTACAATATATAGATAACAATTACATGTGTTTCACTAGTGCACCACCGATCCGGGTGTACCTTACAACACTTCAGTATACTTATTACTGAAGTACTACATACGTTTTGTTTCCCGTATATAAAGCAACATACTATCTTTGCGACAACTAACGAAAAAGCAAATATTGTACAGGCCACCTAGCGACACATCGATGTACTACAAACGGAAGAGTATTTATTATTTACTAGATTAAAGAGTTACATTGGACGCAGGAGATCGCGGAGCTGCGGGCGAGCTGCTTGCGGGCACGCAGAAGATTTCTGAGGGCCCGTCGCCGTAGGAGGACGCGCGACGAGGAGGAGTTCTCCCGTTGCTACGGGGTCTACAGAGAGGCGAGACGGACTCTGCAGCGGGAGATCAAGATCGCGAAGGCTCGGTCTTGGAAGGAGCTGATCGAGGCGGTTGAGTCAGACCCGTGGGGGCGGCCGTACAGGGTGGTAACGAGGAAGTTGTGACCCGCGGCCCCCCCTCTGACCGCCAACATGGATCCGGCGCTGCTGGACAAGGTCATCGGGACGCTATTTCCCAGCGACACGGGGCGGTCGGGATCGTCCCTATCGTCCCTCTCCTCCGGCGGGGGCGAGACGCCGGCGACGGCAACGGTGGCGGCGACGTCGACGGAGCGGAGCGAGGAGCTGCAGGTCACTCCGGAGGAGCTTCTCGCGGCGACTAAGAAGATGGCGTCCCGGGACGTGGCACCGGGTCCGGACGGAGTTCCGGGCCGAGTCTGGGCGGAGACGATGGAGGTGGTGGCCCCTCGCGTGCGGCATCTGTTTACCCGATGCCTGAGGGAGGGCATCTACCCGCGGACATGGCGGACGGCGAGATTGGTCCTGCTGCGAAAGGAGGGTCGTCGGCCGAACTCGCCGTCGGCGTACAGGCCGATATGCCTGCTGGACGAGATCGGGAAGCTCTTCGAGAGGGTGATCGCCGCCCGTCTGGAGGCCCATATCTCGGGGCGGGTTCCCGGGTGGCACGACAGCCAGTACGGCTTTCGCCGGGGTCGCTCCACGGTGGATGCTGTGACGCGGGTGAGGAGCATGGCGGAGGACATGGTTTCCCGCTACGGAACGGCGGTAGCGGTCTCCCTGGACATCAGCAACGCCTTCAACTCTATCCCCTGGGCGAAGATAATGGAGGCTCTGCGACACTTCGAGGTGCCGGAGTACCTGGTTGGGGTCATCGGAGCCTACCTGAACGATAGGTGGATCACCTTCACTGGGAGGAACGGGGAAGAGAGGAGACGTGTGGAGCGCGGCGTCCCGCAGGGTTCCGTACTAGGACCAATCTTGTGGATCACGGTCTACGACTCCGTCCTTCGATGCCCGATGCCCCCGGGTGCGGGCTTGGTTTGTTACGCCGACGATACCTTGGTGCTAGCCGGGGGACGGTGGTGGAGCGAGGCCGTGATTCTCACGGAAGACGCTGTGGCATGCGCGGTGCGCGCTATTCACGACTGGGATTGAGCGTGTCGCCGGCCAAGTCGGAAGCCCTGTGGTTCTTCGATCGCCGCCGCAGGAGATCCTCTCCAGATGGTTTGTCCGTGGCCATAAATGGCGAAGCGGTGCCGGTGAAGAGTCGTATGAGGTACCTGGGCCTCACCATCGACAGTCGGTGGACGTTCGGACCACATTTCGAGCTCCTGGTCCCGAGGGTGACGGCCGCAGCCAACGCCTTGTGCGGCCTTCTTCCGAATATAGGCGGAGCAGGGTCGGGAGTCCGCCGACTCTACGAGGGAGTGATTCGGTTCCGGGTCCTCTATGGGGCACCGGTGTGGGCCCAAGATCTGATGGCCAACCGTCGCAGTCGTACCCTGGTGAGGAGACTGCAAAGGACGACTGCTATCCGAATAGCCAGGGGATATCGAACGATATCCTACGAGACGGCGACAGTGCTGGCGGCGTCCCCCCCGTTTGAGCTGCGGGCCCTTGAGCTCTGTCAGGTGTATGAACACCTGAGGGCACCGCCTTCGACGGTGGCGCTGTCGCCGGCCGGCCCCTCGGCCTCGAACATCCGGGAAGAGGCAAAACTGGATATCTGGGAACGGTGGCACTCCCAGCTGATGGAGAAGGACGCCAGGCGGCCACACCGAGCCGTCCGCGCCGTGCTTCCCAATTGGGAGGCTAGGAGAGATCAAGGCGGGGTTCCGCTCACCTTCAGGACGACGCAGATGCTCACCGGAC
This sequence comes from Bombus sonorus, assembly GCA_029958995.1. NCBI lineage: Eukaryota > Metazoa > Arthropoda > Insecta > Hymenoptera > Apidae > Bombus > Bombus sonorus. Next base: position 9,405,008 of record JARWAU010000009.1, on the reverse strand, counting down.
ACGGGGTCTTCGGTGAATACCTGAAGAAGATCGGGCGGGAGGTGACGTCCATCTGTCACCACTGCGGGGAAGAGGAGGACACGGCGCAGCACACGCTGGAGTTCTGTCCAGCGTGGGCGGAACCGCGGCGCGTCCTGCGGCCCGACATCGGCGAAAGGCTGGCTCCGGAAGCGGTCGTTGAGGCCGTGCTCCGAGGGCCCCGGGAGTTTAATGCTGTCCGCACCTACTGCGAGGAGGTTATGCAGAGAAAGGAGCGAGCAGAGAGAGACCGGATGAGAAGAGCCGACCCCAGCAGATCGTCGCATCAACGTCGCAGGGGCTCCGTACGACGCAGGGGCGCGGCGTCGTCGCTGCCCCGGGTGCGTCGGACTAGAGGACGTGGCGCTAGGTGGAGTGGTTCCCCCTAGCTTTCCAACTCAAGCCGGGGCGCCTCCCTAGACAACTACAACGGCAGGGAGATAGACGACGAGGTTGCACTCGGTAGTGATTCGCAAGAGACCCCGGGTGCACCTCTGAACGTCGGGATGACCACCGTGGGGTTTTAGTCGGTAAGAGTCCGACACTACACGGTCGTTGCTACGCAGCGCCGAGTGTCCATGAGGATTTCCCCACGATAAAAGAAAAAAAAAAAAAAAAGGTGATTTCTGGTGTTAAATTCCGGTGAACTTTGAAATATCGTTTCACGCAATATAAGATGTGTCCATATATAGAATAACACGAACGGCTACAGATACATCAATATGGAAACAATTTAATTTTATGCAAGAAATATTCTGACAGCTGCGTACATCAACGAATCGGCTGACGAACTTTTTTATCTATTTCAGTATAACAGCGGAAATTTTATTATTTATTTAGTCAGAATGTAAATAGTAGCTATCTGAGTATATCGAACCAAGAAAATTATCTACTCTTCTATCAACTAGAATTCCTACTTCTTAATCCTTAAATCACCATATATTTTCATGCGAACATCTTAATCATTTTAAACACAAAAGAAGCGAAGAATGGATCTCTTTCTATCTTGAAGTTGAGCAAGTAGATCGATTCTTTCCGCCCCACGTAAGTCGTTCGCAGAACAGAGAAACGCAGGTGAAGGGAAACTAGTTTCTGATCCGCTGCTGCCGTTCCAGAACGAGATTCCCGGTCTGGTGGTCGGCGAATGAACAACGACTTCCGGTGTCGCCTCTTCTTCGCTATAAAGGGGTACTCGAGGCGGGTAACCGCGGAACACAAGAAGCAAGGTGCGCTCCGATAAGGAGCGACTGTACAGAAGGCGTCGCGGTAGTTGTGTTGGAAAAACAAGTTAATCGTAACTCGTTTAGGGAGTTGGTTCGCGGAGGAACAATTCCTCCTCCGCGCTGAATGCATTAAAGGGCGTCCAAGTCTGAATCTAATCCGAGAGTCAGTGTTTCGGCGATCTGGCGGATGGGGTGGGTCGGTCGCGAAGTTTTATCACGGTTAAAGTGGCGGCCACGGCGGAGGTATTAGTCGCTTTCGAGCGGCAGATAACTGTAACGAGGAGCTCGTTAAGAACTCACTTAAATCCCACTTGCCGGAAACAAGCCGAGTTCGAGTGTGTTTCAAAATTGCGCCGCGAGTGCTGAATATCGTCTCGAGCTACTTTACGACCTGTTGAAACAAAAAGTCGATGCCCATTCTGTCAATTACGAATTCGGTGCGAGTGTAGAATCCGTTACGTATTGCAAAAAGTGTATATTGCGAGTAGAGAAGAACGCGCAAACAATCTTTTGATTCTCCAGAAGACGATATAAAATCTTTAAGTATATTTTTAAAAAAACATCAAATGATCTTATAAGATTTAACGACACAACTTTAATGATCATCCGTTGAAAGAAATCAATATAATATAAAATCAATGTAATCGACGATAATATAAATTCGACGATTTCCTGTGATTTGCAAATCTTTCCTCCGTGACACTACTTTGATGACCTTTTATCAGCTACAAATCGCATTATACCATAATCAAACGTTATGACCTTTTCATAAAGCTCGTGTGAGCTTTAAACGATTGATATGTGATTTTAGATACCAATGTCATGACTTTAAACTTCAATATCATGACCTTGATGATTTTCATGGTCTTGGAATAATGTAGAATGTCAATATCATGACCTTGATGGTGTTGTTATCGTAATGTAGTAATATTGTACAACACTCATCCCCTTTTAGTGCCACGAGAATGTTTAAAGTAATCATGAGATGAGATTTCACACTACACGATGATACTACAACTCAAAAGTAACCTTGTAATTCATTTTACATTGCTGGCTGAATTATTAAACTCGTGCCTGATGCGCATGGTAATCGAAGCGGGCATCCATTCATTTGATAATTTGGCCAAATGCGAATTCGCCGCTGAAACGTAGTTAACGCTGACGCGAGTCTATGACGCGCTTTTAATTGCATACGAGTACGAATCGTGATCAAAGCGGGTGACGAGCGCGGACCATGGTCGGCGCTTAACATTAACGAAGGATGAAGAGAAAGAGAACGAGAAAGAGAGAGAGAGAAAGAAAGAGAGAGAGAGAGAGAGAGACAGACAGACAGAGAAGCTGCCCTGTTTAAACCCTTTGAAGGAAAAGTCAAACAGGAACAACCGCAGAAAGTTCTCATCGGGAATTGCAAGACTTTTCTACCGTGTTTAAATGCGAGAAGAAAGTCTGTTTCCGGAAGCTCGTTCCTATGCAAAACTGAATTGCCGTTGTTGTCCAGCCAAGCGCCGCCAGCAAACTCGACGTAATCCTAGCTACGCGGCGAATTTGAAATATACTTTTACGAGGAAGAGTGTCCGTATTTAACGAGGCCTTAATGCCACTACTATCGACAAACCACCAACAGCCAAGTTGGAGCGTGGCGAAATTTCAAGGGCGACTTCCTCCCTTAAACCGTTCTCTCCGCGACACTGCTCTATTTACACAAGACACCAACGGCCCATTCCCCACAAGCTGATTTCTCCGCTGGAATCTTCACCATCAGCACAATTAAATCGTAGTAATGGACTGAGAAGTAGCTTCTTTATTCTAATAAACGTTTTACATTGGGAATTCGGTTTAACGCCGTCGTTTCGTGCTCAAGTAAACTCAAATTCCGTCGAACGGTATGATACTTATGAAGAAACACTCGGAACTGTTGCACCGGAAATTAATACCGTCACCTATGATTTTGTAGTTTTAGTAGAGGATATATGGGCTATAAAACGCACGTATAATCTTTTAATTTCCGGCCTAACAGTCCCCCTAAATCTAATGATCGAAAAGAGTCAGCTTTGAATTCAATTTGAGGGTTAAATAGTTCATAGAATGGGAGTTCACCATGTGGATTTCAAATATGTAGATTTAATCGACGAAAGTTCGGTTAATTCAGCAATAAGTAGTTAAAATTCCATTCATTCAACCAAACGTAGTTCTACGCTATGAGAAACATATGTAATATTGTACCGTGAAAGTTTATGCATTTATGAGAATGCACAGAATGTATATAATATGTAAAAATATACAAAATATCTAAAATTAAATATTTTTTTATACATGTCTCCTTTATATACCGGTATTCGCGAAAATTTTTCCACACCTTATTAAAACCTATTTTTGTTTAAGTAAAAAATGTGTAACTGTGTATAACATAAACGATAAAGCAATAATAAAACGTCTCGTAGTCGCCTGATCATAAAAAGAACTAACTTTGTAATAAAACGTAGCATTCTATTTTAATAAAAATTTTGTTTTTATAAGATATTTTCATTATTGATGTGTTTACCTACGGATCGACATTGAATTTAAATCAAAGTAAGACTAAATCAAAAATACCACAATTACAAAAACAAAACAGCATCAACAGGAATTCGTCCATATAATAATATCTTAATACGCATAATTTGAACCTGTTCGATTTAACGGCGAGTAAACGGACGCGCGTTAGAACCGAGGAAAATTTTTGTCGGTCACGATGATCGCTGTCGGTGTCATAATGCGTAGCAATATCGGCGGGTAACAACGACCTAGCCGGGCCGCATTCAGCATGGCCTTTTACGAGTATTTTCTTAATATTATGCAAAACGATTCCCAGCGGAATTACCGAAGGCACTCAGATAATTCACGGGAGCGCGCCTCCGGGGGTACCGACTGGATACCGTGTTGTGCACGAATAGAAAGTCGTTTCGGGGAAAAATTCGCGTCACTCGGGGCGACCGAGCTACGGATACTAGGACCTTGTGTCCCGATGTATACCAAGAGGGCGGCCTGAAAAAAAGCATTATGTGAAACCCCCTGTGGAATTACTAGGGAAAGACGAAGGGAGCGAAAATAAGAACAGAGACGGCGAGATAGTGGCAGAGGGGTGATGGACGCAGAAGATCGTAAGTATATGCGGCTATAGGTCGTAATAAACGAACACGAAGTCGATATGAAGGGAACTTTCTTTCGACGCTCGTGTTTTTCGGTCGTCGTCGTTGTCGTCGTTCGTATCCTGTTACGTCTGCAAAGGAAGTTGCGTAAAAGTTACGTAATGTTACATGGGTTGGTTCACTGCAAAGAGATTCCGCGGAGATTTAAGGTGGCATGGACGTAGATACGCATGGTATTATATTATGAGGCCGCGTGTTTTTCGTTATCGAATAAGCGAATATTTATCGACGCTTGCATTTTATGACTGTTTATATTGTATGCATTTTACTCCGGGCGGTAAACTGACAGGCGACCGTTGAAAACAGAAATATTTTGCCCCTCGTGTATTTCGAATAAACACACCGGCGTTTTTTAAGTAATATTTATCGAGGAAAATACATCAAGTACCGTATACAGGTGTATTGAGGAGCACCGCGGTTTTTGCAATTACCGAAATGAGAATAAGGATGATAAATACACGGTAAAATGACGATTTTTGAGCCATGTAATTATTATTTGTGATGGACGGGGGGATCGTTGAAGTAGATTTATAATGTATTGTTACGACATTGATTAAATAAAAGCTAAAAATCTGACGATGTTAATATTGAAACATTTCATGATGTCAGATTTTGAAAAATGCAATTTGGTGCTTTTTCTATATATGTCTATACTCTGTCGGTTATAAATATTTGATACAGTTATTCCTTACTATTCTAAACAACTAAACAACACTATTTACTATTTCTATTCACAAACACTATTTATTCCATTTCTGTAGTTATATTTATAAAAATACATATGAATTTGCACAAACATATTCTAATTATAAAGGAAAAGTCTATAATTTGCAATTTGTAACTTGTCAATTTACTTGTCTTACTTATACTTTACTTTAGTTTACTCTTTACTTTACTTACAATTATTAGTTGGTAAATTATTGTGCAGAAAGATCCAGGTTAACAATGTAAATATTTTATCCTTCTCCACTTCTATGTATAATATATAGATACCTCGTAAAAATTTCCTAACCTTCCTTCGAATATAACAACGCATTAATTTGTTAACCAAATTTATCAATAAGAAAAATAAGGCTCAAAAATCAGAATCAAATGTCACTTTTACAATTTACTGTTTACTTCATCGAAAAACGTATGTTTCAAATTGTGTCACTGTCGTGAAAACTTTGTACATTTAATAAATTTTGTGAATTAGACATTAAATAAGTATAATTAACTGTAACTCCTTTTAATTCATAAATAAATATGCCAACTACGTCGAAGCGAAGAAATCGAATATGCGATAGTTAAAGGGTATCTAAGGGAATGCTCAAGAGGAATTTCGGTGGGTGAAGACGTCAAAGAAGATAGTCTAACAAGTAGTATTGATAATAGAGTTCTGTTACGTTTCGTTTCCCACCGAACTTTCTCCTTGATATTCTAATGCCTCCCCCGACTTCCTTCAACCCTCACATATTCGCCGTTCAACTCTCAATGTACTTTCCCATATATATCCATTTATAGATTAAAATGAGTCACCCCTACGCATGCAAAACTATAAATCTCCTGTCTACTATATTGCGCGTTCCTTTGTAGAGTAATGAATTCATGTAACATATCAGTTGTAAAAGTGGTGCGAAATACCTTCATATTTTCCTTGAGAAGCTTGTTTATTACATGCATTTGTTTGGATTTTTTCATTCTGATAAGCATTTGTAAAGGTTAGGACTTTATGATAACCATTCAAATCAATTTTAAACAGCGTTGTACCAAATAAAAGTTCCAGTCAGGTTAAGTTTCATAATTTTCATATCACGCAATTTTGTTCTTATCTGCATATGATAACCATAAACGACGAAAGGAATGCATTTTGCAAAGACTATTTTCATTTATCGATTGCATATGATAAATAAAATAATATAAACATGACATATCCATACTAAAAAAAAAAAGATGAACCGACTTACAGTATCGATGTGCAATAGTTGCAGTTTTTCCTTGATACGTATTTTAGTTGCAGTTTCTTCTTCACACGCATTCTTTAATTACAGTTTCTTTTTCACACGCATTTTAGTTTCAGTTTATTTTTACACGTACTTTAGTTTCAGTTTATTTTTACACGTACTTTCTTACGATTCACAGTTAGATAAGGTTGCATTCAGAATAAAAAACAAACTGCACTTAGAGCAAATGTAAGGGCAGACCTAAACTGCCCCCTGGCGGCGTTCGCGCAAACTACTGCGCATTCTTTTAGCGCATTACATACATACATATTTGTCACCATGTCAGTTATGTAAAAATGGCGCGAAGAAATGTCGAAAGTGTCGAAGTGTTGCAAATCGCAAGAAATATACACGGATCTTAGCATGCGACAGCGAAGAGTTTATGTACGCCGGAGGCTGCGTCTAAGAAACAACAACTTTACATCCGTGAAAATGCAGATCAACCACGGGTCATCCTTTAAATCTATCTGTAAGTAGCTCGAACGATCCTGTTACTGCAGTAATGGCGACAGGTCGTATGGCGAAACGTATCAAGTTTCCACCATGATGATTTGTCGAGATTCTCAGAGTAACGACCAAGTTGGAAAGCATAGTCGACGGTCGAACGACTAACAAGAATAACGTTTTACGGAAACTTACACGGAAGTGATCGGGACGTTTGCACGATTACGTTCGTCGAAGTGTTCGACTCAAGGAACTCCGCGAGAGGAAAAATTGAATGGCCATCGCTACCCTTGTACAGAGTTTCCCGATAAAAGAGCGAGAGTGACGAAGAAAGGGAGCGAAAAAGAAAAAGTATGAACGACGGGGTTGAGGGAGTGAGAGAGTACAGCGACACGCATTTCCGCGGCGGGGGAGGGGGAAGGAGCAATGCCGTGACGGGGGTTAAACCTAAGGTACGATACACACGAGGCAAAGTCGCGGCGCGCCGCGCAGTCTCGACTCCGATTGGCCCATGAGAAATCCGCGCCAACGAGCGGAGACCAGTTGAGCGCGAGACTCCGAGCCGAACGGTTGTACGCACGGACGCAGCCCGGCAACTGAATCTACGATACGATTTCGTACCACGCATTTCGTAACATAGTTTTTGCCCTTAATCGAAAGTATTCACTGTCATATTTCGCTATTGCCTATTCTCCGAAATAGTCGGATGTATTAATACGATTATTTTGAACTTGTGACAAGTGACACGTAATCGCGTATGTGGTGATCGATTGTCATCCAGTCTAAACAGTGACTCGTGGATTTCTCACGTTAGTGTTTTGACGTTTCTTCGAGGGAATTCGAGTGGCAGAAAGCATCGTGTCATCCGGTACTCACCGGTGAGTCGTTGCATTTCATTTTTTATTTACACGTCTTTCCTTGTATTTTAAACCGCGATCGTATTTTTCTACGGACGAAATGAAGTGTCTTGAGGGTCTCGTATCACGGTACTTTGCGGGTTTCTTGCGTGTATCGATGCACGACACAGAGCGCGTCGCAATATTCTTTTTTTCTCGATGTTCGTGCGTCGAACAGGAAATAATGCGAAGACCTTTAACAGTTCAGGCAGCTGCCACCGACAAGCAAGAAAAAAACTGGTCCGGTGTCGTGCCGGTGCGTTGGAATACCGTGGCCGTCGTGTCTGGCACGTGACTAGCCGACTGCTTCCAAGTTACCGCGATTACCGATCGAAATTTCGTTGATTGTTTCATGTCCAGTTTTTTTTTCTCTCCTCACACTGGCGTGTTACACGAATTCCTTAACCGTAGACAGCAAGGTGAACGGAAGTGGATGAGATAAGCGTCAGACAGACGTAAATTTGGCGGGCGTTTGAAGTGCACGGTGTCTGCTGTTTTCGTTAAAGTTTATCGGTCGAAAATTAGATAGACACCGTTCTTAGAGAGCGTCTGGCGATTTGAAGTTCGTCTCGAACGTAGAGACGGATAAAGAGAGACACGTTGAACGTCTGGAATGTTTCTTCGCTCGTCTCAAAGCGGCGTAATGTTCAGATTAATCGAGTGGCTTTGAAACGTTTTATCTTTGACGATGATGCGCCTTTATCGTGAAAGCGAAATTACCGAAAACGTTTCCATCATATAAGTGCACAAGACGGTTGACGATTCTTTCCAATGATTTGTATCGTCGATTATACGGAAGCATTTTCTCGCGCTGGAAGTTTCGTCGAAATCGTCGTGTCCGGCTATTAGGTTATAGAATTAAGTGCGCGCGGCAACGTCTGTAATTATACCGTGAGCTGAACAATTTCTTCGTGCTGGCCTATCATTGACGTTTAATTTCACTCGTGTAGTCTCGTCGTTACAACATGTTAACTTTCTAGCGTGAAGGTGAAGTCCAATCAATAATTCGAAAAACAAATTGCTGTGGAACGATTTTGAGACAAGTGTCGGATAGTTTTCGTTTCTTTCTGTTTCCCCTTTGTTTTGCAGTTCTGTTTTGCTTTTTTCTAATCCGTTGTGTGGTGTTTCATGGACATTTTGTGTATCTAGTATTCTTCGCACAATAATTTACCAAGTGATAGTACATGTAAACTAGTCGCGAGATTTGTTGCTACAATTTTTTGTAGGATAATCGGTTGGCTTGAATTTTGCTTGTTTTTATAAGTTATGATCTGTAGAATTTCTTTGAAACGATTTTAAGCTAAGCATCTGGTATTTACGTTCCTATTTGTTTTTGTTGTTCTTTTTTTGTCCGTGTTCGGTTTCTTTTAATCTGTTGTGGTGATTCGTGGAAGAGAAGTAATAATTCTAAGTACTTGGTCTTCGTTGCGCAATAATTTACGAAACGATAATATTTATGAATTGGTGACAAGTTTTACTATAACAAATTTATGTCGAATATGATAAATAGTCGATTTCTAGGATCATGCATGTTTTCGTAACAAACTAGTTTTTATACGTCGTGATTTATGAAATTTCGCTAATAATGTTAAATAGTACAAAAAGACTGTGATGATTTTATATCTAGTAACCGTAGGATCGTGTTCACTGTAAGGTGTAATTGATATTTGTCTGAAAATGGACTTCTTAGTTATTTTTGTTCGAAGTAGTTTCTGACAAGAAATTATGATTCTCTTATTACATATTACATCAGGATTTTTTAAATTGAAAAGTCAGTTTTTGAATTATGAAGGTATCATTCTGTACTTTCATGCTAACACGCGGTATAAAATTATCGCGCAGTTATAACAGTGAATTATTGGAAGCAAGCAAATAAATCTCGTATTAAAATTATGATTGTCATTGCTATCAGTATAGCAGGTTGTAAGAATAATTCTGAGGTATAGCTCATTTAATCACTACATGGTCATTTCTTTTTCGAGTATAAGCCTACCCTGATGGAAAATCATAAACAGCTTAAAGTGATTTCCGACTGCAATACGTTCTTTTAATTGACAATCTGTTTTCATATCGTGATACATTATTCCGTGCTTTTGTGCCAGGAGAACATAAAATATTGCGGAATGTATTAAAATACTAAATTATTTGAATCACGCGAATAAATTCTGTATTAAAATCATGATTAGTACTGCCACTCCTACGAATAGAGCAGGTTGTTGGTATAATTCTGAGATATAGCTCATTTAATCGTTATATCATGAATATTACAAATTTGCCTGCGGGACTTGACACGTTTCATACTGTATTTATTAGCCGGATGCAAATAACTTGAATATTCTAATATTTTGAGCAACGTACCATCTCGAATCTTTCTCCAATGAGTCACGAAATCATTTCATCAAAGTTGTGTTACGTATATAATGAACAAAAAATAATACAGATTGTGCTTTTGTAGCAACTAAACTAACAAAACTGCGAATGCTAATACATAAATATGCAGAAATATATAAAATATATATTGGTATGTTAAAATGTATAAAATTTCCAACTGTGTACGTAATTCGTTTCTTGGATGACCAATTTAATATTGGGATATTGAAACACTTTTCAGACATTACTTTATTTATAACGAGAAAGGGAAAAACCACTATTTCGATAAATTGGTTTTTAAATTAACTTAAAAATACCATATCCATAAAACGGAAATTAAACAATAGGAACGAAGTGATTTAAAATAGATCGAAAGAAAAGAACAAGATTCTAAATAACATCTTATTCTTTTCTCTCTTTCGAAAGTCGCTTCGTCGCGGCACGGCGTTATTCTGGCGGAAAAACTCGTGACAATTAAGGAAGCTGGCGAGAACTCAAACATTTGCATAACGTCAGATTTACGAGAGTCGTTGCCTCCGCGGAATTATCATATTTATACGTTACTTAACGCGGCTCCCGTGTATTTCACGCCGAAAAGTTGCCGCGAGCCAGAGCCCACGGTGGTCGACAACGATAACTTCTCTCGCGATTAAAAGTTTCCAAGGCTTGTCTCTTGGAACTCCTCGAAACCGAGTAGTTTCTGATATCGAAACCCGAGGCCGGGAAAACAGAGGGGACACTGCAATTGGTTCGCTCGGATGCTTTCATAAGGGGGCGCAGATTCTGCGACGAGAATCGATGACGAAATTGAAACTCCGGTGAAACAATGAGACGTAGAAATCGTGGCGCAGGAATAAAGGGAAAGTAAGGTGCGTAGAACGGAGTGAAAAGTTGGAAAAATCGAGTGGAAAGTAGGCCTCCGATGGAGCAACGTGTCCCGAGGAGAAGCGAAGACACTGACGAGATCGATCCACTTTGTCAGCGTGAAAGACGGGGGTGGAACTCGAGACACGGAGGGGTTGGCCGAGTCCCTTTTTAAAAAGGAGCCAACCAAAGGGAGCCTGCCGGTACTTTGGACCGCGTTGAAAATCTTTCTCTTTCTCTGGCTCGTTTCAATAGATTCCGTGGTATATACGTCTGGTTAGGTGTTTACTCGCGATAGTAAGGAGAGTTTTCTCGTGGACTGAAAGAATGAAACCCCCTCGGCGAATGGGAATAGAAAAAGGTGGATGTCGTTTAGTGGCGCGTGGGGCGTGGCGATCTCTATTTCGAGGACCACAGCTTCTCCCAGTAAGCTTTATTGCATAAAGAAGGCAAAGTTGCCATGAATCGAGGTCGCAAACAAAAAGTGTAACGTCGAACAGGGTTCGTTCCAGTCTGTGCATCGGTGCTCGCATTTTTACCGCTAGTCCGTTAAGCCGCTTACTTATCTCCTTTATCGAACCCTATTAGGGCTAACAGGAATATCCGTTCCTCGATAACGAAAACGCTCCGTTTATCGGTCTAGGTAAACTGCACACGGTCTGATCCGATCTATCTGATAAACGGCCGATGTCGATCACCGCGAATCGCCCGATCGATCGTCGAGATCGTTTTAATTGTTTCTTCTAGATGATCTTGATAGGTTTTCTGGTTTCCACGGAGCTTCGAGATTGTTCGGAGATTAGTCAAGCTATTTGAATTCGAATTTATGCAAATCGAGTTACTTGACTTTGAACCATTTAATTGAAGACCTAATCTGATTTCAAGTGTACATAATAGAAACTGGTGCTATTAGATTCTGAAAGGGTCGTTTAAAAAAAGTTGGTTTATGAGTTAATCAGCAAGCATAAAATGACATTACGTTATCTATCGACTGTTATTCTTATCGAGTCAAGGAATAGTTGCTAAAACCTCTATCACATTTAAGTCTGTCTGCTTAGAAAAATTTAAATTTTATTTATCTATCGTTAAAGTTATAGAAATTAATGTTTCAGAAATTACGTGAAACTACGTAAATAGCAGGTATTTCCGTTTGAATTAAAAATAATTATATGAAAGATGTGAATGTAAAAGCGATAATAGTAGAATAGTTTCAAGTTGGTTAAACTCGGAAAACTTGGTTAATCAGGATGAGGTTTCTTTAGGTTTGTAAGGTGCAAAAGATTTTCTGTGTCGATTATGCTGGACAGATTCGTATCTTTGTCGCGTATCGTTACGTTCACCTTCGGACGACATTTTTTTTAGTCTCGTTCATTAAACGCGGTGACTCATGACGTCGAGCTCGTTATGCCTCGTCATAATTTTCTCGAGTACTCTGAGATTACGACGCGCGATAAATCCATAACGGCTTAGGAATTCGTGGCTATTCGTGGGCCTCGTTTGTCAACCATTTCCGTGCGCTTTGTTGCCTGCTAAGTGGCTGAAGAAATCGGAACTGGCGCCGTACTTAAATTTCTGGTTTTAGCTGTGATATCTGAAATCTCCGAGATTTCATATACAGATCTCCATAGTTCTTCATCACTGGACATCGTATCATAACAGTGTGATTATATAACTCTCTGTTGGAAGTCGTATTGTATTGTATTGGATAAAGTATTAGACATTTTGGAATATTCGTATGTTTATTCAAATTAATTTAAAAATATCGTTTCGATACACGACATCTTTTTATATCATAGAATTGTATATATTTGACTTATTTTTTCTTTATATATACACCTACGTATATACTTACATACAAGTCTGAAAAGTTAAATTGATCAACTGCACCCCTTGTTAATTATCCTAATCACATTACATAACTAGAAAATTAATATTCAATTCCCAGTAAACAAATTACTCAATGTCACAAGTTGGTCGCAAGAAAATTACATAAGGAATAGTGATTTCCAAGATGAATTTAAAAATAGTTTGTAATACTAGCAATTTATATACTTTTCAATCTATGAAATTGATCAGAGTGATTTCTCAGCAGCTCGAAGAGAGGCATTCCGTTCTGTGAGAATTTCTAGTTTTCTCTTGAGCATAGACACTTACCTCTAGATATACGAATCTAAAATATGTACATATACTTAAATATACTTTACATGGATAACTGTAATTTAGATAACAGGATAAAGATGATATGTACCTTCATAAAAGTCAACATCATTTCTCTCTAAAGATTACGTACACATTTTTAGCCATTTCAAAGCAAATACCTTAAAACATTTCGTTTCAACACGTTCATTAATTGCGACGTTAATTCATTATCCTGCAATCTCCCAATTCGTTTACAACCTTCCAACTCATTCGCAACTATCTTCATCAGTGTCCCCACGATTCTTCGATATCCTTCCGGAACACTAACTCCACACCTCTTTACTTACGTCCACCCATTTGCCTGCCGTTCCTCGAAACCCCGGAACAATAGCAAAATCGAATCGAAACTTGCCGCTTAATTGCTCCCGACAGAATTCGGCCCGTGCCGGTTCTAATCTTGTTTCGAGTTTCTGAAAACACGGTAGCCCATCCCTCTCCGGTCCCGTGAAACATTTTATGCAACCATCGGACGCACAATGGACGTCTCAATTCCTGGCCGATCCACGAGACGCGAAGTTTCGCTCGGCGAAGCACGCGGCGACATATTCGTGGGGTTCTGTCGACGGAACAAAATCCATTTGTCTCGCATCGGGCCGGGTACCGGCCTTAAAAAGCCTTTCCATCTCGCCTCTTTGCCCGTCTCCGCTCGACGGCCGGATGAAAATTACTCGTAACAAGATTTATTTCATTTAAATGAGGATGTGCGCTAGGCGCCCGGCTAGAGACATTCCATTTCGCTTAGTCATTCTTTTTCTTCCAATTTTTTTCTTTCTCCGAATCCTTTCTTCTCGTTTTTGTTCACATGGTCGCCACCGGTTAAATAACGCGGCCGTGCAGTCGGCCATCTCGAAGGCGTGAAACGAATCGTCCTTTAGCGTGCTCTTCCCCGACTATAGAGAGACAGGTCGACGATCGATCGATCCGACTTTCTCCCCTCCTCGATCGGAATATGTCTGTCGATAACAGGCAGATTTCACCCCCTTCTACTATCCTGCCGCGTGTACGCGAGTCTTAAAGCGTGTAACGTGTATCAGCCGAAAGGACGGCTGGAAGGCTGAAGCTAATTTAACTTCAAAGCGTCTCGTTGCTCCATTCGACTACACTGGTTAAGAATTATATCTATGTTTCACCGTGGTTCATTCAATTACCAAACTTTCTCTTAACCCGGCTGTCCATCTATTTCGCATTTTCTACACGCAGCTCACACGCCAGGCTGGGAAAATTTGTCCCAGATCTTTCATGCTAGGCGGCTTACCCAACACCCACTACGGAGAGCCATAAATCAGCGTCAGCCGACTCGCGTTCCGGCGAAACCTCGGAATCATTCTCTAATAAGCCGTCTAAAATAACCCGCTAGTGAAACCTCGAGGAATAGCGCGATTCTGCGACTGGAACCCAAAGAGAACTTATTAGATCGTCATTTCCACGAAAGAAGTAGTTCGTTTCCTTCCATTATCGACGTCTTCGATCGAACTTTCGGATGCATCGCGTGCCAGAGGGACTAGGTAGTAAATGGGAATCAACTCTCGTCAGTGGAAGAACGTCGATACGTGGCATCCACTCAAAGACTCGTCTTTTGCCCTTACGTTCGCGAAACTTTTTCATTCTGATCGCCTGTAATGTGTATGATGCATGCTTGGATATTTTTCAAGAGTGACGTAACTGAGAAAAGTAGGTTTTCATAGGAAACTGTGTAAAATAGAAAGCTTGAGTTGGGAAATTATGAATTACTTTAATAGCATTTAATAGAATATTGTCTATGCGTATTGCCTACCATCAGAAGATGGATTAAAAATATTTCGAATTTTACATTTTGGTTTGACATATTGTTCTGGTTATATAATACAACGAGATTCATTAATTACGCTAGAATCGCTAGAAGGCTGACTTTATATAGAAAATTGTTTTAAGCTGCGTAGATGAATTTTAATAAACATCTAAATTCTAGTAATGACTCTTCGATGAACGTAATAAATTTCTACAAATATAACTTATATATAATCGCATAAACGTATCCGTCTATATTTCAAATAAGTATGAAACGATTCAACGCGTATCGTCGATAATACATGCAATACGAGGGACACGTTATAACAGAATAGCCATAAATCCAGTCTGAGAAGGTGCTGGCATCTCGTCGTAAAAGAATACCTACGTAAGAGGCGTGTCGGGGCGAGGCATCAGGGCGCACGTTTTCGAGCTATATTCCTGCGTTTGGGCGAAAACTTTGCCCGTATAAGTCGACGTTCGCGATCGTATAAACCTGTAGCCGTTGGATGTGTTGCGACTATCGTTAGGAATCGGGCCGGTGAATATTTCATAGCCTCAAGGTATTGCCCAGTCAGTGGCGGCAATTTGTGCGTTGCCTCGAATTCGCGGCCGGTAATCTGCATAAATCGGCTTGTTACTCTCGCGGAGGACTTTTTAAAAAAGTAACTCGCCTACCGTCGGAAGTTTGTTCGAGGAGCTTCTGAGTTACGAGTGGCTGTTCGTTTGCTGCGTCTTGGAACTTTTCGTAGCAGATTCGATCCGCCAAGAAACACGAGGGACCAAGGCGTTTGTATCGCCAGTTGTATTTGAGTTACAGATCTTTCGGGGGAATTTCATTGGCCCGGAACCATTGATACGATTGCCTGCGAGTAGTTTATCTGTTCTTTAATCCGGGTCTCGATCGAGATCCCGTCCGTTGTCTAGGGTCGCTTTTTGTGTTTGATCGAGTACAAAGCAGTTGTGTTAATCCTGTCGACTGAGTGAAGAAAGTAGATTGGATATTATTGACAGTGAACTACGTTTTCATGTAGTTTCATTTTTTCGTGTAGGTCATTTTTCAACCATCGTTTCGTTTAGGGAAGCTCAACGTTTCTCTCAGTTCTTTCGAAACAATTTGAAAACATTAACCGTATGTTAACATTAACCGGAACGGATATTTGGTTCAAACAGAAACGACTTTAGGATGGCCGGCGATGCTCTTATATTTGTATGAAAATCAAGCGTTGAATTAACTGCGCCATCTCAGCAGGACGGAACCATTAGACGGCAAACAAGAGGCGGACATTACGCGCGATGGCGCGTAAACGGTTCAAGAAAATTGCCTCGTCGAAAGTAGAACGGTGTTCCGATTGAGATTTCGATACAACTGGCTACGAATTAAAAAAGGTGACGCAACATTGTGTTAAAATATAATTTCCAACCGTTAATCCTTTCGATACGAAGGGTGTATAAACATGAAGAACACAGGTGAAAAATATATGTTATACATATATACGTAGTCCCTGTTTTCTTTTTTTTTTTTTTTTTATAGAAGAGCAATTTTATTTTATTGAAGCTATCTTTTCATTTTTATATAATTTTAATATTCCATACGTGCTTTTGTCGTCCTGAACATTTAAAGAGTCTCTCTTAAAGAATTTTTTGACTTTATCACTCGTTTTTAAATTACTTATTCTTTCGAATTGAATCGAATCTGAAACAGAATGGATTTATCGCGTTTACTTCTTACGATCTTCGATTAATTTATCATATTTTTCTCGTATAATCATCAAATGTTTAGGTGTAGTTTTTCTATTAATGAAAACTGCTTTGCTGAAAGTACTTCAGTTTCATGTGTGACGTATCGAAAAGTTGTTGAAAGTTTTCACGAAGAACGAAGGAAAAAATGGTTCTTTGAAATCTTTGTGAATTTTCCCCTCGTTGTTTGCCACGTATGTAAATGTATCTCGAGTTTCCTGCGACGATCCAGGAGCCTCGATTTTTTCCCCCATACTTAGGTCGGTCCCTCCGTTCGAAAAACTCTTTCTTCCGGCGGCCTTTCTGTCTCGACCTCTCGATGCTGCATTTTAGACGCGATAAAGAGCATAGGATGGAAGATCAGCCGGCATAAATTCGCCGGTGTTGGAGAAGGGTGCCCGTCAGATCATCGGAGTAGATCTACTTGGTGCAAATTCGAGGCTCTTCGGTGACATCGATTGTCAGCGCGCTTGTCAGCCATACTTTCACCAGGACGTGGCACGTCGAGATGGGGACAATCCCCGATCGAAGAAACAGAATCTTGTTTTCCTTTTTGTCTTCTTTTCCGTGTCCCACGTGACGAGACTAGTCGACATCTGTCGCGTGTCATACGGAAGGACACGTGTCAACGCGCTCGTAAACGCTCGTCAACCAAATTTGATCTCTCTGGTTTGTACGTCTGGTTCAAACTGTTCGTCGTTTTCAAAAATGGTAGGAAATACGTACAGTTACTTCGCGAAATATTCGGATGGTAAGAACATTTGAATACCTATATTGTGAAGTATCTAATGGGGTCCTAATTGTCGAAGAATTTGGTCGAACTCCGTACCGCTAGTTTAATACATTTTTATTTTACTTTTACAAGTAGTTGTACAAAATGTTTATATATATAATATGTTCATTTATTTCGAGATAAAGGTATTCGTTTATCGGTTTATTCAATTTCAAAGTAATTTAGTAGAAATGCTTCTTTAGAATCACTGATATAATTGTAATATTTAAGCATATTCTAGCCACGAGAAAACGTAATATTACATCATCAACTGTTGATGAATTGATATAGTTACATTATCACACGGAAAAAGGAAATAACCTAAATAAAGCAAGAATGGTACTATAAAACACTGAGCAAGATAAATTAAAAATTCACCAAGCTAATTTAAAAGCCACTAAGATTAGGACTAACGAGATTAAAGTCGGAAAAAAACAATAGTAAATACGCAGACGACCAAAGAAAGATTAGTCGTAAACTGAGTTATATCATTTTTATGGAAGCAGTTAGACTGCGAGCCTGGCCAGGTGGTAGGTTGGTAATTAATTACAAGAACGGCATAAACTACGACATTTTTCAGTGTTATACGTATGTTCTGTAATTAATTAGAATTCAGACGTGCACGTGTGAGACGAAGCATCTTAATTAACAGGACTCTGCGTCGCTTTTTACTCGACCGCGTAAGAAGGCAAGCGACTGTTATTTAGCGGAGACGTACCGTGACGCGGCTTTTCGACCGGATAAAGAGCTGGTGGTGACCGTAAAAGACAAACGCTCGAGTGTTCCAAGTCGCGTGAAAGCTATTTGTTAAGTCAAGAAAAGTTAAAACACGGGTGAATTGCGGTTTACGCGAAATTTGCGTGATCTGCGGTTAGGAGCTACCTTTCATTCAGCCCAGGATCGAACCGGTCTGCTCAATTTTTCTGCCTTTCTTCGTGGTCGAAGACATGGTTCGAGCTGCGTTCAAGGTCTGATAAACAGAGATAAGAGCGATTTTTATGGGCAGCGCGTTACGAAATTCGGAGGTTGGCCGATGTTTGTCGCAAGAGATAAGATGTTAACGTCTCTTTGTGTCCTTCGAGCTGTTGAAACCTTCCTTTCATGATAGTTTTTGCTCGATAGAGTGGAAAGTATAGGAAGTAGGTATCCGGTTATTCAGAAAGATCGTTAGAATTGTTATTTGGTAGTCTTATTGGATATTTTTTAGAATCTTATTTAATATTTTAATATTATTACAAATGACGAAAAGACACATGTTTCGCTTCAAAACCAAATAGGAAGATAATTTTGTCATGGCACTGATTGATAACACACTGAATTTTAGAACTTTAGAATTATGTTCCATATAAAATGTTTCACTTGTCATGCTCTTTCTCCATACTCTTCATTTATATAAACAAATAATATTTATTGATTATTTATTTCGATAGGAAGTTGGCAATTTTCGTTTATTTATCTTAAGGAGTGATAGGAATATTCTCTTTAAACTGAAATCTTCAAACTTGCATCTCATCTTTTATTGAAGAATCGATCCTTCTCTTCATAAGTATGATCGGTTAAAACAAAAATCGATCAAATTACAGTGAAATAACTATTAATCGGAATTTTTCCTTTTTTTCTTCTACTTTCGATTTACAATTTATTCAAAAGAAGCAACTTTGAAATTTTTCTGATCAGAAACGGAATTCTGCTCCTTTTTCCGATCTGGTTCCTTTCAACAGATAACACGAGTTTCTCAAGATCTTCTTCTCGCTGAAAGTTTCACGTGCAAGTTGTCGAAACGAGAATCGAAGTTCAGACGGGACTCGTTGAGTTGCATCACGTTTCGATCGATTGCTCGGCGAGTTAACGCGCGTCGGCCGAATTATAACGACGGACGCGTACGCACCTTGTCACACGGTACGCCGATTTCTATCGGAAATTCTCCGTGTTTGGTGACACACAAAGAGAACGTGAAAGGGAGAAAAGGAGAGAGAAATATCGTCAGCAGACTTCAAACGCGTGCACTCGTACGCCGCGTTTCTCGCATTACTTGCACCATAAAATCTCGAAAGAGGAACCACGGGGAAACAGGGCCACCCTGCGCGTTTTACGGCCGCCGATTTGAATTTTAAATCTTCCACCCGGCTTTTGCGTACTTCGCTAATTTTCAGCGGCATCATCGTGTCCGCTCAGGCTCTACCGGAAAAATAATTTATTCGACTTTCTTTTTTCGCCGGTTTGCAGATCGTACGCTATTCAATTGCCGGTAGTACGATCCATAGTAAACGAGGGAAAATGTTTCGAGAGGGATTCTTCTTTTTCTACCAACGAGTTCGCGATGCGTTTCGTGGCGAAACCAGTGAAATAGTGATAATTCAACGATTCTATATGTTCATTTGTATCCGGAGAAAATATGTTGAAACGAAGGATTAAAATACACTGCGTCCTGTAACGTGTTGAATTATAAATTTTGTTAATTCTTTTATACGATATTCTTCGTAAAATCATACCTGTTGGATTCATTTGGATAATCGCGTAATTGTTCGGATACATTTATCCTTCCTGCGTTCAGATATCTTTCGTCACAAATATCACATTCGGAGAAATTGTATTTCGCGAGATGAATATCATAAGTATCATTTTTAAACTTTGTTTCGAACGATCGACTTTTTAGATATATTTTACGTCAAGTTTTATAATGAAAGACACTTTCTATGCAATAGTTGCAGACTGACTTGAGAAAGCACCTGGTATGTTGCAACAGGTTGATTCCAAAGTTACCCTAATAACTTACACTGTCTTATATATAGTCGGTCATAAAGGTACTTATTAGATTACGCTAGATATTTTGTATATTTTATTTAAAATCGTAAAACAGCAGGAAATCCGATATAGAAGACATTTATTTCTGGAAGATATTTATTTTTTTTACGTTCCAAATATAGCGTGAAAGTTTGAAAATAAAGTATGACGTTATCCTATATTTGACATCGTTTCCCGACTCTAATTTTTAGTACTAAAACTTAATTCCTTACCTTTATGCTTTATCACTGACATATTCCTCGCCGCTTTTTTTTTTCGATTCCAGTCCAAAAAATTTTAAATATTTTATATTACAAACCTGCTTCACAAACTGCGTCTAAAATATTGTGCCAGTTAAATATTTTTACGATCAATTGCATCAATTGTATCAGAAATGTATATACCATCCGCTTTTTTATTTTTATCAAAGTCTCAATACAAAAAAAAACCTGTTTTATTCTCACGTACAACAAAAAGGGACACGAATTCTATTTAGTCGCAAGTTACAAACCGCGCATCCCGTCTATTGATTTTTCATCACGAGACTGGAGGAACGAGCGCGTGTCTGTGTGAATCTCTTTTACCGTGGCGCATTCCATTTATAGATTCAAATGGAAACACCCTATGAATCTCGAGCGTTCGTACTCGACGCATCGTCGACGTAATCGTCCAGCGCAGCAGGTACCCCCATAAATTTCGTGAACATTATTATTAATAAAAGCAGGGCATAAAAGCGACCAGGACGTTTACCTAAATTTCCCCGGCGTTTTCAACGGCGACGACAACAAGTACTGTTTTTATCGGCGGAGCTACGCCTGTTTTCCTTCTTTGCTCGTAAAAATAATCGTCCCAGAAAATCATTCGAATTCATGCTCTACCGATAAGGGTGGAGAAAAGAAAGTGCGTATAACAATCGTAAAAGAGAAAAATCGGACCACGTAACGAGCGATGGGTGTAAAAAGCACATGCTCGTTAATCGTGATTGACAAGGATTGGTACCGGTGTTACGCGAACATTTAATTGCTCGAAATGACGTACAGCGAAACAATGCGTGTAACACACTTGTTCTATAGGATTGTGTTCATAAAGTATAATCCGCGTGTAAAATGGTCGCAACACCCGTTATTTCCGAACGGGCAAATCCTTTTTACCGAAACTCGCTGTAATCCGTTGATTTATGCTCGATATTGGCGTTAAATAGTTCGCGGTTCCAATATCTGCTAACGTCGTGAAAGAACACAGTGATCTCTTTTTATTCATCTGACGTGTTTTGATTTGGATTAATGGGAATTTATATCATCGCGTATTGTTAAAATTCTTTTGTGATACTGATTTTCTAACTGAGTCTTATCGAATTGAAATATAAGAAATTCCAACGCAAATTTCAATTTTCGAGGAGTAGTTCATAACAACGGAAAAATTTGATCGGATTAAATTAAAATACCGATCGAAGGGAGAAATATATAATTTCGTGGTATGCTGGATAATGAGTTCAGATACCATATCTCTATAAACGAACTATCAAAGTCAACACACGAGTAACAGAAACAATTTTCTCCCTTTGAAATTTAGGAACTAAAAATTTACTCGTATTCTGAACGTTATGAAACTCTTTTGAAACATCGCGAAAGCTAAAGAAAACTATATTCAGGGAAATATATCCGGAAGCAGAGTCGACACGGAATGACCTGTCTGACATTCGAGGTTATAAGAAAGGAAGTTCCCTTGCTGTCATTCTCGATCTAGCCGTTTCAATCTCGTCGGAAGGGGTACGTCTTCTTTCACGTGACTTTCTTCTTCTTTGAATGATAAGGGGAGAACAAGAGAATTCGTCGACTTCACTTCGGTTCTTTCGCATTCTCTCCGAAGGCGAGGTTATTTCGTGCAAACTCTTGTCGTGCAAAAGCCTTCTCTCTCTTCTGGCCGTCTGCTTAACCGTACGGTGCCGCGATCTCCCAAGAAACGCCTCTAAACTCTCTGAGATTCCTACTTTCTGCCGTTCTTGATATTGATTACGTTAATAAAACACGCAGGGTAAACAACGTAGCCGTATAAGCTTAGGGAAATTTCGCCTCCTAAAAATATGGTATAACGCCGGCGAAAAATGATCTCGAGGCATTTTATTTTGGCTTTTCCTGCAACTTTATTAAACTACATAGATATATGGAGGGCAATTGATACGATAATATTACTGAAAGAACGAATTACGATTTAGGAGTAATTATTTTTGACTTAATGCTCTTTGAATTATGCTTATTAAATGGATTGTGTTTATTAATTGGAGTATAGCTTTCGATACGGATTGCATTTTATGGTACACATTAATGTTGAGAAAGGGGCTGTAAAGCGATAAATGTTATGTTCGTTTGCTTTCTTTATTCGAGAATGAATAAATGCGGAAATAAGGCTCAAAATCAGAGTTTCGATAGTACACTTTTATCAATTTTTTGTATTTTACATAAAAATACAAATAAGAACATTTGTCTCTTGATTGTTTACACGTGTACATTTACAAAAGTGTAAATCACGTACATACTCTAATTAAGACACTAGTTGGATTAAGAAAAGACGCTCGATGTTCCGATTGTGAAGAATATAACCACGAATTTCATTGAACATTGGTCATAACAACGGAATATTTTCTGATAACTATGTGTATTCATAAACAAATTGGTTTCTGTTTAACATTAGTAATAATGGATTTCAGATTTCTCGTTTTTGTGATTACTTAAAACACGCTATAAATGTGCATTTGGTGAAATTGATGTTGACTTTTATTGAGATGGAAACATAATTATACCCATTTATTCTCATTACACTTCAATTATAATTATTTATGTGCAGTATATTGTATTTAATATGTCACGTAGTTACGTAATTTTAGTATTAACATGTATGAACTGTTCAGAAACCACTGATCAACTATATAAATTAAAAGAATACGCAAGTAATAATTTTGCAGATATTATTTATTAAAACGTAGCTTGAAATTTACGATAATTTATTCCACTTCTTTATCGTAAGTAACTGTACGGTACTAAGCCATTTATCTTTTAAGAAGTACAGTCATGCACACGGATAACGAAATTAAAAATTTATAAAAAGTGGAGTTCATCAATTTGGTTTCTGAGAAGCTCATATATCAAGACGTAGGCATTTGCTAATTTATTGAAGCTATTACTTCGTACATGTCTACTTTTTCAATTAATTACTAGAACATGGAAAAGATATTTCTGTTGGACTAAATCGATATATGAAAACAAATCGTTAGAGAATATACGGTAAAATCTTATATTATATCGATAGACAGTTGTACTCTGCTCTTAGTTAAAATTGTCTAATAGTTTGTCATTTTTAAAATACATTTAAATGTTAATTCCTTTTACCCTTGAAGTACAGTTATATCATAAAGACTTATAAAATTGGATTGGACGAAGAAAAACAGAGATTGCATAGAGAAAATGATAAAACGTCAATTTTCTTTAGTTTTGAAATGGTACATAAGCCATTTTAAGAGGGGTAGGATTACTTTAGATTAAAAATTGAACGAATTTATAAAAATGATGAAACCATCCTGATTTCTGAGACTTATATAAGCATTCCTTTGATCAAGATCGGATGATCGTATCTGCATAAACTTTTATATTTTCGAAATCTTCGTTTCACGAAAAAATCACGTTTTAACAGACCACTCTGTCGAGTCCTCTGTCGTTTATCTAGCATTTCCTTCTCAAAACGCGTTGGC
The DNA here is from genome assembly GCA_029958995.1 of Bombus sonorus. Taxonomy (NCBI): domain Eukaryota; kingdom Metazoa; phylum Arthropoda; class Insecta; order Hymenoptera; family Apidae; genus Bombus; species Bombus sonorus. Next base: position 9,381,016 of record JARWAU010000009.1, on the reverse strand, counting down.
ACAGCTTGGTCGTTAAAGTTGGCGACACCCTGTATAAATCTGCTGAACAACGCGGCGATATTTTTCTCCGCGAGGTGTGCAGCGCCGTGCTTGATTCATGAATTCGCTCCGATCATAAACTCCAAGGTAATGGCGAATAGGATACAAGGTAATAAACGGTCTTCTATCTTGAGCAAGGGTCAGACAAGTTTCTCCCTTTTCCTCCCCTACTCTCCTATCCGCGAAGACGTCCTCCGACGCGTTTATCTATTCGCTCGCGAGTCCTCGTGCGTAAAGTTAAATTGGCCCGGGGAACGACAAAAGCGTGTAGACCGACATCGCGAACGAAACGAAACAGCGAATATTGTTAACGACTTTGTTCGCTTCTGAGCACGCCCCGGCCGATAACATTTTCATTTTAATACGTTCAACGTAAATCATCCGGCTGGCGACTTGGATGAAATATGGAAATTTCGTACGCACCTCTTCCTCTTGTCTTTTTCGTCGCATTTCTTTTTTCGAATCTTCTTCTTGTCCCTTCCCATCGGCGAGCCATTATCGGAATATAAATTCACCGAGTTCGTTCGCTGTTTATACGCGAGGCTCAAGCTAAACGCGCAGACGAGGAAAAATCGTGCAATACCGAGGGAGATCGCGAAACACACGCTGCGCTTGGGACCTTTATATTTTACGTGAGTTCTGACCTCCCATTTGTCCGATTTCAGTCATGCGACTCGTCCGCTCTTTCATACCTACGTTTTCTCGTTTCTCCCTGTTCGTTGATATTTTTTTCCCTTTCTTTCTTCTTTTTTTCTCCCCGTTTCTTTCGTTTGGTCCGTATGCTCCGATTCGCGCTTCTCCGCGGCTCTCTCCGCCACGTCGGGTCCGGCTTCCATTTAAATTCATTAGTCCATTCACGATTCCTTCTTTGTTCTTGTTTCGCCCGCTGCTCGACCCTTGTCACCTATTCGATGAAGTAGGTTGTAGTTCTCGGCCTTCACTCCACTCGAGCCTCGTGCATTTCATTGTAAGGACCTGCACGAGCTTGCCTGGAAATTCTCGCCGATCGTGATTTGCACTGAACTTGCGAGGTGTGCTCGGAATGGTGACCTATCTCTGCTTTCTTTTTCACTCAGAACTCGAGGGGATTCGTTGTATGGAAAATAATTATGATTCTTTTTAAGAAAGTTGAAGAGAGTTCCTATTCTTACATTTGGTCTTTAGAAAGTGTGTAACGTTATATAACGGCATAAATTTGAGGGTGTAATATTTTAGGAAAGTAGACAAATATTACATTATTTATTCTTGATTGAAACGTTTCCGTAATTTTGCTTCAGTCCTCTAGTATAGCATTATATGTTTTAGCGATTATACGGTATACAGTGTCTATTCGAATAGTATGAAATTAAACTAATATTATTCGTTTCTTATAACATTTCGCGGATTCATGACTATTTTCAAAATGTTTATACCTTCGAATTCATCTCAGATTTTATATTAAGATACTTCTTGGCAACTGAATAATATAAAAGCTAAAAAATCATCAAATACAGATTTACTATATTCTTCTCGCGAAATCTTTAATTTCTTCTTCTTACAACTAAATTAAATTCTACTTACAAAAAATTTAAAGTCTTTCCTTGCCACGAAGCAATCGCTAAAATTTTATTCAACCGCGACACAAGTTTTGCTCGAATCTGAAGCCTCGAAGCTAATTTCCTCTCCCGCAAGCTAATTCAAGTCACTTCGCCAAACATAAAATACCTCGAAAAACCGTGAAGTCGGAGGAAATACACAGGCTGCAGACGTTTCGGCCAGATTTATTTATCCCCGCCTACCAATCGAAACGAAAGGAGACCACGGTTACGTCCTCGTTCCTTTAAATTTAGTCCTAACCTCTGACAGAGGCGTCCAAACGGGAGAAGCATTAATAACTCGGTGACGACGGGCGGCCTTCGAGCGACACTCGTCGGACATCGTGCGACGAAAATGTTCGTCGATGATCGCCGCGGCGTTTAATTTATAGAGAGAAAGATGTGAAACGAGGGAGGAAAGGACCGCGCGGCTGCCTGGTCCATCGTGGCAGTTGAATTATTCATGCTTCTGCCATTGAACCGATGATAAGGAGGGCTGAATAGGGAGCCGCGGATCCTCGTAAATTTCAATTTACAAAACTGTTAACCGTCCGACCGTACGTTCGGTTTTTACCTGCCTGCGACTCTTTTTTTTTTAGCAATTTCTATGCCCGCACGTATGTATAAAGACTGGTACACAAAAATCGTGCGATTCTATCAAGAAAGAAAAAGGCAGAGACAGGGCGAAAAAGGAGAATCGTGACCCGGTGATTATGCAAATATTATGAAAAACAAACCGATTTAAGGGCTTATAAGTTGCCACACGTTTCGCTTCGCTAATTTCTAGTCACATAGAGTAAGGCAAAATATTATCCGAAAGATATTCAAATTGGCGTGTAAATTTTTTGCTGCGCGAGAGAGTCGGAATTAATACAGAGACTATTGGAAACAGCGTTCAACAAATATAAATCGACCTTAAAATGTGCGTGTAGATTCCTTTCACCGTAGTAATTTCTCGAAATTACCAAGTCCCGGTTGAAGATACTGGACCACGGTTAAATTCCATTCTCCCGAAAATCATGATACGAGTAAAGAGGCCCATTTCGTGATTTTGTTGCACTTTTCGCCGAGCACTTGCCCGGCAACCGGTTGCGCACCGATTTTCGCCTCGCCCTTTACGCATACAGTCAAGCGCCATCGATCTCTCTCGCTCTTTCACGGCTGTCGTCGTGTACGTGCATGTTCCGTTCCACCTGTCCTGTTTTACCGCGTTTCCGTCGTGTTGTACCTATAAAACGAGCCCTAGCTGGCTCCCATGGGGTCGTGCTAATGCTCGCCGAGAGGATGAGAAATGCCTATGCGTGTACGGGGAACCGGCACACAGCCGCGTGACCGCTTCCATGTCTTTCTGTCGATGTATAAACACGTGGATGTGTTTCGTCGTATGGTTGTGTATGGTTGTATGTGGATAGATTTGAGAGGCGTGTGTTAGCTCGCCCTATAGGGGGTATTTCGCATACCTCAAGCGGTGGCTTTTCTTCCCACGTTTTGAGGGGTGAAAATGTGCCCCTGGCGAGCAGGAAGGGTAGGTAATTGTTTTGCTCGAACTATTCCTGTCCTCGTTCCTCATTCCTGCGAGGCTCCTCTTGCCATATGACCCTTCAACTATCTCCCTCGCGGATAGCACCCTTTCAGATATGGCGGAAAAGGCGCTGGCATTAAGTCGTTTCCCGCAAACGGGTATTTTTCCCCCCTTTTTTTCGGTTCAATTTTTCTTCCTTTCTCTCGTTTAGCGTGTTGAAACGTCTTGCTCTCTTTTTACCTTCCTCTCTTGCGAAAAGAACTTACCTGCTGCTCGATGACTGGTGTGTCGGGGGAAATGGAAAACACACGCGGTTCTGTTCGCTTTTGCGAGTCCACGTGTGCTTTTCTCCCTTTCGTGGCCGCTGCCTTTGAAATTTTAGTGTTGTGGATTCTCTTCGTGTTCTTCATCTCTTTTATTTTCTGCTAGCGTTTTTCCCTTCTTTCTTTTTTAATTGAAAATACACCGCGTTGAAGTTAAAAACGCGGGCACTTTTGCGTGAGGTGGCCTTTCCGAGCTTGCTCTCTGATGCGCATTGTATATCTTGAGAAGCCTCTTGCGGACGCACTTTATTTTTCCGTTAAACAATGCTGCTCTGTGTCTTTGGTATATCATTTTTGATGAATGGTGAATGGGCTATGTTCTGCATAGAAATTCAGTACTGAAAGAAACACGAAAAAAGGAAGACGATATAATATATGTCAGCATGAGAGTAAAGATCAAATGATTTAACTAACGTTAAATATACTTCGCATCTGAATTGGCACTTTCATGTAGGAGAACAAGTAATTCAGGAAATTGTTCGAAAATTTTCATACTAATTCACGTGAAGCACGTATAGAAAGTCAGAAATCGATCGGAATAAACCAGTCTCTCGTTAAACATGACTCATACCGTGCAAGTATCTTTTCGTTGCAAAAAAAATTTCATTCAATGAAATGTATTTGATCATCAGAACATAATCATTTATTTAATCATTTTATACGATGACTAAACTGTTTCGTTGACTGAAGGTTTTCGCAATGAAAGGATAATTTAATTTCCAATTAACTTTATAGCAATTCCTCCATCTTTTACAATCGTCAAACATCCATATTTCCAAATTTCTATTAATCAAATAATCCGATGCCAACTAATTTAAAAAAGAGAGGTCTAATTTCCGATTAACCATATAACAATATCCCTATTGCGTACAAAATTTGTCAACGCACAATTTTTTAACTTTTTCGCTAATCGCCTCAAAATTTACAAACGGGCGACAAAAGGTGAAAAATTTAGGAACCATGGCATGATCGCGGTTTAGTTCTTCCATTCAAGTCGCTAACAAGGATCGACATCCTCACGAGCCGCGTTCTCGATGATCGCGATGAGCCGCACGACCTTCCATTTGACACCGGGGGGTCAGCTTGTTCGGCGTACACAGCCGGCATACGGTATTTGGCATAGCTCGTGGCCAAAAGATCCGCCGCTGCTTTCGGTATGTATGGCGGATAGCCTGAGGGAGATGGAAAAGGATGTCAGGTTAAAGGCGTGTGCTCGTCTCTGATACACGAACACACGCACACGTATACAGCACGAAGCCTTCTAAAATCGCAGCGTCACAGTCGCGATATTTATCATAATTCACGGTAGTCGACATACTTTTCCCCGGGAAGCTCGTGAAACGAGAATTTCACCGTCCTCTATCAGCCCCTACTACCACCCCTGTCTGCTTTCTGTTCCCTGTCTGTTCCTCCTTCCTTTCTTCCGCGCTATCTTTCCTCCGTTGCTCCGCTGGCCGCCTCTATCTGGCTGATCCAACCTCTCCTGGACTGCCTGCACGGAATAAAGAATAAAGCTGCGAGACCCGTGGCTGATCGCTATCTATAGCGAAAGAGCGCATCTCCCCATCGTTGTGGTCCCGGTGCTCGTGATTCTGTACGTACCACGCCGATGTATACAGGGTGTATTGCGATTCTACGTTCGCGTACACACGCCTCCCGTCTTGTCGAGGTATTTAGGGGAAATGGAAGTCTCGTCTCTTCTTCCCTCTTCGTTCTCCGTCTTGTTTTAAAGTTGACTCGAGACGAGCTTTGTTCTTTATCGTCGACTGCCGCGATAATTGCAGAAGTAGGTCTTTGTGTCTCCGTCGTTTTGTTCTACTTTATCACCGAGTAAACGCTCGGATATATTGTCTGCTGATGTAGTCGTCGCTAGCTAACGCGTTCTTGACTATCGGTGACCCGTGATAGGCACTGCACGTGAAACTTTAATTAGGCAGAAGGTAGTCTTCGTTGTATTGTCGAGTGAGATAAATGGATAGATTAAGAGACTATTTCTTTGCTTTTGGCTGAGTGCTCTACCGAAGCACTTTCACTTAGATTTGGAACTCTGCCAGAGAGCTTGGTTACTTATCTACGGGCACAAGTGTCAAACCCTGAAACTCTGGGCTAGAAACACTGAATTGGACATTTTAAACTTCCCTTCGAAGTATCAAAAATTTCTGATCGATTTCGATAACATACAGACCGACAGAGGATACTACGCTAGTATATACGGAGGTTAGGAAACTGTTGAAATCTGACCTAAATTCAAGATTAACCGTAATCTGATTCAAACCGTAACTCAAACGTGACTTAACCTAGTTGAAATCTAAACTAGAACTGAAACCTAACTCAAACACAACGTCATTTATTTACATACCTGACGCTGCGATTCACTACGTTGTGCATTTATTCTTCTTCGTCAAATTCGGCTCAAATTATTTGTCTGCCATATGAAGACAAGAAGAGTTAATAAACTCTAATGTTACAGCTTTCCACGTCATACAATCGTATTTTACACAGAGACCCGTTATTTCTATCTCTTTCTCGACGAAGCCCATTTTCTCAACACGACATCCTTGGCTTATGTCTCTTATGTCTGTAATAAAAAACATTTAGAATCGATCAAAGATTGTCTCAAATCAAAATTTAACTCTCGTTCTATTGCCAATCAAGATTATACAAATCTTAGCAATATGGTGTATCACACGTTCTACGACTACAATTTGTATGTAAGTTGTATCAAAGAAGCTAATCAAGCCACACAATGTACAACCGTAAAGCGCATACGTCACAACACGAACAACTCCGCCTTCAGCCTCGTTAACTAAACGTCGTCTACGTGACGTTATCTCATTCGAAAAAACTACATGACGGAATTTCAGCGCGCGTGCACGCGTACTCATTTTAACACTCGATAAGCGACATAATTGATTAACAACGAAACGGAAACGTGCGCATTTCCTGCGCAACGGTTCTAGGGTGGTTCAAGAGGGAGGATGGCAGCAACGTGTACGAGCAACGAATTAGCAGCGCTTGCTAATGCACCGGCATCGTTATCGGCCGGTGAATCGAGATTTGAAGCACCCGATGAACCACGACGAGGCGCACGCTCGCGCGCGCGTGATCGATCGTGCTTAAGTGCAACGAACAAATTTGTTCTTTGTGTGCTGAATCATGCATCGATAGACTCGTGATACACCCTGTATACAGCACGCGGCGGGCACCCGAGAAATTTGTGTGTTGAAGCGCGCCACCGTGAACGTACTCGTGTACACGTGCATTTTCCCCGCCAGTCGAAGATAGGCTGATCTTCATCCTTTATCCCCGGATAGCAGCCTGCATTATTTCCGTGTTGAACCATGGGAAGAGAGGGCTTTTCAGGGCTAACGATGAGTGGCTTCGCGAAGTGCATCGACGTGTCTGGGCAACTTAACGTTCCCGGTGAAATATGTTTTTCGCGTTACACCCTGATGAATGGAATTTTACATATAAAGGAATGGTTAGTAGATATTGGTTTGGAAATTATAGATCTCCGTGCTACGTCTAGGTAGTGTTTAACGTACTCAGGTAAGGTTGTATGCCGGGTTCGAGGTCAATATTTAATGCTACTCCACTTCCTTATTTTATAGAATTAGATTATGTATAGGAAGCTGCAAGAAGTCAGGCTGATCCATTTTTTGTTAATTTTATTACATAAATACAGCACTGTTATTCGATTATCAAGAAACAAACGACGTTTCGTATGTGATTCGTCGAATTGTAGAATTGAATTCGTGATCTTGTAGACTTATGTTAACTTCATATATAAATAAATATAAAGATCGATTTTCAGGATTGAAATAATGTAATAAATTATACGATGATGTAGTAGAATATAGAAAGTATTACAATCTTTCGCAAGTTTATGATTATGACTTTGAATATTCCTTTGTAATGTTTCCTTTTTTCTTTTCCAAGTAAAAGGTCGTTTACTATTAAAATAAAAATTTTTTCTCGCAAAAGAACAAAATTATAGAAGCTTAAATAAGAAATGAAGGACCCAATGAACGACATATTCACCACGTGTTACGTTCCACTTTAGTCACTCCTATTCGCCTTCACGATATTATCGACATACCAATAAATAATCGTTACTAATATGTCTATTTTACGCTGTGACATTTACTACGTGATTAAACTTTAGTACCGTTAAAATTTATTGTTCTTTGCTATGAGGCTCAACAACGGTATACAGATATATACTATCGTCCTTTTTTTCTTTTAAAATTGCCTCATTCCAACAATAGTCGGAGAAATTAATTAAACTGACGGATATCCAGAATTCTCAAATAAGCGCGTACATCATGAATAACGCTTGATACTGTATATTACATGGCATAGTCAGCTTAATGTCAAGTATTACTAATCCGCTGCTAATTAATCAAGTTCAGTCTACTCGAGAACAACGAAGCATCGAAAGGCAACCACACGATTTTCAAAGGAAACTCGGTCACTGAAGCCATAGTACAATAACTCTCTATCTCGAATCCGCGATTTCTGCATCCATCTGCGACCGTTCTTATCTCATGCAGTTTCTTACGTACTTATTCTCGTTAATTTTCTTCCCTAGAATTTCTTATACGTGCATGTTTATCCGTCACCGTCGATTTTCCAACTCCATTCGACATGAAATACACATCGGAAGACGCAGAAAATTGCGCAACCGAGCATCCACCATTAATCACGCGGATAGATTCCATGGAATTAAAAAATAAACGAGGTGTAGCTGGCACACGTGAACGCGGAAAGGCGTAAATAACACATTCGGAGTGGGAACAACGTCGGTTTCCGCAGTATTTCATTCCACGTCGTGTTTCACAGCCTCGAACGATGCGTTCGAGGGACACCTATACTTAGGTGGTTTGTTCTCGTGCACGCGCGCGCCTGTACGATCATAGTGACGTGTAGTTACACGCGGGTCAGAGCCGTATCTACGGTCGTGCGGCCAATTTCCAGAACTGTTATTCGTGAAATGATAACGAGCCATCGCGATGACAACGGCGTTTTAAGATAGGACAACGACGAAATGACGCGAACCATATCGAAGCGTTTAGAGTTTAGATCATTCGGGGAAGCGGTGATTTTCTCTGTTAAGGATCGTTCAGAGAAATCGGGAGTATATTTATTAAGAGACAATCGTTAAAGTAAATGAGTTTTATAAATGTATTTATTTATTAAGTGGAAAGTTATCTAGTGTAAGAATTAACATAGCTATGTTAATGTCAAGTATGAGAAGTAATTCGTGAGAAATACGAAATATACAAATATAGATGAAAATACATAAGAGATGATGTAGCTACATTCTTTTTATGAATTGAGACTGTAAGAAAAGTCTCTTCCAAATTTCGGTTTTATTTAACTTTCATATTTTAATTCATATCGTGTATTGTAAAATTCACGTTTCGATTCACGGAGAATTCATTTCATGTACGTGTTAATGAGCAATTATGAACACAAAGGGATTTTGTAAATTTGAATCGGATACAAATTTTAAAGAATTTCATATTACAATTTTTAATTCTTCAACACGATGGATTTTTATAAAAAATTTTATATAATTGAAATGCTGGTTTTCCGAGTTTTTATAACTTTTTAATTTATTTTATGCTCTTCATTTTAATCCTTTGTCATTTGTTTTACTCTTTTATTTCGATTATTTGGGATCAGAATAACAATTTTTGTTCTTAGAAAAAATTTATGAAAGGATCCTATTCGCGGAAATGATTCGTGTAACAAGTAAATGCCGCGCATCGATATTCGTGCAAACAATACGGCATTCTATCAACTCCTATCATTGTTTGAATATCATATGAAATTCTATACAGAACTTTATTATTTTGTTTTTATACTTTTATTTCATTTTTTATATTTTACCCGACTGCTCTGATAATACTAAAAATATGATCTTCTATTATATTTAGCCTCTTATTAATAATAAAATTTTTAATAAATTTCTAGTACTATAATTCTTAATATTCTTCAATATTTTTAATTATGTGTTACAATTGTCATTTCCATATATTTTATATTATCTACTTTTAAAAATTCATCGTTCATTCGAAGTGAATCACTTTACTCCTTTTCTCTTTGCTGTATTCGACGAAAATCGAAATAGGTACATATATGTATTCTTTTATTCATCCCCGATAACAGGGTTCCTTCGATACTCAATAATATTTCAATCGCCGCAGTCACGGTTTGAGCAATGCAGTTCTTCCAGTTTCCCCGCGGCGTAAGGAGTGCAGTTGATTATGCAGCCGATTATGCAGTTATCAGAAGCGAAACGCCTCTATCAAGTTGTTCATCTTATCAGAGACACGCTGTTTCGCTCGCCGCCGCGTTTGTACGAACTCACATTAACTCTTCTCTAACCTGCGGCTTACCTGAACGATTCTCGTTTTAGCTCTCCTACTTATCAATAATTACATCCACGTACAAGCTGCAAACACTATATCAAAACATCTTCACCTATCTTGTACAAAAATTATCACGTTATTCGCATCTCACGATCCATCGTTTTCACTCAAAAACAGTTCCTTCTATCTCGCAAGCTGGCCATTGTCTTCTACGAAAAAGAAATTCGACAGTTGGAAGTGTAACTCTTGGAAAAGGAGCAAAAATCTGGCGGATTCTTTCAGGGACCATTATAGATTTGCCATTAGCACGCGTGGGTGACATTATTTAACGTGAAAGAGTCTGCCGGTTGAAGAACGTCGAGTCTAAATTCACTTTTTCCTTAGACCTCTCTCTCTCTCTCTCTCTCTCTCTCTCTCTCTCTCTCTTTCTCTCTCTGTTCTTGATAGAGTCGAATGCTCGATAGTGGAACGGTTGGGAATGGATTTTCTTGCACTGTCTGCGTGTCGTATGATTGATACGTCGCGTGATAAGGCGGCGGAGTGTCAATATTGGTACACGATGGGCTCGGACATTGTCTCGCGCGTTAAACACCATTCACCGGACGTACCGCGTCCACCCGATAAGGGTGGAAAGTTTGATGACCTCCTCGGATCAATGACAACTCCTGTTCCTGTACGGTTACTTTGTCGGGATTGTTCAACGTATAAATTTCCTCTATAGGATTCGACGAGATAGTCCGACGACTCGTTCGGTGTACACGCGGAGTACGTTGCTCCGACGATTCATTGATATGATAATATAAACCTTGACCGTCGATTTTCACGTAGTCTCATTGCTCCTATGACCCCCACTTGCCCTCGTTCGGTCAATTGACATACTTATATGCTCCAATGATCCCGGCGCATTCCTCGTCTATTGGTCGTAAATGTTTTAGGATGCTTTCATGAGTATTCGTGTCTAGCTATCGACTAGACTCATTAAGGGTGTAAGCTTGGGTCTTGGAATTGCAAGACTCTTTTCTAATACGACGTATATTAATTCATTGGTTTGAAATAGCTTTACTACCCGAACATAATTTAAATAATGCAGCACATTACACTAAGAGAGCAACTATTTCAAAGTGTATAAGCCTCCGAAGAATTTTTTAATTCCTGTTAGTTGAATTCTTTCCAAAATTCCGAGTCTTTGAAAATATATTTAAAAGGTATAGACTTAAATATACTCAGTACTCAATCCTTTATATTTTAGGTTATATGTTTTAAATGAAAAATTTGCGACAAAAAAAGGACGTTACGTATCAATACAAATCAGTTACTGTTTTTAAACTTTGTTTTTAAAAAATAACGTATCATATCACATAAAGAGTTGTACCTTCCTCGAATTTTCGACGACACTTGACACCCAAGAGCACCCAAACCTCTTAATTCGCAATGATTCACGAACGATCCGTTCTCGAGGCAAGAAAGGAAGAAAGAACAAAGAGCGAGAGAATCGAAATGGTCAGGTTCACGTCGGAGATGACAGCTTCGCTCTCGATATCACTAGTTCCGGGTAACGGAAAGCGAACAGGTCCGAGTGAAATCCTCCATCTATCTAGGCAGACGATTGCTGACGTGTCCCGCGGACGTTAGCTCGAGAGGCAAGAAAAGTGTCTCCTTGGAACTGAAGTGGTGGGAGTAAAGAAGAAATGGTCAAAGAGAGAGGAAGATTGCCGAAGAGAGAAACGAGGATTTCGTAGGACAGGAAGGTTGGAAGGATAGCAGAGCCGGAGTCTAGACCGATTAGCGTTTGGCCGCCGGAACTCGGAGACGGACTCAGAAAACCGACGGAAGTGGCTAGACTTTCCCTCCCAATAGCGGTGAGATGGAAAGAGGGCTGGAAAGACAAATAGAATTCGGAAGGAGTTTTTGCCACCGGGCAAGATTTAATGGCCCATACGTTCGTCCACCCTTCGGATGGCTCTCTCTCCCTTAGCTGAGCCTTGATACACGCGGCCTGAGTGCATTGCTTTGCTCGATTGATGTCCATCGATCTGTTGAATGGTCCTGGGGAGTCCATATATTTGTCATTTGATGCATATAACAATCCTGTTTCTATTATACGTTACTATTTGAAGATACGTTTTAAATTGTCAGATTTGATTGCGATTATTTCCAAATAGAATGAACGATATATTAAAAAACATGAGATTAGAAGGTTATAATATCATAATAATCCAGTGTTCCTTGTAAACTGTTACTTGAGAAGGAATTGGTTTCAAATTTTCGTTGGAATCAATCGCAGTAGAATCGAAGTTATTATAAAAGGACATTGTATAGTTTAATAAATAATACGTCAATATCGGCTAAGAGATCATGATCATACTAGATTAAGAGATTATAATAAAAAATTAAACTAAAATTTAGTAATGTCACAAAATAACTTTCTTGGAGATAGCAGGCAAATGAAATTAAACGGATTATATTTTGTTTGTTTCCAGATAGGAATTTTATTGCTGATGATACGTATACCGATAGGGTTAATGACATTTGATGTCTGATTAATGCTTATTGTTCGGTCGGTTGATTCGGAAATCATTTTTGAACAGATAAAGAGCGAGCGCTTGATTTCCGCGAAATCAATTGAAGCATAAATTGCGAGACGTTTGGTATGCTATTTCATCGACGAAGCAGTCGGTACTTACCCGTTGTTTATGACAGAGTGCACTCGTTAATTAGCATATTTGGTATAGTGAACAGGCGTATCGTAAATAACGCGATACAAAATCGTGTATCGCGCTTTCCTGTTTCGTGTTTCCTGCAGTCTCCTGTGGCTTAAACTGGCTATAGTTTATATTCATCTCTTGACCCGTCTTAGAAATGGTCCTGAGATAAAACGCTTAAATAGGAACTCGGTCAATTCATTCGTTTTTGCAAAATATACCTTTTTTCTTTCAAAATCTTTGATACCCTACGAATATCGTATCGATACAACATTTGATCAAATCTCTAATACGCGATCCATCGCACCCTTCTAGTAATATGAAAGTTCCAAGATATCTGAATTTTACACCGAATCCTTTTGCTAATTCTTGTCTCTTATGAATCACGTAGTAATTCGAAATTTATATTATTTATAAACCAATGATACATACCAATTCGGTATACATGCACATCAAATTATCATCAAAATCACTAAACATTAAACATCAAACCTCCAAGAAGAAATCTTTATAACTCTGCACAAATGTTCACCTGTCCACCACGAAGCAAACACGAACGCGTTAATTATCAAGCAGGCCACTCCCAGTGCACAAGGAAGAAACAGCCTCCGGAGTTCTCCATGGAAAAAACCTCATCTCTCGATCCGAATACCGAATCGAGCAGCGAACCCCTCGGCCACGGTTCCGCGTGCAACCGTTTCCCGTAGACGTTGCGTGAGATAATTGGAGACAGGCGACACAGGGCGAAACGTGTGGTCGGCGATCGGCCAAAGAGAAAGAGACCAGAGAGTAGCGAGAGTGCCGAGGACCAGATTTCTTCTGCATCCCCTTGTCCGGCGATGGCTGTGTTGGCAAGCACGCAATGCCCGTGTACTCGCTAATCAATGCGGTATCGCGCAAGAAAATTTATAGATCCGCTGTAGGTGACTCGTAATCTAATATACGATAATATATACGGGGACAGTTAGCCGCAGGTGGTTGTTGAACTGTTCAGTAGCGGTCGTCTCGCGATACTACATACGTCTGGTAATACAGGTCCGTTATCTTAGCGCGGTATCGCATGGCGGCTGGGTTTTTCTCGGTTTTTAAACACCGTTCTCCATGCAGTCTAATTGAATGGTCGAGGAACGTTAATCGGTTGAAATTATCGCTGGCCAGCTTAGACCTGGCGGAGATACTGGCGGTCTCTCTTTCTCGATTTATCGACGGAATTTCAGGATCGAACTTCTTACCGGAACACCAAGATTTCGTTGGTTTCCGTCTTGTACCAGTAAATTGTCATAATTACGGAAATATATTATCTCGTATTAAGTCCACAGACTTAGAAAATAGGAGAAAAGTATTTGATATTTTATTTCTAAAGTAGGATAGGGTTAATTGAGTCAGAAGTAATTTGCCTTCTAATTCTCCAAATTGGGTAAATGATTGGATGAGCAATTTTTAAGCAATCTCTATTCGAAAACAGGGCATTTAATTCGTTACGCTGACAGTGATTTAAACTACGAAGTACGTATATCATTTACATTCAAGCGGTCTTTTCTCGTGTTGGAATAGATTCGAATCTCAACAGTCTGGAAGAGCTTCGAATCGCTTTAAAGTCAAGATTCGATCGCCACCCGTGCCTCACGTGCCGGGGACACGCGCGGTTTATTCTCGCAATTTCTGAGCCAACGTCAGCCCAGGAAACCTTTTAATTGATGGAAAAAGGAAACTTTAGTTCGCTGGCGGAGCACGATTTATGAGACTGGTTTGCGCTGCACTTGTTGCCGCGCGTGAAGTGCTTGTTTCTCGTTGCCTGGAATGAATATAATGAATCTTGTTTAGGGAAATAACTGTATTAACGTAAGTGCTAAAATGGTATTGTGATTTAGCATTTCGCTCTCCGTGGATGGTTCTTTGAAGCATAAGTAGGTGTGTTTAGGTGAAATACGATTATACCACTAACGAAATAATGTTTCTCTGTCCGATATTGAACATATTGTACGTTTCACGAATTCAAAATTTTATTATGGATCCGTATTAATCCATTAACAGTTATCCTGGATTAGGATAGAACCTGGATGTATAAAGAAACTTGTTGAAATTCCGTTTTGTAATTGCAATAATAAAAATCAAATTTCAGTAACATGAATCGACTGCGAAAGATATTTCTATATACTGAAATTTCAATTACTATGAATCATTTCAACCTAACTCAACGACAAATCGATGACCGTAAATTGCCATGCATCGTCCAGCCAGCAAGTTTACGTCATCTTTCCTAATTCGTTATCATTCCCGGGACTCCGAGTATCGATTTGTGGCAATCACCGACGTGTCGATACACCGTCCAGAAATACTACCTGCTGGATAATCCTTTCTTGTCCCGTGTTGTTCCCCGGGGGTCGCAAAACTGGATGCCCGAACGAATGAAAGAAGATCCTTTCCCGATTAATACACTGCCTCGTCTCCGATGTCGCCAAGGGCCGTTCGTGTTCCATTTGACCCTCTCTTTTTCCCATGGACCATCTCTTAACCACGTTGAAAGGTGAAAGAGAGAAGGGTGGTCGCGCGAACAAGCGCGCGCGCGCGCGCGCGTGTTCACTAAGGGTGGAGGTCCAATTCGTATCTAGTGTGATTTCCCCGGGGTAAAGTCGACCGATCAACCGATCGAGTGGGTGGTTGAAAACCGCACTGGGAAACCTAATATCCGAGGGTCTTCCCTTCTTACTTTCACGTTGAGAGATCTGTAAAACCTATAAAAAAGGTATACTCGTCAGCGTGGTTGGAAAGCGTGATCCAGAGTTCGTCGAAGCTGTTCCATTTGTTGTGTCAGCTCGATATGATTCTCTGTAGCGATGCTTCTTTTTTAAGCCGGTGATAAGGCGAGCAGACAGGGTTAGCAGGTTATTTCGTTTCTTTATCGGTAGTGGATGAAACGTTTTAGCAATGGTAGTTCAACGACATTCTTTGATGCGACGTTCTTTTTCTTTTTCGTCTTAATCCAATATATTTAATGCATCTTACCGTTCGTGTTACAAAACACACAAGAAATATAACATTTAACTAAAATCACTTTTATATCATTAGATCATTTATATCATTTCTATAAAAGTATATAACTTCTAAATTTTTCTCAAACTTCGCCACGATATTCCCGAAACACTTGCTAAATCTCTAAATTTTTCAAGCCCTCTATATTCATCTGTTTTATCTCGTTCCTATTAGCTTTCTCCATTTCCCGCCACATCATTTATCGAGCATCCCACGTTGTCGTTACCGGTATCAGCGTTTCCATTTGTAATTCAATGATCTCATCCGCAAAATGGAAAGCTCTCGCACGTGTCCTATCGTCCTCATTGGCCGTCCATCGGACGTCGATGCAATTAAATTCACCGTGAAGGCGCGAATGGTGGATTTAAAAAGCACCCGCGCGGCTATGCTGGTTGCGATCGATGCTCGTCGATACTACTAACTGATGTACTAGAGCGCGTTCATTATGCGTCCATGGAGGGCCGGATAACAGTTACGTCATCCCTATCGGCTTTCGATCATCGCCACTCTCTCAGTCGCACACATACGAGTGTCAACATCGATTTTCGATCGGTCGCGGCACGTTCGTTCCCGACGGGCCCGTCTTTAAACGGAGACCTTAAAAATCCATTTCGCACGGGCCATTAGGCACACATGTTAACCAAACATCTCCGCTTCCAAAGCAAACCATGGCTCCAGGAAGTTTTTCACGAAAAATCATCCACCTTGCCTCTGTGTACGTATGTGTGTTCTCGGTGGCATAGTAGTCTGTACAGGAAGCCTTTAGTGTCGTGCTGCAGGGAAACCGTGTTACGGGAAAAGTTTGAAGGAAATGGGAAAAGGAGCGCGTGCCGCTGTTATGCTTTCTGGCGTTACGGTCTTCTGTTTTAAAAGGGGATGGATGCCGCCCTCTCTCGATCTTCTTCTTCGAATTAAGTGGCGAACCATAGCGTGTGTTACGATCTAAGGTTGTCGGGTTTAGAGTCTGTTTTTGTAATAAAATTCGTGTTCGAGCTTTACTTTGCCTCTTTTTTCCAGTTTCTTTTTTTTTGTATGGATCCCAAATTTTGAATTTTTATTTTATCTCCCCCATTTTGGTTCTCTTTATTTCGTATCCTTATACAAAATACTGGATTAAAACTCTTATTATCGCTACAATCGTACACGTCATATATTTTCCAGGGAAATGTTTCTTTGAAACAATTTTATGAACACTGTCACTTGTTCCGCTCATTCACTAAATATCACTGTGAATTACCATACTCAAATAATATATTACCTATACTTGTCACTTGTTGCAGTAACTCGCAGAGCATGTAGTAAACGATTAATTACAAACTCAGCCGTTCTTAAAACCACTGAACGAGAACGTTCAACGTTTCACTTACCACCTAGGAAGTCATAACTTGGCTTAATTACTAATTACAGTCATTGCGCCACAAAGTAAAATTCCAATAGTTATTACCTCTCGAACACCAAGCTCTTTCTGTTTCTCAATAAAACCTAAGAAAAATCTATCCTTTGACTCGGAGGATTCTAAGCGAAACTTTTTATTAGTTCCGTTACCAAACGAAATAACAAAGAGAGAGAGAGAGAGAGTGTGTGTGTGTGTGCGTGAGAGAGAGAAAGAGAGAGAGAGAGAGAGAGAGAGAGAGAGAGAGAAGGAAGAAAGAAGAAGTAAACGAAATGTGGAATAGGAGAACTTCCGTTCGCCATAAACTCTCAGCTCCTTTTCCTTCCTTTGTTTCGTCGAGCTTTCGACAAATAATCGGTTCCTCCCCTCTGGCGCAATATAATGATATACCTCGAAGGAATACCTCCGTGTATATCCACCTGTCTACATTCGTGCCCGCATCGAATGAAATTGTCTCGCGAAGTGGCTTACAAATATATTACAATAAGGACGCAATATTCCAGCCTCGTCGCCGTATTGGCTATCCCAGAACTGTCTGATTTTCCCTTCTGTTCGGCTCAAAGGGATTCCGGCTCGTGTCTATACGTTGTATACCGGTACGCGAGCTCCACAGAACAACCCGTCTATACGACGAATACGTACCATGCCGGCCAGGGAAAATATAATTCAGTCGATACGTCGGTCTGTTCTGCTCGAAATAGTCGATAGAATCGCTCAGTTCTCGATATTAGTTTCTCCATTCTCTCGTTTTCCAACGAGTTCATTTAACCCTTGTGTTGGCCATCGAGCTGTTGTTCGTGAATCTTCGTAACGATTGTTCTTGCCTTTTCGATTTCAATGTTCCACGGTGATTAGATGGTACATTTACATGTATACATTCGGCTTTCAATTAATACGTTCCGCTTTTCAGATATGCTCTGAAGAAGTGAACTGGAATGTTCATAAAACGACGAAACAAAGCGCCACGAATAAAAAGTCGCACCGCAATTGAAACGCGAAGAAGCAAATATGTGAATTTTTTGTATTCTCCTAAAAATATCACGAATCTTCAGCTTTCCGTTCTTTCAGTACCTTTATATCAATTTACATCTTCAAAATAAGAATTTCTGCACTTTTAAATATTAACCGTTGCGTGGGTAATTCGATAGCATATTTTAAACAATTTTTATCCTACGAAAATATCGCAAATAGATCTGATATATCGGAATAGAAATTTATCGTCCGCGAAAATTTTTATCTCAAAATACGAAGATTTTATCTGCAAAAAGGTCGAACCTGCTATTCATTTCATTCGCCCTACTATTTAAGAAACTTGCACCGTCTATTTGCACGGTTAATTTGATTAAAGCCGAACGCAGCATATGTCTGTCGGTTTTCGTTTTACTCCAAGGTGCACGAGGCTTCGCAACGTTGCAGGGGGTCGCGTCGTATCTCTGTCAATATTGTCCCTTCTGTCCTTTTTCGTGCAGGATGGAAGGGGTGCATCAGCGGGGCTATTGTTTGGCCAGGAATTTTAAAAGCATTAACGCACTCTTCAAACAGACGACGTTAGAAAAATAAAGAAACAGAAGCGAAAGGGGGGAACAGGGTGGACGAAAATCGTGAACGGAATCATGTGTTTATCGACGAGAACGGCGTTGAAGTGTCAATCAGTCGAGCGTCGAGAGGTCAAATATTTGTGCTGACAATTATTCCGTCGACACGCGAGTCGACGACGACAAGGGACTCCAAGGCTCCAATGTTCATCCCTTTCACCCTGGAACAACCTACAGTGGCTCACGAAAGTATTCGAATACCTATAGAAACATTTTACAGATATATTACGCGTGCTATAGGAAATTTCATTTTGAAATTTCATTAGCATCCCGACCAGACCTAACTATCGGGATTGCATTCGTAAATTTCCTAACGGATTTGAAAATATACCATACATAAAAATTACAAGTTATTTATGTCTTTTTAAAAGTCAAACTAATCAACTCCGCTTGTTATTCGTTTCTCAATTCCGTTATATAAGTACACGATTAAATATTCAATTTCGAGAAACTTACTTCGTATAAAATGTT
Source organism: Bombus sonorus (assembly GCA_029958995.1). Lineage (NCBI taxonomy): Eukaryota > Metazoa > Arthropoda > Insecta > Hymenoptera > Apidae > Bombus > Bombus sonorus. Next base: position 9,361,987 of record JARWAU010000009.1, on the reverse strand, counting down.
TTATATAACACGCATAATGAACTCATAAATACGTAATGATAATAATACAAGTTTTCTATAGCAAGTGCTCGAACTTTCATCAGGCACAGTACGTTCGCGCACTTCGTTTGCCAGCAGCACGATTTATTGCAAAGTATAATTTCCCCAATTACGTCGAATCTACACGCATCGTGCGTGTCGCGGCGAACAACACGGTGCTCGATCGGAGGAGAGAATCGATTTTCCTCCCTCTCTCGTCGTCTTGTTCACGCGTTATACGTGGCGATATATTGGAAAGGGTTGACGCGACACGGGGCGAAAAGAAAAAGTTTCGAACACCGACGCTCGCTACTTTGCCTCAATTAATGCGAGCTAACGTTATTAATTAATGCCGAGCACCCGTGAAACGAACGCTGGAGGTAGGGGATGGGGTTGAAAAGAGGGCGAGGAAGAAGGATTCCTCTGGACGATCTCTCGTCTGGCCGATGTGTCACATCGAAACGGTTCGCCACCCCTCGGCGTCTTAACTTCGAACATCAGAGGCTGCCAGGGCTCTGGAGATATTATCTGCAGGAGAGTGCTCGAGAATATTATACGTGCGTGGTGTACACACCCCCTCTAACCGATCCTCTGTATCGAGGGCTGGCTACTTTAACCGTATACTCGAGCGTGGCTCGAGTATCTACAGAGAAGACGCGTCCCACCTAACTATTCTCAGTGTCGACTACTGCTAATCGAATTATCGATCCCTGTCCCCTGGCTCACTCCGGAGGGAATATTAGATTTTGCACGAATTTCAATGCGAGACGCGAGCCATCTACGCCACCGTACGGGCTTCTTTCGCATTCCTGCGAGTTTTGTCGCACTCCTTGATACGATCGACGAATAGATCGGATAGTAATCTTGGAGAATGTTGATTGTGAATCGATTTAAACTAATTCGAAACTAGAATTTTGTTATGGAACGAATTCTTTTGGCTCGTGTCAAATGATGAAAGAAGCAATGTACCTGCTGAGTTGTCGACGGTTTTCGACTAAGAAGGAATTACGCATTTGAGTTCTCTTGCAGAATAATTTATTATATAATCGTTGATATTTACCAATTGATAGATTACAAATTACAGTCTATGTATGATGATTGTAAAATTTACTTGTAAAATTGAATTTCTCGTATTATCAAATTATCATTATGCAACAGGATTTGTTCCTACTAGTAACTCGCGACTTTTCACATTTCATACACGTGCTATAAACTATATACTACGTTGAACTGGTCTGTATCATTTATTCTTGCACTTGAGCCTGATCCAAAATCATGTCGATCGGAAAGTCGGTCAGTGTAAGTTTGGCAGCAATAAGACAGAGTCATTGCTTCGCTCATGTGAGGTTTAAGTTGCGACGAATTTCAAATTAGACGACGAGTCTTTGTTTTATCCTTCTGCAGTTGTTTGACGAGTATTATCGAATTCTCTGCCGCTTGGAATAACGAGCACCCTTCAGAGTTCTTTATCCTCTGCTAACAAGTATGTTTGACAAATATTGAAGTTACGCAGTCAGCATGTGCGGCTGCTTTAATGTATATAATTCAGTGCCGTAGCTGTCATTTTCTAACCAAAGTAGAGAATTATTTAATGGATCAGTTTCGTTAATCGTATATTATATTACGTTATCTACTCTAATAGAATAATTGAAATGGGGATATTTTTATTTCCATATTTCAATAATGTCAAGTTTCATAAATTATCTTTTCATTCGGAGTCAAAAGAATCGTAACATCGCCGATAAAAAACTACGAAATTTCAGAATATTAATCACACAGATTTTCTACAAGCTGCGAGCTTCGATTTCGCTATTTTTAACTTCCAATTTCGAAATAATTGGAGCCTATCTTATCTTCTCCGATAAAATAACCAGTGATCCGCATAAAAAAGTTCAAAAAGTAACAGAACGGAGGTAGAAATCTTGTAAAAGCCGGGATTTTTTCCTGGAAGTCAGCCTGCAATTTTCACCCCTAATAGAAACTGCCAGACGCGCAACTTAAGCCAGGGAACAGCCGGGACCGCGTATTATTTCGCGCAGTGGCCGCGACAGACATTCTATTTCCAGGTGTTCCCAGGTAGTGATAAATCGTGAAAACGTATCCGGGGGCACTTAGGAGCGCGAGCAACATGTATATGAGGGACATCACGTGCGTTCAAGGCACGTTTGCACGGCAGACGAGCGCGGGCGCGGGGGAAATGAAAGAAAGCGGCTGGAGATGGTGTTTCAGCGGAGACGAAGAGGGAAGAACGTCGGAGAGAAATTCCAATATGCCTCGCAACTCGGAACGGCTGTGCATGGAATGCGTTCGAGTCCTTGATTGTGCTTCGAAAGCATATTTTTCTCGTACTTCCGATATTGCAACGGCGAGTTCCACTCTTTGTAACTGGCTGCGCCATTCGGTTCTCTCTCCGCTTCCTTCTCTTCTCCTTCGTCTTCCTAGAAAACGAGACGCATCTGCTTACAAGATGGAAGATGTATTTTTCGGTGACGCGTGCACACAGGCACGCGAGCACGTTACTGCGGAGGGGATGAAAAAAGAAAATATTGTCTGCCACGTTGAATCGCGATATCTAGTCGCGCGAAGGGGGACTAACGCCGCCTCCCTTCCGCCACCGGAGAATGTATGCAACTTCCGCCGATGGGGGAATATATATCATGCGTGCACGGAAAACACCTATCCGACCGACTGAATTGCGGCTCTATCGCGGTCGAGCTTGTACCTGCCTCTCTCGAGCAACTTCCGCCTTTAAATATCCGCTGGGAGACATCCGCGTGCATACCGAGCTAGAGTTATTAAAACTCGGTCGCGTAGCTCGTTCGATGAAAAATTTCTCGAGCACAGCTGGTACGTAATATATATATATGTATACTCAAGAAAGGTGTTTCCTTGTTACAGGTGATGCATCACTGTCGCATCGAGCGTGTAGAAGAAACGACTGGCAAATCGACTCACCAATCGCCGAGTATAATGCCCGCGTAACGAGCAACCAACGATCGAGAAAGCCAGAGTGAACGGAAGCTCGAGTAGGGGAAAGAAGAAACTGACAAGCGTTAGCCGTAGAGCTTCGTCGAGCACGGAAGAGTGTAAAGCGACACGCGTTTCGTAGCCCGAGTATACACGCGTATATAACACGCGTACAGTCACAGCGCGATATCTGTGCACAACGTGAGAGTTAGATTAATGATCAGCTATTAGAAGTAGTCGACTAGAGGGACATTGGACGGAGAGTGAAACGCAGCATATAGGAAATTGGTAAATGACTTTGGCCGTACTGTCGCTGGACGCGCTTCCCGCGGCAAGGACCACGTACCCGCGTCGGGTACGGTAGAAACTAGGGCACAGACCAGCGTCAAGATAAAGTCAGTGAGAGCGGTGCCCCAGGATGCGCAGGAACGGGTGGTGCCGTTAGTGGTGTCCAACAGCTTGTCGGAGGGGCGCGTAGAACGAGAAGGGGGCCACGAACACGGCCCCCAAAAGGGCCTGCTGGATGGTCTAGCTCACGAGCAGCCATCGTCAGTACCCGGTGGTGGATCGCGGATCGACTCTATAGAGGCAGACCGCGAAAAGATCGTCGAGATATCGACGGAGGACCTTGGTACCGCGTGTGGTCCAGGTCAGAGGGACGTGGATGCTGGTCAGAGAACGAGCTTCACGGTGGACGAGCAATCGAACAGTATCGTTGTTGGGCAATCGAAAGCCTGCGAGGCGTTGAGGATCGAGGATCGCGGCGGTGGCGTGACGTTGACGGAGACGCCTGTGTTGGTCCATCAGTGGCGTCATCAGGAGGCAGCGTTGGATCTGCAGTTGATAGCCGACAACGGATCGGGGGTCCGTTCGAAGCGACCGAGAAACACGTCGTCGTCGGCCGATAGCGTGGTCGTTGGTGAACCGTACGAGAGACGGGGAGTGTGTCAGGCGCATAGGCAGCGGGCGACTGGCGTTTCGGGCAGACATCACGTGGACGGCGCGCGAAGGAATTCGAATCGATCGTGTCGGGTTCATGGTCGAAGGAGGGATCGATCGCGAGGAAAAGCCACGGAACGACATCAGAGTCAGAATACACGGGATTTGACGTCAAACGAGTTCGAGTGCTCTGTTATACGGTTGGAACAGGATCCTATTCTCGAGCCGGTACGGATACTCGGTTGTCCACCAGCCGAAGGATTGGAAATCTCGTCGTTCTTGGAGCCGGCGCCCAATTACGTTTATCCGGGCATCAACGTCGGTCGGCTGGCGGGCAACGAGGCAGCCTGCTTCAGTCTGTACGATCCGAACAATATTCGGCCGAAGAGCCGGGCCGGGAGCATCGCCAAAATCCTCGAGGGACCTAATCGTGCTGTGAAGGACATTAATCGGAAGGTCTTGGCGATGGCACGTGCCATGACGCCGGCTTGGTCGCTGCGTTTGCTCGGCGTCAGCTGCGGTTCCGTGGTCTGCGCCTGGGGACTTCTGCTGATATTGTCCGTGCTGGGCGGTGGCGCCTCTCATGGTACCGCCCTCGGTAACTTCGGTCTCGGAAGTTTGTCGGGTACGATGGAGGAGATGAACAGTGGTAGATGCCCGTGGTTGTGCACGTGTACCGGTCAAGAGGTCGACTGCTCTCAACAGGGACTCACGCAGATTCCTGGGGACCTGGCCAGCCTTCTTCTCGCCGAAAAACTGTGAGTGCTTTGCTTGACTTTGTTTCTTTTTTCTTTATTTACTTTAAATTACGCTGAAAGTTCACTGTGAAAATCTATGCTTTCATGGGAAATTTAAAAATGCAAGAGCGTATACGGCACAAAAATGTATACAAAGTATCCGGATAATGTTTGGTAGGTGAAAGAAATAGCTATTCAATTTCCAGCTTTTTTTTTTAGTCATTACCATAGTAACAACATCGTATAAAAAGTCGCCGTGTGCAACTACGAATAGCGCAGATTTTTGCAAGTTGAATCTAAAATTTAAAAGATGTTACGCGTACGTAGATTTAAAACATGATACATTATAATAAAAATAAAAACTTATTCGCAATTTATCTTCCTCTTAATATTCAACGAGACGGGTCAATTATCTCGGATAAATTGCCCATTTTGCGAGCAACTCTTTTAGCTGTAATCTTCAAAAATCGACACTTCTATCGAACTCTTAATCCACGCAGCCATCCGCGATATAAATTAAAAAGCAGGCGAACATATTGACCGGTCTAACCGATAACCGGACCGAGTAGCAGGTTGATCGCGAGGTATTCAGAAAAATGGGGCTGTTCCGACTCACTTAACCTGAAAATTACTCGTGAAAGCTCTTTGTGTGGGGGTTGCATTAGTCGATTGGAAAAGAACGACGAAGGCACATGCGTATATCGGTGGCTCTTGATAATAGAACTCTACGTAGCCATCGCGATTATTGTTCATCTTGCGTTCGACGATAGGTCGAATTGCTTTTCTTTTTTAAATGGAAGAAAATATTGAATTGTTTGAAAATTTCATTGCGAAATGGAAGAGAAATTTAAAGACGGTGTATTTTTGTAGAATTAACGGTTTATGGAATAATGGTTGGTTTCTTTCGATGACTTTCGATGTCATATATCGAGCAGCTTCGCTTTCTGAAATAAATCACCGCTTTGAAACCTGCTTACTTCAGGCCTGCAAATCATACAGGTATTCAGTTTTTCATCATTGGGGAAATGTTATGAAAAGAAAAGGATGAATAATGCATAACATACGTTATTCGAAAAACAGAACATTTCTTTTCTCGTATCAAAGATCGTTTATTGTTGGCTCTTCTATAAATATTAATATCAAACGGAGACAGATACTTTCGAATAAAAATATAACAATTTTTCTCAATTTCTATTCTTGTTTCTCACTCTTTCTAACGACCGGTTATCTTCAAATCTTCTCTCAATTGATGTCCCGGTAATTGATTGTTCCTGTAATCGATAGTCTGGTAATAATACAGCTTCTATTGTACTGTGCTATATTTGGTAGATAAGATAAAATTAGAAATAAGATGAAATCTACTATATATGTAATATCCAGTTCACATCAATGCGCAATGCAATTTTAGTGACGAACGACACCATTTTAAATAATCAGTTTCAATTTCCCTCTTAAAACAGGAATAGCGTCTAACTAAATTATGCATTTTAATATTCGATAAAAAATTGACGATCAGCCAAATTTTTTTCAATGTACTATTACAATGTCAATAAAATTTCAAGATTTTTTGTATAACATGTATAATATTTATAAAATTTTCTGTAAGCATTGAAATAATTTCATGAACAGTTGTGTCAGGTTGTAACATATTCGTCTCGTTTTCTCCTCCTATTTTTATGTCAGTTTCTCTTATCAATCTCGGATCAATGTCAGATCAACATGATCTTATCAACTTCATGTTTAAAAATTAAAAATTCATTTCATTTTATTCAGCTTGATACAAACGTATTACGATAGGTGACGCCTGCTATTTTTCATGAAGTCCCAAACATGTCGGAAACTAAATGATATTTCAAACATATTTTATAAATATCGTGTAATAAAATATAGAAAGAGGAGAAATTTACGTTGTCAAAAACTTTCCAAATAACTCGCTACTATACAATGTACCAAAACGGTTCACAGTGCTCGCTTCATGCTCTTCTGTTCGTTTTCGCTCGACGAAGTTATCGCACAAGAAGCCGGTAATTTAAATGAAATTGCTTTTAGTCGAATGTCGATGCATCGGCAGACAACTAAAAAACGAGGAAAGAAGAGAGGATGAGAATTGAACGGTTGGTCGTTAAGCAGCGTGCATATTTCCTCGCAATGCGATGTGGCCACACGGTAGGAACGTCGGTTTAATAGTTTTGCATTTCCTCGGAGTGACGGTGGTCGAAGTGGCGCAATAAAAACGCAACGGGTGCAATAAAACGCGTTACAACGCGACCAGAGCGCAGGAATAAAACGTCAAGAGTATCCTGTATCCTCGAAGGACTGCGTCGCTATTTTATCGATGCAGGATCGCGATGAACGACGTGTTCGCTAGAGTGTTCGTAATTTGCGACGTAGATAGGCAAAACGCTGCCACCGAACAATGTTGTAAAATTATTAAACGCGGAAACGTTGCTGCATCTTGCTCGATGACACGTCAATAACGCTTAAGAGTTCTCCACTACGAGTATGTAGCTATCGACCACACGTCCTTGCGACGAAGTCGAGTAATTGATGGTTATGAATTAGACCCGTGTACAGTGACTTGTGAAAGTATTTGCAGACTTACCATAGAAAGCTTTTCTGAATATATTATGTGTCTTATATGAAACTGCTTGAAACTTGATTAGCATTCTAACGAGACAAAATTATCATGATTATATTAATAAAATGTAGAATCAACCAGAAAATGTATATAGAAGTTTACCGCAAGTATATATTTAGTAAAAACTTAGTATGTTAATGGATAATCCCTTTGAACATTGAAGTTTATTTATATAATGGGTAATTGACTGTTTATATACTTCTATGATTTCTGCGAAATATACATATGCTTTCGCTAAATGTCCTGTTGCTTCATCGTACGTTTCTACATTTGTTGAAAACTTTAGTACTGTAATCATGATAATCGGATTTCATTATAGTGCTAAGTTTAGAATGTTTCGTGTATCGCATATAATATATTCTTAAAAGGTGCCATCAAGTGCTTGAATATTCTCGCGAGCCCCTTTACTTCTCGGTGTATGCTAACGTTCGATTAGAGAGGAGAGTAAATGACTACGAGAAGCAACAAAATGGTCTACCAAACAAATAGCTTCTCGTCTTATTGCTTTCTTTCGTAGGTTTGCGTCGCGACGAACTCGATGTAACGGAGATCCATTAATAACGATTGATTAGCATACTATTAATATGCCGCCGACAGACCAGAGGACATCGTGAATAATTAAATCCTCGAAATACGTTATTACCGATGCCGAAATGAAAGCTCGGTGCTTCTAGCTTCGGAATAAAAAGCCAAAACTTCACTTGGATTGCATTTGTAATTTTTGGTCGACACGAAGTTTTTTCTTTTTATCGTCGTTGTTCTTCTTAGCGATCAGATGATATCAATATTTCTCTCGTGTGCTTTTCATATTGTAATATCCAGTATTCAACGATTACAATGATCAATCTCATAAAGTCATGAGGTTGCATATTACTGTTAATGATGGTACATGTTATTTTTAAAAATTTATCTTGAAATCCGACTATTTGTACATTTTCTTACGAAGTATAAATTGATGTGAGTAAGTCTTATTATTCCTTAAAACATGAACGTTAATAATGTCTCTCCGTAATGAAATTGCAAAATTTATAAAAAATAAAATTGTCCTGTTTATTTTTTGGTAGGAGCACAAAAAAGAAAATACTTGTGTTAAGTACAAATCGATGGTTATATGAAAACAAATTGGTAGATAGTACCTATATCGCACTCGCGAAAATGACAAAATCCAATATTATACTCGTGTCGCGATCGACAGCTATTCCATTGGACTACAAAACGAACGAATCTATAAAAGCGATAGAATTATTCTCGTTTTTTCCCTCTCTTGTTAAATTTGACCCAATACGAGAAATATATTTTATTCCGGTCAAACAGATATGAATCACTCGGGTAAATAATTCCAGATAGTAAATCAACCATCATAGAATATTAAAGATTATCTCATTTATAACAGCACGTCGAACCATTGAATACATTGAATGGTTTACAAAGTCACCGAAGGATTTCTCTCATTTTCAATACTGGTTATATTTTTATCTTGTCATAGTATCTGTATATCAATCAACAACTCTATAGAAATACTTTATCATTCTTTTTATATATTCTATTCAAACGATTCTGAGATTCTCACGTTATTTCATAATTTTCTTCAACCTTTTATTTTACGTTTTTCTTTGTAACCATTTTTCCTAGTATTAGTTGATACAATGAAAGCGATAGGTCATGCATAATTCTCAATTTTATAAATCAAATCGATACCTGGGATTGATAACATTTCAATCTCTTTATATCGCGTCTCTTTATACTAAAAACTATCTTTCATAACAACATTCTTTGAAATGCAGTGAGAATCGAAATTGTGATTCTTATAATCTTGACTTACCTACAGACTCTTACCTATGTTTTTTATTCCTACATCTTCCTTATATCTTTCCAATCAATTTTCAATTTATGCAACATACGTGTATGAGTTTTGTATTATTATATATTTGCGTATTCTCACTTTTGATCCTCGCTGCATCAAATCATTTTATGAAATATCCCATCGTATTTAGATAAAACAAAAATACTAAAAAAAAAACAGAAAAACGTGATAAAATATGTATCAAGAGAAATACAAGTTAGAAGAATACATATATACGTTTGTTTCCAAATCACAAGCACTGATGAATCCCCTTTCGTGTTGCTCCTTCATTTTCTTGCCTCGCAGGAATTTCTACCTGTTCGCTCGCAGCTGGCCGCCGTCAAGATAATTAGGGACTGGGACGGTCAGATCTAGTTGTTTGTAACCCTATCTAAATCTGTGGTCTGCGGACAGCTAAACAGTATTGCGTTATACACGGGTGCAGGTACGTCGATTGTCAGTGACACTCGGGACCATCGAAGTTTCCAAAGCGAATCTTCGAAAGTTCTCCTCGTACTTCCGTTTCTAATGAAGTGGCCGAGTCTTTGCAAGTGATTTCGATAACCTGATGAAACGAAAAATACAATTGTTTCACTGTTTATCGATATCTAGATTGATCCTACATATCAAAACTAGATGGCAATTTCGAAATTTCTAATTTGAATATATAAATTTGATGTTACTCGTAAGTTCTTTTAATTTTCTTTCTAATATCTACGGCTTGAAATAGCTGACTTGAAATAGTTTCCTCCTATTTATTTAAGATTGCCACATAGATCAGACAAAAGTCAGGACTATTAATAGATATCACGAAAACTTCTTAGAATAGCCGAATAACGTATAAATCCTCCGCTTTTAATTATTCTAGTCGTTGAATCTTAAATCATTTCTTTTCGTTTATTACACATTGATAGAAACTAATATGTATATATTATTAACACATATAGTCATAGCCTTTAGTGGAATATTTTAGCCATATTGAAATAAGTAAATATTGAAAATCTTCGTGATGAAATTTTCCCTAATAATAATTATAACTGAAAAAGAGTGACCCCGTTTAGTTGTCAGAACATTCCTTATGATCCACATATTGAAGTTTCAAATAGTATAAAAATATTTTGAGGAAATACGAATGAGAAATATATTTCTGGTAATGAGTGAGAAACGTCCAATTTCGTTTAGTATGTCGATCATCAGACTCGATGATTATATACGTTTGTGCACGATAACTATAGAGGAAATCGAGTTTGTTTATTCGGAACCTTGTTACCATTTCTACTATGGGCAAATTGCCAGCGATTCTGAAAATAGTCGAGCAGAGAGACAACCAATCGATCATAAGTAGAGACAAGAAACTATCACCGTTTGTTCTACTTTCACAACGTGACAAAATGTGAAGTATGTACAGCATCCGATATTTCAATTATCTCTGTCAATCGTCAAGCTAATATTGATAATCCAATTTCAATTCACACAAACCAAATCATGTAATCAATATTCGATCGATATCACACACATGTTACACGTGTACTATTCTAATTAGAACCACCCTAATTCCCCCTTGAAAATACAGAGATTTTCGTTTTAGATTCGATTTCGTTTTAGAGTAAACAGATTATATACAAATTTTCTAACTTTAAAATTATCTTAATTACTGCGATATAGGTTGCTGAAATTTCGTGGATATAAAAACTCATGAATTCGAAAAATCACAAAATGAAAATTTGGGAATTGGAAGTTCGCGAATTCGAAGATTTTGAAATTTGAAAATTAAGAAGTTTTCAAATTCGGAAATTAGAAAATTTGTAAATTTGAAGAATCGGAAATTTGATAATTTTATTTAATAGTCTAACGCTTCACAGATTCCGTTTATTTCTGTTTACTTCTACTTAAATTACACTACAATTTTTAATTATAACAATATTAATCAAAAGAACTTAAACCCACTTTCATTGGAGATCACATCTGTTTCACGCGTTAATCACGGCAATTCAAAGACCAATAACAACTCATCCAACAAACACATCATCGAGAGATCGAGTATCTGTTTTTCCACAAGCGTTCCCGATAAGACCAACCCCTTTTTCCATAAAACAACCACTGCAAGGAGGAAGGGGTGCTTATGATTTTTCGATTAGGCTGTGCAAACAGTAGCACGCGGCAAGGAAAACAATCGTAACGGCTGAGCTAAGTGTTTGAGGAAGCTCCATGTTTTTCCAAGTAACGTCTGCAAGAGACATCGTCCTACATTTCCTGCCACGTATCTTCCGCACGTTTTTCGTCGCCTCGTGAATGTCCAACGTGCCACGTGGATGCCATTAAAATGTTCCGATGTAACCCAAATTTTTTATACTTCTGAATAAATTCAGCATTCCAATTCTGACATCCTTGTATGCATCTCATACTTGGAGGTCTCATAACTTCAACGACCTTTGTCTATACTTTTTTTCTTATTTGAGAGCAAAAGAATGCTCCATTTTAATTTCTCTTCGGTGAAAATGTAGAATTTTTAATAGGCGACGAATCAAGGTATTTTATAGATGGATACGTAGAGAACATACATATTTTTTTAATCGCACTATATATTTCTTATTATGCGATACAACCCTTCATTATCTATATAAAAGGTTTTGATGGAAAGGAAAGGTAAAAGATATTTATGTGAAGAAGCTATTATTTCAAGATATATTTTAACTTCGCTGTAATCGTAACTACGAATGGATTTGTCTGCAAGAGTTCCATTGCACGTCTAAGCCTTTAAACCGGCCTTTCATAAACCAACAATTCCATAATTTATTTATTTAATCGCATCTCCTGAATATCGAACGCGTCACGTGGCCATTTCCGCTACGATCAATATCTCCTGTGTCCTAACTCGATTTTTCCTCCCGCGTAGCTTCCTTCCTCCGCGTTTCCCGTTGAAACGTTCGCCAGAAACTTTGTCCCCGCTGTCGCGTCTTGGTCCTGTGTACTTGGAGATTCTTCTTGCTAGGAGGCTTAATAAAATTCATCAGAGCCGATAAGCAAGCTAATGATCCAAGTTAATCCGATTTGGCTGGTTCAAAGGAGAGACGCGTCGAGCCGCCTCGATTATCCTCCCCCAGGAACGAAGGACAGCGTTTCGAACAGTGTGACGAGAGCGAAAAGAAGAGAAGAGAGGAGAGCCGCGATTTCTTTCTCGTTGGTATATCTCTCGACGTCGGTGCCGACCAACAACCCTGCCGAGAATTGTAATTAAATTTTTTCGTCGCGATGTCCCGTGCCTGGCGGCGCGTGAAATCGAGGGACACGCGCGCTGTCCCATTCGGATTCCTCGAGTGCAAACGCGGTAGCCCGCATAGTTGCTCGCGTGGCGTGAAACTGCGCGTGTCACCGCACCGTAGGCGCGGGCCGAACTCGCGAAACCGTCCACATGTCTCTAAACGGCATCGTATTTCAACCTCTCTCTTTTTCAATTGCGAACAGCGACTCATTTCGTCACATTTCGACGCATTCCGTCGAATTCCACCGGATTTTTCTACCTTCCTCCTTTTTTCTTGCCTCACGCTGTGTTTCGCGCATTTTGTTATGTTTTGTCGCGTTTTTTAAGACTTCTTCGTATTTTTGCCCGTTTCATAGACATTTTATTTCGTTTTGCGATTTTTGACAGATTCCATCGTGTTTTGATGCTGTCTGTTTTGTTTTAATGCTATCTGTCGCGTTTCAACTATTACGCGTTCCATCGAATTCCGACGGATTTTTTTCACTTTTCTCCCTTATCGATGCTTCACGCTATGTTTCACTGCATTTTCAGCCACTCTGCTATGTTTCGATGCGCCTGTCACTTTCAAAGCTTTTTTCGTATTTTAACTCTTTTCATGGAATTCAGACGTTCTTCTACTTCGTCAAATACCATTTCCCTTTAATACGGTTTATCATATCTCGACATATTCTTCTTACGTTTCATTGTACATATTACGATCCGCGTTTTCTATGATTTTTCATGCGTTATAATATAATAATCATTGGAACTACAACTGAAACGAGACACGATGTAACAACTTCCTAATAGAATGACAAGATTCAGAGAATCTATCAATCCTAGAATATACGTTGTTTATATTAATGACGATCATATCTATGCCGGTTAGTTAATCAAACAGAGCATTATGAGGCTAAACAAAAAATAAATCATTGTACCGTAGGTTTTTCTTTATAACATTAATTTTGACGTCCTCAACAATGTTTGAACAGCCAGCACACAGTTGTGGAGGATGAAAGTTTACGGAAGACCACGATTTTACAAAATGGAATTTTTAACAATAACAACAATGAATGAGTGTAACATGTATCTATCCCAGAATACGTTGCCAATATGGCAGACGATGTTAAGTACGAAATTATTAATTTTAAAGTTTTCTTTGCCGAGTCATATATTTTTCTTGTATTTCCCAATGTGCCAAGACTAAGCTCAGACATTCTTGGCCAACAGTCGTGGCGGTAGAAAGGAATCAGTTTCCTCATTTTCCAGTAGACCTCAGTCTCTTTCTGTTTTTATGGATCCTCTCACGAATTCTGTCACGTTTCGTGTCGTTTTAGACGATTCGTCGCAAGAAGCAAGACCTAAAATCGTCGGCGACCGGACAGGGCAACCGCTGGGCGGTTTTCATCGTGCAACTATTTCCCGTAGCCATGCATAATACGCAGAGGTTCGCCACTATATACTAACCCGCTGGATGGCAGTTGCTACATTTCGCTGCCGCAAAACGGAGAAACGGTCGGCTAACCGCAAATATTTTACCGCCTTCGAGCGGGTCTCGCGAAGCTTCGTTTAGCCGTGGTACACGGTCTCGAGACTCGAGTTCTGTGTCTCCTGGACCTGGCACGCTTCCCTCGTTCCCCGGGGATTCCAATTCTGTGCACGCGCGCACCTCCGTTGCAAAGGATATGTCTAATGGCGTCGAACGACCGTGTCGTCTTATCTTCGATTTCCTGCGAAGGAATTTTCCCTGGCTTGATCGTTGCACTCGATACTTGAAGCTGTTGATAACCGTTTTATTTCGAGTTTGTAACTTTCGGTCGCTGCGGATTTAGGTATTAACTGTGATTTCAAAGCCAGTTTATGACTTTTAGTTTTTAAAGCGTGTGCAAGGAAATGAGGGAATTTTCTATTCTCTCGAGAGCGAGTTCCTTTTAAACTGTCGAAAAAATATATTTCTATTAATTATTAGTAATAGATACATAACTTTGATAAAGCGTTTATACGATTTTATTATGATATTTGTTCTAAGGATTAGATATATCCTGATCTTTACTTCGAAGCGTTTTAGCTTCGTGTTTTTCGTAACTAAAATTTTCAACGCTAATGTATGTAATCTCATAATAATCTAATTTCCTCGTGTATGTTATTTATACATTTTTACCGTGTTTCGTTTCAAAATCTTTCCTTTTTTCCCAAATATATGAGTTAACGTAGAAACCTATTATAAATTGACTGAGCACAAAATGAACGAACAACTTGCAGTTATGCAACGAGCGCAACCAACGCAATAAATACTTTTAGCTGTAAAACGCAAGATAATTTCATATCGCCGTCAGGGGACTACTTATTCAATATGAGAAACTTCCAAGCACAACAATTACGATAATCAGCCAAAGAAAAGCAGAGTAGATAAACATCTAACTAGTATCAAACGCAACCATACAACCTGTCCACACAAATTGACTCGTAATTATTATGCTGTGTGCCCCAATTGCTCACAAAGCACCTAGATCATTTGATAAAAGTCGATGTTACGTCCGTGTGCCGCGATTTTACCTTCTAATTCGTTTCACGGCGTGGTTTCACGTCTAAATGTTTTCCAAGTCTATCCAGCACTGAAGGCCGCTATCGTTGGATCTTCGCCTGTCACGGCCTCCCGACTGTAGCTGTAATTAATCCGCCGATCTATAATTAAGTCGATGATAAACGGAGCGTCCGCACGATGATTAGCATTATTATTTATAATAACACTGCGAGCTGTCGCGCGTAACGCGCCTTCAAGCGTGTGCAACACCGTACGACAATTAATCACTCGCTCAAACAACAATTACGTCCGATTATACCGCTCGTGGACCGATCGGGATGTTTCGTAATTAGTATCGTTGCGTTGAGTTGACGTACGTATTCTTGAGAAAGTAGCTTAAGATGAAGATGCTTTGTAATGGAGAGGATTGAGCATTCTGTTGGCCTATTCTCACGAATTTCTTTCTTTTTTAGATAATTCTCTTTTCTTTTCTTTCTTTTTTTTTTTTTTTTGGCATATTTCAGTATTTAACGCGTGTAGTGGCAATAATAATAATTTGAACAAACTATGACATTTGTCATGGTTAACGGCACGTGCACGATATTTTGCATATTGTGAAATGTCTTACAATTGACAAGTATTAAAAAACATTAACGTATTTTGTGCGAATTTCTCTACAAAAATATTAAATTCTTTAAATTCCTACACTGCAGTATTCAGAGGTTTAAAACACCTTCCTTACCAGAAGAACGTTTTATTATATTTTATTCATAGCACCGCATTTTATTGTCGCTTATTTCAGCACGATATACATATTGTAATATGCGTATAATGTACATCTTATTAAAAACTAAAATCGTGTAAGCGTTTTATGGCTCATTTAGTATCCATTTTACGTTATTATCGTAGGATTAAAAAAGAATAAAAATTTTACGCGCATGGCTGTTTATGTCATTCGAATACGCACGTCCATTAATTCAGTGAATATTTTCGACATAAAAGTGCTTTTTGCGTTATTATTACTTAAAAAGATGAATATGGGTTAGATTTTGAAAGATCAACATTTTTGCCTCGTTCGAAAAGTAATACGATTCTTTATTGCTCTTTTGTACATGTGTATTTTAAATATTCTCTGGAATGTTCTTTTTTCATCTTTGTTTTCGACTTTTGTTTTGAATGATCTTTGTTCATATGCTGCGAGTAACTTGAAAGTATCCCATCTTGCCGAGATTATGTCAGATTTGTCTCGAAAGTTGCTTTAAACTTGCTTTCATGAGGAATTCTGAAATATATTTCGTCAAAGGTATGAATGCGCTAACGAGAAGGCACACGTGGTTTCTCTTCGAAAGTGCCTTTAATGATGCTGAGTGGTAGTCGAAGTACTAATGACAAGCTTGATTGAAAGATCACATAGTCATACAACTGAAACGTAAATTTCAATTTAATATTTGTTAAAAGTATTTAATTATCTATGATTACACAAATCAATCGGTTGAAGGGGAATTTTGCGAATATATTATAAAAGTAAATCAATTATGTGATGTCTATTATCGGTTGCTAGAATTCTTGCACTGCTTTGGAACTTTCTTCACGTCATCTTCATAGAGAAAAGCTGATTTTGATGTTATTGTTCGGTTTGAATAGTTCTTTCTTTATAATGAATTAAAACTTCTATTAAGATATAATAATAATGTAATATTTATAGTTCATTTGCTGTAACTGACTGAACACAGATGTTGTTTACACTTTCTGTGTATGTGTGCTACATGTTTAAGTATTAAGATTGCTCAATCAATACTGATTTCTAAGTTCAATGTTTTATAAATATAGAATACGATTATAAGATAATTCTTATTTTATTATATCTATTGCTACTTATAATCCACACTGTAAAATCTTTTATTTACAATAATCTTTATAAAATAATTTTGTTCTGAACAATGATGTATGAGCCATCCAACATTCAGAGATCGATATTACCTTCGCATCGACTGAATACTTAGATTGTATTACATGAATAAACTTCGTAAACATCACACGTGAACATTCTCGTGCATCAATTTTCAAAGATAAGAGTTTAGAAAGTACGAAAGGTATCAAAGATCTGTTCTGTGTATGCGAGTCTGTTCCGAATGAATGGATTTTAGAAATCCGGCAGAAGTTTGAAGCGTGAGAAGATGCATACTACTGGTATACATATATTGTGCATACACCGACATACAAAGTACGATAGAATCAAAGAGGAAGTTTGGTTCTGTTCGGGGAAGTTACGGGCAGAGAGTGGAGCACTACAGAGAAACTGCATAGCCAAAGAGAGAATCAAGATAATTACAATGTTCATGCATATGCAACGTCTAAAACCATCGAAATAATAACGAAGAATACACTGTATATGTAGTGATGTATAGCTCGAATCTTCGAAGTTTCGGAGCTGAAACTTAAAATGAAGTTTCTAGAACTGACATCACGAAGGTCTAAGATTCTTCAACCCTTCAACCTCTCGCGATTTTATGTAAAATTGTTCTCGATATTCTTTCAGTCGATTTTTTGTAATAGTCATCATCGAATGTTCTACATTTTAGAGCTCGATCAGAGTTTGAAGAGATTTTTAAAGCTGGAAACCAGAAAGTCGTAGAGTTTATGGTTTGTATCACAACTCGAACCGACTTATTTTAACAACAACTGAATAACGTATAATCGAGTCCAAAACCTTCCACGAATATTCCAAAAGCAACGCAAATGCCGTAATACTTTGGAAACTTCAACGTCCACAGATTTTTCTGGAAGTTGTTTCATTCCATTCGAAGAGAAATCGCCTTACAAATTTTCATCGATGAAAATCCAATATACTCCATAAAATCTGGAGCAATCGGGTATCTTCTCAAAATTGTTGGTTGCTTCTTTCGATCGATTCGCGGAGATCGCCGAGAAATCTGGTACACAACGGTTTTCCCCGCACACAGAAGAGAAAGAAGGCTTCCGCATCGTCTCGATCCTCGCAACACCATCTCCACCCCCCCGGCATTGGCGTTGGTTTTCTTTTATTGTTGTCTGTTTGGGGCATACCTACGAGTGCACTTTCATCGAGAGAGCGGCGAAACTTCCATTAGACGGTTGCGGGAGTTTCCATTGGAATTCAGGAAAGGGTGTCGATATGTCTGGCCCGCACGATTTTCTACCTGAGGTCTGGCCCGGTCCATTCTGATGCTGAAATTAATGGTTTTTTCTCGACGTGAGAGTGCGCGCGGGGGTCAAACAAAGAATTATCGTGGCCGAATAGAGATGGCCAAAAGGGAGGAGGAAGGGTTTGTCGAGCTACATTTTTCCACGTTACCGGGATTTTAAAGTCCTCAGATTTCTACCGAATATCGTTCCTCCATAGCGAACTTCTACGTTGATAAACGATTCTGTTTTGCTAATTGAAAGGATTTTAGCGTTGGTATATAATGAGAAAGTTGTATTTTCCACGCATTTTTGTTATGTTTCTTTTGGTGTTTAATTAAGTAGTTCGTACAATATTTTACAAATATTAATTAGAATAATTTTTTCTTTCACTTTCTACTCTTGTTCCACCATTGAATCATCATCGAATTTTCCATTAATCGATGTTCAGATAATCGATCGTTTCATTAATCAATCTAATAATCAAACTTCCCATATACTATTATCACAAATCGATCAAAGTATATTCAACTCTCGATGCTCTTTGAAATTCGATATTAACCACGTGTCCATCTTGTCCTATCGTCATTCCAGAGACATTTAATCACAAGCTGCTTCATTCCTCGCTCCTGAATTCCAAACGAATCACCCATCTAAATTCACTAATTTCATTCTCCCTCGCTTTTTATGCAAAAATTAATGGCGCTGTCACCCTACCTCCTTCAAAGAGGCAACCAGCCAAACAAAGAAATTAGTCTCTGGAAGGGAAGAAGTTGGTGCGTTTCTTCGCGTTTTTAGTCCATCTTTTTTTCCTTCTCTCTGCCCTTCCTTTTTCGTTCCAGCATAATGGACTCCCGCTGCGTGTATACCGAGCTCGGGTCTCTCGTCACGGGGGCTGTAACCGTTCAGGGGCCATTTCCGCGGCCGGATTAATCGACCACCGTAACACCTGGTAATCATGGACGCGTGGCACGTGACTATGCATCGGTCGCACGACATTTCCGAATTTTTCGCGGATATCCTGGCCCAGCCGGTTTACACGTGTTCCTTTATGCACGGGCACGTTTTAAAATCCCCACTTGATCGCCTCGGTGGTCGGTCCCCTTTTTATCTACTCATTTCATCGATGTCGCGGACGCTCGCGATGCTCGACCAATACCAAACGAGCATGATCGTCGGTGACATTACCGGTAGTCAGCGGCGTTTTCAGGCGTTTTTTGACGACGTGCGACATTGTTTATAGGCGGACGTGGGATTTGTGACAGGAAGAGTGGACGATGTCGCAGGAATTGTGAAAATGTGGATACGTTTATGACCAGTGGGGGGGGAGGCGAGTTTTCTCGAGGATGAATTGTGTACGCGGTGAATGAGAATATAGAAAAATAGGAGATTCCCTCTGATATGCTTCGTGAAATATGAATATGTTGTAGTTGGGATAAAGAAAGAACTGGACAATGTATAATTCATGATTTTTCCCTGATATCGTGATATCGAGGATCAGGGTGCCTTTGTAGATAAATAGGAGAGATAGATTTCAATGTGTGGGGAAGAATTTTTGTGTAATGCAATTAATCACTCGATCTTTGTGTCGCATAAAGTGGAATGATATATGATATAGGTTAATTAGGTTCGGGTATTGGTCGTTATCGAACTTCGTTTTTCAGTTTTCGAAGGACAAGTTAATTATATTGGTTTCTTTAATACTTTTAAATAGGAGGCTGATACAGTACGATTTAATTTGCAGTTGATATCGAAAATCGAAATTTAAATTTGATTATTTAGAACTGATACAATATGAAACACTACGCTATTATTATACACAAGGTACTGAAAAATTCATATTACACATGCCAAACATTTACGCTATACCCAAAACGATTCTCTAAAACATTTATCTGTTATCACGATGAAACCATCATTTTTACTATCAAATTACGATTCCTTATTACAAGACTCATCTTCAAATTATTGATAAATCTCGCTATTCGTGAGACATTAAAAAATTGACACGCTGCTTCCGAAACGATTCTGCGAAACTTATCTCCATTGAAACAATCAATTCATTGCTTCTATTATCATCGCATCCCAGCTCCTCATCATCGATGCCACAATTCAATATTATTCAACTCGAAGAAAGAGTACACAACGGTTTCTCGATCAGAACGTGTATCGCCTGGATCGTTGAAATCCATTCATGAGAGCTTGTTCGATCGATCGGAATTGAACGCGGTTGGGGGGCAATCGACCGGAAACATTTTCCAAGGGCATACTTTGGCTGTCGTTAACGTTCGGCCGGATTAGTCTCGGCCGATAATCTCGTAAAATGTGCCGCTGTAACCGTCGTGGCACCCTTCAACAGGTTCTCCGGTGCAATTGAAAACCCGAAATCTGACGATGCTCAAACGGGTTCTATGCGCGCGCGCGAGAGTAAGAGAGAGAGAGAGAGAGAGAGAGAGAGAGATCTCGTAGCCTCGGGATCTCTGCATGGGCGCGTAATCCTCTGACAATGGCCCCTCTAAACGGAGATTTGTCCGCTGACAGCGGCGCCCTTATGCTCACGGTTCGACGTCCTTTGACTAAATCGACCATGCCCCGGCAGCCCTGAGCCCTAATTCTGATTTATCGACGATTTCACGTAAACTCCGCCGAAACTTGCCCGTTACGCCGATCATAGCCCGTTCTTTACTGGTCCATTAAGGGCAACCTCGTAATCTCTGTCGACAGATATGTTCGAAATGACGAGAATCGCGACGGTAATGGAGAGAAGCCAGTTGTCTGGCGAAATGTTCGGCGAAGTTCGGAGAAGAATGGCAGTTTTATTTGATTTGGGTTCGGGAAGTGGAATTTAGATCGCTTGGGAGGTTCGGATCTGTTTACTTGCGATATTTGTCGAATACTAGTATAGTAATGGCTATTTTAGAAGTCTTATTGATTCGGAAATTCTTTAGTCGCGTACGTTCTAACGGTACTTTGTAAGAATTCCTTTTCAGAGTGAGATAAGGTTTGATAGAGTTTGGGTAAATATGGTAGTTTTATTTGGTTTGAACTTGACGAGTAAAATAGATCTTGGAAAACCTTTGGTATATATATATATATATATATATATATATAATATACCAAATATATTTATACCAAATCTTTTTTTAACAGTACTGCTAGCAGGAACATTTCCTTTACGAAGAATAACTTGCAACGAATATTATTGACGCTACAATATTCTATCTACTAATAAAATTACTAACACAAAATTATTGCTACTGTGCAAACACCTGAGGACACACCTGTAGAACAACTTATCTGTAAGATAAAATGTCAGATTATTTTCTTCCTAACAGAATGTAATTATTCCGTCGTTGCAACGACATCGATGTACTTTAGCATTCTAACAAACTTTACATCGCACCAAGGATATCTTTCTAAAAATAATTAATCACGCAGAAAAACAAAGATACGCTCTATCTTCGGAACTTCATGTCCCATCCACATTACCGTAACAACCTAAGAATCCATCGAACTTATCAGGTCCAACGAGACGCTTAAAAAATAGCCAGCAGGATGCTAGTACCCGTGTTTGTGCTGGAAATTCATACGAAATGACGCTGGGAGAACGACGCGAACAACGCTCAGTTAACTGGCCCGTAGATCAGGCAGCCCGTCACAAAACGACATCGTTCCCTGCCACAGATAAATCCGTGTGTCCCCTTTGATCGTAAGTTTTCGCAGTGGCGGCACCGGCATGAGTACGCGCGCGGGGCATTCCTCAAGGAGTATCCGGAATCTCGGCAGGAACGTAAATAACGGGAAAGAGGGCCGGGTACGGGCCGGTTGGATGATGTAGAACATCGCGGTTTTCACCGCGGAACGCCCCTGGACTTTTGGATCGTGTCCTCCACCCCAGGGGGCGAGACTGCGCATCCGCCTCGAAGCGCATGAATCACCCGATGCATGCAAACGAAAAAGGTGTGTGCGGGGGTGGAAGCGACTTTCAAAAGATCGTAAGTGTCGAGGTGAGGGAAGGAGGAGGAACAACACAGAGATTTCGAGCGAAGGATGAGGGAAGAGAGATGAGCGATGGGGAAGCGGAGAATTCTTTTTTCCGCAGGACAAACACGTAAGCGCGCGGCGAAAATGTTGCGGTCGCTCTCGGTCACCGAAATTTATTGCGACGCGGCGCTACATGGCCCGCCACGGGAACACGCAGCTGTACGCGAGAACCGTGTTGCGCTGCCCCTTGTAGCAGCAGATTTGGGGTAAAGAGTATTTTGAGGAACGTCTCTATTATGGGTGGGAAGATGCGAGATTGGAAATCGAGATTGGTTTGGGATTGGTTTGGAATTGATTTAGATAGGGATTTTGTGGCTGACGAAGCGAGTTGAAGTATCTTCTGGATAAACTATTTCCAGGCACGAACTTCTCCAGGCACATATTTTTGCATAGAGAGTAAAAAATGCATTGATACACATAGTACGACTTATGAGAGACAGTGATAATTTGGAAATTTTTTAGACATTTCCACTTTCAAGACACGTGTATCATTTGAAATTATTTGTTTTGTTCAATCAAGTATATTTCTATTCCTTACATATTGTTCTTTTACATTTACGTTTTTAACGATTCAATTGTGAAGCATCTTTCTATTGAATAATAGCTTGGGTAACGTAAAACTATCATCATACGTATAGTGTCATAATTAAGATAATCAAATTTTTGTACACACGCATGACCCTAATTGAATGTCCAAGGACAACGTGCTATTTATGACATAGTGTCGCAATTACAAAAATGAGATTCCACGCGATCCTACTTCTACGGCTATGAACCGTCCTTCTCTGTATTTCTGTAACGAAAGAACATTACAATATCACGCCACATCAGCAACTTCCATATCCGAAAACCCCAGAGTATTCAATTCCTTAGATACCTCTACCGCAGTCTGTTAGCTATCGCATAAACGTTGGAAAGTGTCGTATCGAAGGTAGACGACAGACACATCTACACCTTTGTAGAAGGGTGGGTAGAAAGCAGGAAAAGGGTCGAGAAACATATAAAGCGGTGGAATCGTTCGGACGGACATTTCCATGCGTTTTCCCTGCGGTTTTGCCATCGAGCCGTACATCTTCGTTCCGTCGTCTTCTAGATCGTTTAAATTTATCTTTTTCTTCTTTCTTTTTTTTCGTTCGCGTCTGACACCATTAACATTTATATTGGACAGGTTTTCGGTTTCACCGTCAGTGCTCCACATTTTTCGGACAATACAGACCGCCCGCGGAGAACCGCGCGAGAGTCCACGCTCTAAAGGTTCCAGGTGCTATTATTATTCGCGCGAATCGCGTCACAAACACCTGGGGGTCAGCGTGTGAATTTCACCAGGTTGACACGGGATGGAATTTCGAGATCAATCGAATGGAACTCTTGACCCCTGAAACAAGCCTCGGTTACGCGGCAGCCTTTATATCCAACTCCAGTTTTCCTTTGTCAAGCGGCGAGAACGTTTCCTCTTTTATTTTTCTAGTTTTTTCTTTCTATTGGCTAATATACAGCTTGTTCTTTCTGCCGGTACTAATACGGGTAGTTGCTTTATTTATTGATAGATTTAGAGGCTTTTGAAGTCTTAAAAGACTGGTGTGAATTTTTATTGTACTCGGACTTGGAGTATGTCGATGATCGTTAGGGATTAGAATTTTTCTAATGCTTCTGTTCGTTCTTTTTATTGGTATCGGATTTGGATACGTTGAAAACTGAAAAATTATATAGTTCGTTTTATAACTCATATATGTGTCATTTAATAAAATTACAAAATTCTTCGTGTCGTTTTTGTGATAAGTCGTGTAAAGTGTAGAGGTTCAACGATTTTAGTAAAACTGTTTTGCTTGAATTGTCGTTTTAGATTGACAAATCTTTTCCATCTGTGTCTAGCACTGTACATTTCTTAATTTCGGATATAATGATACGTTTGAACATTTTTTGTACGATAATCTTTATTTGTAAGACAGCCAAGGTACAGGAGGAATAAATAAATAAATGGCATGTAAATTCATCAACACGATAACATTCATAATATCCGTCGCATTATTTGATTCAAAAATACAAAAGACAGAACCATAAAATACAAATCAGCTGTAACATGTGTAATATAAATGATCGCACAATTTTTCACATGACCACAGAATATATTGATCGACTACATCAATATATATCGTTCTATTTTTTGAAGTTTAAGTATTAATCGCATACTCTGAATCAAAAATTTTATGACATTTCTACGATATTGATAAGATACCAGCGTAAAACGTTTCGTTTCTAAAAAGTTACAAACTAATCGTATACACTGACGAAATCTCAAAATTCATAAAAGCAGAAATCAATCGATTAAATTTACAAATAGCTGAAACAACACAAAAGACATCGAAACAACAAACATAACGATCTTGTCCGACAAACTCTCCCAAGTGTTCACGAAATATCACTAGTGTTAAGAAGCTGCCAACGTGCCAGACAATCTCTGTTATTAATCCAACGTGAAGAACACATCGATATCTTAAAACGTCTCGAACGAAAGAGTGGATCCGGTACTTCGAGATTTCATCGTTGAACGATCGCGATAGAAAGAAAGAAGGGGTAGGGTCGAACTGTCGTGATATTTTAACAGGGCGAGGTGTCGCGGTTGCTTATTTTTTGGCGGAGGATCCGGTAGGCGATGATGCGCGGGTGTTGAGCGCGAATAAGATTTATGTGGGCAGCGACGCGAAGGAAAATAAGGGCACGCGCGCCAACGAGATGTTAGAGGATTGAGCGGGATGATAGGAGACGAAAGAAGGAGGACGACGTATAGAGCTTCGCAAAAATATGGGAATACTTGTCATTAGACTACGGGCTCTCGTGTATTTCTGGGAAATTCTAAAGTGCAAAATACACATAATGCATATGTATATGACGTGCAAAAATATATGAAATATTCAAATTTAGATGTTGAAATAAATTTCTATTTGGCTTTCAAATTTCTTTAGTTATGTCGATTAAAATATAAAAATGCACAAATATGTAGAATCTACGTATCATGGAACAATTTTATGGATATACTGTTTGTGCTATATGGAACTTTGTGAAATTTTATCAACACTGTGACGAGAAGATGATTATTGTAGTGTTATTGGTAAAATTTAAAATCAATCTAAAAATTTATATATATATAGTGGACAAATGTTTTTGTAGAAGCGTTACATAGCTTGAATTTTTACACTGTTGTATTTTGTAGTAAGCAAATAATAATAGTAATATGTGTGTGTGTTTTTTTTGTGTGTGTCAGATTGGTTTCAAATTTTACCAGTATAACTTATAATAGCCATTTTTCCTTGCAGTGCTAATGAAA
Source organism: Bombus sonorus (assembly GCA_029958995.1). NCBI lineage: Eukaryota > Metazoa > Arthropoda > Insecta > Hymenoptera > Apidae > Bombus > Bombus sonorus. The sequence continues at coordinate 9,336,549 of JARWAU010000009.1, read as the reverse complement.
TTTCAAAATGTTTTGTTACCATAAGAAGTTTTTATAAGTGCTTAAATATTGTAGGATGAAAGGGAAGTGGGTCGTCCAAAAGACGAGCAAACAAAATACGTGCGTATATATCTTTGGCGTCTGTCAAAACAAGCGACGCCTCGCCAGAAAGCTTTCTGAGCAGTACCCATCATCATCGCTTTCTTTCTCTTTTTCTCCTCCTCCTCTTGTTTTCAAGCTTTTTCTTCGCCACTTTTGACTGACAGGGGCCAGCTTGAATAGCACGTTTGGTGTTTTAATACTTTGTTAGAAATTTGTCGAATTTTTTAGACTTGCGACTGACAGGAAAACAATTTGGATAGTAAACTTTGGAGGACTGATTTGTAAGAGGAATATTTTGTACTTTGGTAACACTAGAGATGACGATTAGGAATATGGGATCGAAAGAAAAATGTCTTAACGTTCGAGGAAACTCGTAGGAGTGGGATCGAGTTGGTTGGTTTTCATTTGCGCGAAGCAGTTACTTCGACCGATTCTCGTCTTTGGAAATTGTCGAAATTTCTTTGACTTATATATTTTTCTGAGATTTATGCCGAGAGATAATCATCTTTATAAAGAAATCGAAAAAGAAACAAAGATATAGTCCCACATTCAGGAAGAAATATCGTCCCAACCCAATTCTCTACAAACATTCCACGATACATATCCTCTATTTCACAAACTAAATCCTTCACTCAACAGCCACAATAAAGAAAATGGAAAAAACGGCTATAAAGTCATCATCAATTCAACACGCATTACCATAATTACAGCATGACCGAACAAGCCACCGTTATCGAATTCTTTTTTTCCCCCTTCGTCGATACCTTGAAGACTCTATTCAGATTTTCTTTGATCGAGCCGGCGTCGATTAATTAACCGACTCGTTCACGTGTTCCATCATCCGTGGCTCGCTGAGGCCACCGAAAAATTGATTAATCCCCGAAACAGGCGGAACCGAGCTATATATCCTGTCAGACGTTTCGAAACCAGCCTTCCGGTTCGATCGATGAGAAAAAGGAGACAAGAAAGGTTTAGTAAAGTAAAGAGAGGAGCGGTGGAATTTGGTCGTAAGCCTGGATTAAGTTATGACAGTGTTCCTCCGAGTCTCCCTCGGTCTTTTTTCCGCGTGGACGTCGCGCGGAGATACACTGGCTCGGATTCACTTCCGTTCCACGGGTCTATCGGCACCGGTTCCCCGTCGTTATTGTTTCCCTTCGCAGCAGAAAAGCCAGGGTTGAAAATAATGGCGAGGATAGGGCCGAAAGAAGAGTAAGAAGTTGGATGGAAAGGGCGCACAGAGAAAGAGGGTTGGGCGCTGGTCGAAACAATTAGGAGATCGCCTTTATGGATTCCGTTCGTGGTAGGAGTAAGCAAATATCGGGGATGAAAGGAATGCCCTGTATTTAATGCGCGGATGAAAGGAGCAGCCTGTATTTAATGCAGCGACTTAAAAGGTGCCACGGTGTTTTCGAGTTCTGCAAGAGTGGCGAGGGATTTCGTCGAAGTACCAAAGTGCTATGGAATTGTGAATTTGATGCGTTTAAGTGGCGAAGTGGGACAGAGTTGTGTCCTTTTCGGAGAGCACTTTCCCCCACCCCCCTTCGCAAATGGGCATTTGCTGTCTGACTTTTTCTCAGACGGTATGGGTTGGAGTTTAGTATTCTTAGTTTCTTTTGGTTGTTTGAAATCAGCTGGGAATAGTTAACGATTTTTTATGAGGAATGACGTAGAGGATAGAATTAACATTTCCGTTTCCAAGTTAAATATCTTATATAAGTTATTATCTTACGATCATTTCTTTGTAGCCTCTTTTCTACTGCTAAACGCATCGAACTTATTGAGATTACAAGTGAAATAAGACTTGCCAGGAATTCTATAATTAATTTCTGACGAGAGTAACTTGCAGTTAATAATTCTACATTTGTACCCATACCTAATACTATCAGGAGAACAAGTGAATTAATTAACGCTGTATAAATCATTATCGCTATGTAAATGAAGACTATTGTTTCACGTTATTCGTAACATTATTCGTTCTATTTATTCGTAATAAAATCCCAATAGGAAAGTATATCAAATACAAAAAATATATACTTTTACCTTTTTATAGGTAATAATCGCTATTAATAGGTGTGTTACATATAACAAAATTCAAAATGTTTAAATTTATATTAGAAACAAATTTATATTAGAAACATTATGATAAACGTTACACCGTTAAAAGTTAATCCACGTCATCGTCATTCTTTGAAATTTAGTCCGAAATATTTTTTTATCAAAAGCATTTGTTCACATTAAACATGTTTCTATTAATCGTCCTTTATCTTTCCCCATTTCTCTTCTTCTGATTCAATTTCTTAATACGAAATCAGTGATTTTCGAACGATTCGTGAAGTTTAGAGCATAGCCTAGACATCGTATTAGAGCCTAGTTGAATTGGTCGTTAGTAGGGACTCGTCTCTCTCTTTGTAAGTACATCACCGCGCGTTCCTGCGTGTTCCTCCGCCAGCATGAAACGAGGAAACGGCGGTTCGCCTTATCGGGAGCACCGTCCGGGATATCATTTCCTCCGGAAAATTACCATCTCTTGTGAGCGGGACGATCTTTCGCTACGGGGATGACAGAAATACCTCTTATTGCTGCGTCTGATGATGAGACGTCAAGCGTTTCAGGCCTGGTTTCCATCGCAACGTCGATGGTTCGCTCCACCGTCGAAGACGTTTAATCACGAGGCCGGAGAAACGTGACGCAATGCCGGGGGAGCAGCGAAAAACTTGTCTCGGATGTTAATACCGGCATCGATTCCACGGATTCGAGAGTCTATCGTGGAAGAAAACAGGATTCTTCCAGTGGGAAGTCTGGAGTTTTTTTTATTGTGCTTGAAATTATTAGACGACGGGAATCGAAGGTATTTTAAGAAAATGTTCCTGTGAACAGTTCGTATGTATCGCTTTGAAGCAGAGATTATATATATATATATATAACTCTTAACTCTTTCCAAACAAAACGGATTATGATACATTCAAGTTTAGAAACAAATAAGTTACTTAATAGGATTATATATACCGATAAATTTCAGTAGCGTGAGAAAAATTACAGCAATCAGAGAGCAGACTTTCCGAAACACTATCCTGAAACTTCTTGTCTCGTTAATGCGAAAACTCGTAAACTCGCACCACGCAAAGTGCAAGAATCGATCAATAGCCAAAACCTCTGCAATATAGAGAAAGTTTTCACGAAAAAGTTTAAAGAATAACTAGGCTTGTGATGTGAAACATTGGAACGCAAATCGGTGAAACGCTGAAGATTTCGGTCGATTTACGGCTGAGCCACGAGAGGACAGGTCGACGTTTATTCGATGCCACGTTATTCCCAGAAATATGCATGAAATTCGTTCGAAACGCGTGCATTATGCCGTCGAACAACAACGATGCGGAGCGCCGTTTTTCCGATAAACACGCCGCCAACCGGCCATGTATACACGTCGGAGAAAATGATTCGCCGCATGAATCTTACCTTCGAACGTGTTTCTATCCCATTTATTCGGCGCATTGTGGGCTGATTTAGTGACGCATGATCATCTCTTTTCCTACCTAACCTCCGTTATATGTGTACATTATAGGGTATATATGTATGCTACGTATATATGTGTAGTGGATGGAACTCGTTTATTGGTTTCGCAGTTGTGCATCGGGCAAAATAATAGCGAATCCGTGCTGCCAATACTCGATATCCGCGGGATCGAATTTAAAGGGAAGCGTCGTCCAGGGGGTGGAAATCGGGTCGAGGACGAGTCTGCGAGAGAAATCTCGTGGTTCAGGGGAAAAATGTGGGCAAACAATTAGCCGGGTAAACGAGCGGCGGGCGATTAACCGAAGATTCGCTCGCGGTTCTCTGAACATCGACAGCTGATTCCAATGGCTCGGTTTTATTGTCATTTCGAACGGTTCGATTGGATCCGAAGCTTTGCCCGGGATTTTCGCCTCGAATACGGGAATGCATTATCGTACTTTCAAAGTATTTTGCTTCCAAGTATTACGAAACTGCGAATGACGCTAATTGCTTTGATAATTGTTCTCCCTTCGAGGCAACAGAGTTGCCGCGATTCGACACAGATTTTCTACAATAAAGAGGATTTTTATATGTCTGGTATCGGGGTACGTTTAATACTTTCGTGAAGGGGTTGATTATGTATTTTTCATGATTTATGTAACGAGATTAAATTCGTTATGTGAATTTACTTATCTTTATAATCTGTGTAAATTATTTTGATACTCTTTATGTATTCTACGTATTAGACTAACTCTGTTTACGCATTTATGAAACTATACATTAATAGTATGGAAATAGAATAATTGTGAATTTATATATATATATTATTTTATTCGTGATATTGTCAGGGCCAGTATTTAAAATTTGATAAGTTGTTGAAATTATCCCATTATGAATACAAAGATGATTTATTCTTTTGTAAAAATTTGTTGCATTTAGCGAATAAAAATCGTTTGTGAAATTCGACCCGCGAATTCTTATTTCGATTATCAAAATCAAATAGAAAAGTTTAAAAGCAACATTTGGATATCTTCAAACTGTATTGAATACCTTCAGTAAGTAAAAAATGCGAATATATATATATATCGTTATGCAAAATAATAATATAAAATCCATTACGTGATAAAAATATAATAATTATGTTGAACACGTAACAAATAACATAAACGTTTAATAATTGTGATTGTCGCGTAATATCTACTACACTATGCTAGGATTAAGTACCCTATCAAAGCTTTTCATCGCCCTCTCTCATCCAAGATCAAGCCGATATCGGTCCATCAAATTACACTCTTTATCGCGTTCCGCTGAATAACCTCCACTAAACAATCGGTGGTTGACACGATGCAGGCATTCCCTAACACCTATCGAGGATCCGTCAACGGCTAGCCATTGCTGTCCAACGGAGAGATGTACGACTGTGATGTAAAAGTGAAAGCGTGAAGAATGGCGATTCCCTTCGGTACGGTGGTATCGGTGCGTCACGATCTTCTAACAGCGCGAAAACACAGAGTCGAAGGCGCGCGGATTCCAGGCGATCCCCTCGAAAGCGTAGAAAGTATGAAATCCAAACAGGCAAGGATCGCCGACGGGTATAGTTATTTGTTCAAAGGCGAGCGTGGCAGCGTTTCTCAGCCGTAATCGCACCGCCACGGAACACACCTCTGCTCCGCCTTAATTTATTGCCGGTGCACCGCTTCGAACTCCATTTATACTATATCATTACACTTTCCAACGGTCTTCCTCCCTCGTTCGAGCCGCGCAATTAACGATCGGCCTTAAGCGCGCTCCGTGAATCCCTCTTGTCCCGCGAACGGCCAACACATTTCGCCAATTATTAATTGCGATGGGCCGGCAATCCTGTTATCCACCTCTGCTAGCTGGTATTTTGTTTAAACGGTGAAACTTTCGGCGGAAAGTTATCTATCAGGGTTTAGTGTGGATTTTATTTGGTGGAAATGAACGACGCACCGGTTGCATCGTATATCGTACATATATATCGTAGTGGACACATTTAGGAGTGGACATTGGACACGTGTGATTTTGTCTTTTCCATTTGTTGCGCCTTTTTCCTAATATTTCGTAGAAAAGATGAAATATTTTATAGCACTGGACGAGGATAAAATTGGTATACGATCTATCGTACTCGGCATAAGCGTTCTTTTGTGTAAGTTCTGCGCGATTAATTATGTGAAAAGTAATATCGTCGAAATTTATTCAAGCATGAAAATAGCCTGGTAGATGCATTAGTTCTTGCATAAAATATCTCAGAAAGGAAGAAATGTTACTGCTACTTGAGAAAGTTGAAACAAGCAGTATTTATTCTGAAAATGAACCATTTTCTACGTTGTTATTCTAACAAGATCTTTGATTTCGAATGAATTCATTTGATTGTACGATTAACTCACTTTCGGTGAAAGGAGGGAGAGAAAGAACGTATCGGTGCTAAGGTGCAAACAGCGAGTGAACGTTGAAAAACTTCAGGATGCCAATTATTAAGGATTGCAAAAGGAACCTGCAGAACAGGTTAACCTAAATGTTACGCAAAATCGGACAGAGTCAAAGACGTAGATTCTCAAGGAAGGACTCGATAAACTAACATATTCATTCAGACGTAGAACGCCTTACAGGGAATAAGAGTTTTCTTTTATTTATAGACATATAAAGTCAAATGTCTGATGTTACACAGCAATCGATAATTCAGGCCTTTGTAATATTAACTGCTTGGCATGAAATGATGTTTCTAGTATATCATGTGTTTCCCATGCTCAGGTGCTGTTATCAGAATTATGACTCGACGTCAAGTAGCAGAGTGACTTTGTATTACGGGAAAACATTTTTTTATAGACAAAATATATGACAAAACAAAAATAAGAAAGAAATTTTGCAAGCATTAAATACCATATATCGTTACAATGAACTGCCCATAAATTGTCAATAGCTATTTTATATAACACATATAATATATACATAAAAATTTTCCATGGTAAAGTTGAAATAAACAATATTAATTCTAGGAACGAACCGCTCACTGGAAGTAATTTTATTTTATACGAAACTCGAACACACAGGTTTCCATGGTAAATGTTCAAATACTTTCGCATGCATGTGTAGGTTTCAAAAAATATCAAAGAATCGTTCCAAGTCCATTCACGCGAAATTTCCCGCATTCTCCGCTTCTCTTCTTCTCGCGAACACCGTTGGAACTGGCTGGTGCACAATACAGCCGCGATTAACTTTATTACTTAAGAGCTGAGCATTAAAAGGGCTGGTCCCTCGCGGCACCTGCACGGCATCGGTTTGAATGTCGGATACGAGGCGACGTAATTGCTTTCGGTTTTGATCCAACGTGTTCCCGAAACGGAGATTTATCGCCGCACGGTCGTCGATGCTAATCTACACGAGGATACACGGCTCGGGCTTTTGTATCTCGTTGTCCAGTCTTTTGTTGCATCGAGCCGCGGATCCGTTGGTCAACTCGTACAATTGAATTCGAGCCGTGCTTCTCGCGGTGATTGCTCCTTTGTACGCGCACCACGATGAAATACCGGATTACGAGACAAGAAACGTGTGTTCAATGATCGCGCGAAACCATTCCTTCCTCGGTTTACAGTTTGTGTCGGTTTTGTTCCGGTCGTTTATTAATGGATGGAAAAGGATGGTTTATTGGGAATGTTCAGTGGATTGATTGCAGTCTTTGTTTGCGTTGGATTGGCCGGTTTTTTTGGGAAAAGTGGTTCTAATGTTATTTGTTTTATATTGATTCATATATCTTTTTGAGGGAGGCAATCAATTATGGAGCGTTGCCTCGTGTGAAAATAATTGGTTCGATTGAATTTTGTACAAAAGGACGTAAATCATTCTTATCACATTCTTCATCTATGTATGTATGCGTTCATCATTTTTCCTAAAAAGGTAGGAAATAATTATCGGTTCTTGCGAATAAGTACTGACGAAATGCATGAAATCCGTTTAATTAGTTCATTTGGATTCCTAACGGTTATATATTTTTCACAGAAATAAAACAAATAATTGCACTTTTCTTGTCTTGGAAAATTCGCCCACGAATAAAATACCTATATAATTAAAAAGATAATTACAAGCATAATTGATTGCAGATTTAATCAAATCTACCAGAAGAGAATATATACAATTTCACTCTGGGTACTAAAAATACACCATAGATTGCCAAGAGTTCGAAGACTTAAAACATTCGGGACTATTTAACGACCACCGACTTCGAAAACTAAAACTGCCCTAATCCATCGAAATCCTCTCCTGTACGAGCTTAAAACAACCCGGCGAGAAAGGTACTACGAAACTTCGGTTTATATACTTTTTCATCATCGAAGTAAACAGAACAGTTTCCTTTAAGAGAGCCATCTCGCCTCAAGAACTACGAAGCGACGTTAAACTTTGGGGCGAAAGAGTTTTCGTAACGTCGATCGCGCCGGAAACGGTGATCGTCGCGGAGGAAACGGTTGTCCTCGCGGAAATAAATGTCCGAACACTCGTAACTGTCGTGTCGGAGCGAATCGAATTACAGTCAAACGTTTCGACAACGAAGATGCTCCTCACCAAAGGAAATGATAAGAGAACTCGTCATTGTTTTACTGTAAAATTGATTCCGCGCTAGAATTACTTCCAAAAGTATCTGGACCGTAACAAATTCAACTATGTGTCTGCCTTGATTATGTTGGTATATAACATTTTCAATCAGTCTGAAAATAATATACAAGTTATAAGATGACATATTTGTGATTTTTCTGGATGGATTAGAGCATTTACGCTTTATCCGGATATTTCGCGAACATCCCACTGATGTTTTTCGGGACAGACCTGAAAATTTTTATAATTGAAAAAGTAACAAAATATTTATCACAAACATACACATATTTAGTATAAAATTAGTACACAGCACGAGTTAGCCATGCCAAGCATATAGTAATACCGATGGCCAGGTCTCATTACAGTATTAATGAAATCTCAAAGTGTTTGATATAACACACGCGATGAAAGAGGTTTGCAAATGTTTGAATACTTTCGCGAACCACTTATTTTACTGACATTCGGATTTTGTTGCTAAGAATCTATCTCATTATTAGCCTAAGTCTCAAAGAATTTTTATGTTCCTATATTGCCACAGAGTGGAAGATCATCTTAGAAGTACGTATAATACGAAAGTTTATTCCGAGACCGGTAACGTCGACATCAGTTGTCGTCGTCGACGTCGCGCCATTTTACATCCACGTGTTCGTCGTCGTAAGACGGCGAAACTCAAACGTCAAGTTACTGGCTGACGGTTAAATTCGTTAAGAGCAGTCGTAATAAGGTTGGGACAAAGTTTTGCGATGGTGCAGCTGCCGACGCGGATCCGCGACAGACGGTAGTCAACTGCTGTTTTCATACGTCTGTAAACGTGATTAGCCATCGAAATTCGAGCGTCGGTGTGAAATTTATGTGGGCAAATAAGATCAGTTTATGTGGATAAATATGACCAATCTGTGTGGAACTTTTTACAAGATTTGCGGACCTGTGCAATTTATCGTTTCTTTGACATAGCGATACATGGGGCAAATTAAAATAATTAAAATAACGTATGTATAGTACAAGTGAAATGTCGTAAGATTATATTAATAAAATTATCGACGCGTACAAACGGAACTGAAACTATCTAAGCTTTCTGTTGGAAGCTCTGTTACCTACTTTCTTGCGAATTCATCGGTTTTCATTTGGTTTTGGAAGGAAGAAACTTTTAGTCTTTCCTTTTTAAACCGAGATTTAATTTTCTTGATGATGAGTTACTTCCAAAGGCAGTGGTGTAGTTAGGAATAGGATCCTCATAAAGTAAGACATACTTTTAATGTATCTTTGAAATTTCTTTGATTTTCGATGCGATCAAACTCCTACCCCTTTTACTTGATAGGATTTTTAATAGGATCTTTAATAGGATCTAATATTCTTTCATAATATTACATAATATTTTAATACATCTGTATAAAGTTGAATTTTCTTCTTCATAACCTTTTCAATAAACTTCCTTAAAGAATCGAATTAATTGTACAATTAACGATTATCATTAGCGGTATTATATGTTTCACTTTTCTACAATTTGCCGTCTTTTCCAGAAAATTGCCATAATCATGTATTTCAAACATGATTAAGGCTTTAACATATTTAATCCTCTTTTTCTTTTTCTTTTTATCTTAACCGAGATGTTTGCACTAAAATTATTTTACCCCATGAAATGAAACAGGCGATGTGCGCTAATTTACTTTTAAAAACTCGTAACCACGCTAATTATATAAAACTAATTAGAAATCGCAAAACTCCTACGAAAATGAAAAAGTTCTCCGAAAATCCCAACTAATCGCTTCGAACCTCACCGAAAATGTTAGTAAAATCCGTGGACCCAAACGGCATTCTAACCTGCTTCCACATTTTAATCTACCGATCTCTCATCAGCAAATTAAACCCCGTAGACGTGTACCGAAAATGAGAAGACAGCGAACTCGATGCTTCGATCTTCCGTGAACAATTTGTCCCCGCTTCGAGTATCGAGCAATTTCCACTCGAACCACTTGGCCCACATAACGAGCACGTCGAACGCGAGAACGTAACGCGCGCGCGACTCGCATTGGGTCACTGGTGCGCGGGGTTAATGGGATTCGTTTGGCTCCAACCATCTCCAACCGCATCGCTTATCGTTCGTATAACGTCTATGCAACGAAATAATCACCGGAGCGTGCAGCTCCTTCGGGAACGCGAACGCTATCTACGATTAGGATTAGCTCACGGCTGTTCAAACGGTGATTAAAAGCTATGATGACGCAGTTAGGCTATGACGCGTACCGTTTCTGTTAGATCGTCGATTAAATTGAGTTTAAGTTTATTATGGGAATTATTAGGTACTTGTATTTTATAGATTTTTTATTTCTTCCAACATTTTTGCCTCCAGTTTCCTAGCAAAATTTTAATACTAGCTTTTAACTTAACCTGCTTGAATTAATAGCGAACTTAAGCATGCTGCGATCCTCGGATTTTCATATTTCGTATTTCATATTATTATTTCATATTTCATATTATTTGCACATTGCTCCGATTTTAGCAAATAAAGAGGATTTGTAATATTTTATGAAGTTTAATATGAAATTCAAGTGGGAAACACGTATAGCAATTTTTCGTATCTATTTCATATTTGAGGTATTTATAAATGTGGGAAAATACAATTGGATCGAATACGAAAGAAAGGGTTTATTAATTTCTTATTTCTTTAAATTATTTTCTACTTTCTAGTGAAAACATTATGAAACCGCTCTGGTTCTCTATAATGGAACACGTATAAAAGATTAACACAATGAGAATTCTGTAGGAATAAAGAGAACATTAATAATTAAACGGCGCTTGCTTGTATGCAGACTTTTTAAAATCTTCTTTCTTCACTTTGATGAAGCCTCTGACAATTCTCTCACGACTCTCGGATAATAACTTTGGCTTTTCAATTATACTACACTCTTAACCCTTTGCAGACTGAGACTCCAATGCAGTATTCAACATGCTATTTCAACTTTCATAACGAATGAGCTACTTTCAGAAGCTGTTCATAATACGAATACATTCTCTATACTTCCTAACTAATGACGTATCCCATTTATATTTTTCCATCGAATTAAATTATTAAATTATAGCAGGAAAGAAGCAAAGAGCAAAGAGCTACGTATGAGCTTTTATGAAAACCTACGGAATTGGAAAACCACCAAGTACGTCGTTAATAGTCGCCGAAATATTTTATATGATTTTACGTTTTAAACATAATTACATTTTAAATAATTAAGGGGATGCATTTCATCGATAGCGGCGAATGTGATTTCACATATGCACTGCACATTTTCATCTGTGTTCTATCTTACAACCAAATTCCTATGCATTCCAGTCAGCCCACGCGTTCTCAGAACCCTTTTCTCACCATCCATACTCCTCAGTCACTCGTCATCGACACAAATTTTATCACTGCCACAAAGGAGAACACCAGAATGCACAACGCTTGCTTTTGGTTTTGTTTTAACGACTTCCCGTTGCTGATTTAAATGGGGCCAGCCGAGTGGCGGAAAATTAGCTTTCTCCGTCGTAAAAACGGTAATAACCGTAGCTTCCTGCGCGTACGGGGCCTATTTCGATCCACGTGGAGGCCGGAGAAAGAGGAGGAGAAGTCGACGGCCTTTCGTCGCGACGATGCACCGTCTTCCCTCGAAAAGGGCGGCTACCTACTACCACGGCCAGTCGAGTGATTAACCGTGCACGCATTTATTTCTCGCCGGGCAATTTGTCGCGTTAATTAGCCGTGTAACGAGGGCCTAGACACGCGCGTCGCTTCTTCGAGCATCCTCCAAAGTGGCTCGAATATGGCGGCCCGTCACGCCATCTTAGAGATCGCCACCGATGAATTCGACGCGTGAAAAAGTCACTGGACCGATACCGACGTCGTAAGCCCGACTCGTAACTCACGTCACCAGATTCGAATGAGTTACGGATTCCATTCATCTGAACGTATTAACCGCCGACGGACGAAAATTTCAATTCACGACCGATCTCGATCCCACTATGTCACTGTCGTTCCGTTTCTACGGTTTCTGCTTGGCCCACGTGCGTTCGGCTCGAGCTTGAACAGGCTACCGCCGGGTTATTTACGGTCTTGTAATGAGCTTTCGACGCTCGGAATGATCTTTTTGACGGCGCGTTACGTCTCGAGGGTTGACGCGCTCGCGCGTTCGGGTCCGGGGCTGTCGCGAACTTTGACGCGTCTTCACCCGGGGTTAATTGCTCACCGATGCCTCGTTTTCGGCTTGAATATTTTGGAATTTCTGTTTGCGTTACCTGGTTTCGCGGTGTGATTTATTGGTAATTTAAGGGATGTCTGCATATTCGTCTTTTTATTCTTTAAATGCGGATGCTAAGTTTTCTCGTTATGAACGGAGAATTAAGTTTCATGCCCTTTTAACTTTCGGAAGTTATGGGATATGTTTCTGCATTTTTCGACTTAGGAATGCATATTGATGAGAGAATCCATGTTACAAATACTAGTTTTAAAAATATACTTTAAAATTCACTATTATCTATACTATATTTTACAGCAGCAAACTTGTAGGGAGGTCATCTCATTTCATCGTCATCTTTAGAGGTTGAATGCTAATAATATATCTGGAAAATGTAATTTGATAAATTGGCTAATCGTATAGTTTAATCAATTTTGTTTTCCGGGAGTTTATTTGTGTTAAAGAAAATTTCAATATCGTATTAACCAAAAGCTGCGACCAAGAACAGCCAATTTAACACAGGATTCCAGTAGATTGGAATTTTTCGCGATTCATGTGACGATAAAATTGGACCAAAACCAAGCACACCGTGATTCGGTTTAATCAGTTCGTTAAATTCCCGATTTAACAACGCGTATACGACAGACATAGCTTTGTCAATCGGATGGAAGCAAATGTTACGTTGCATTTCATAACTCGAAGATAGCAGTCGTATTACGAAATACTCGATTCCCCAAAATGTATGATGACAAGGACATGCGACCACTGGGGCTTCATTACGCACATGTTACTCGGTAACTTAAGCTGTAGCACGATAAAACGAAGCTAAAGCCCATTCACGTTTATCCGTTGCGCTCGTTTGACACCGATTGCGGACATAAATCTCTACGCATCCCGTGCAGTTTTGTAATAATGTTCGCCGGTCCTCTGAGACGTCATCAAATATGCTATATTACGTTGTTTCAGCCGGCAACCAAGGTTTTATCTAAATTATCCTGCTCCCTGCGGTCCTTCTGTTTTGCTGATTACTTCGCAGTTACTGCTTGCGGTTGTTCCCCGAATTTTTGGCAATGACGCGCTCGTGATATGTTAATTATTTCGGAGTCATTTGGAGTGAAAGAATTTGAGGAATATCGAATTACTGAAAATTTAGTTAAATTAGGATTGTTAGGATCGCGGTAAATATTTGGATAATCTATCGTTACCACAGTGTAGATAGTATATTATTAAAGTAAAATAAGTGTATCAATAGAAAATAGAGTACTATTTCTTCTGTTAAAATATTTAAAAGTTTGTATTTCGATCGATTCAAAAATACTGGTAAAATTTAGCGAAATTGCCCATGTTCCTATAAATATACATATATGTAAACTGATATCTATATATAAAAAAAATTATAATTTACAATGAGAATGAAAAAGGAAATTTCAGAATTGTAAATGATCTTGTTTCATCGTCATAATTATTACTTTATTTCATTCCCCGAATCATAGAAATTTTTATTTCAATTTAAATTTCGATCCGAGCAGATATTTGATATTGAATAGAGAATATTGGATATTAGTGAGTATAACGCAACAACACCAGCACAACCCGACCAAAGCCACGAATCCTGCAAACTTCTGTGATTCAACTCTGCGCCACTTCCTTTCACCGAACGTTAACATTTATACCCCTCTTTCAGCCGGGTAAACGGAAGACCCGGAGAAGCGCAAAAAGAGAAACTTCCATCCACCACACGCCACGATCACATTCATTCGAAGAGAGCCTCTATTATGCAACCGCGAGTCCCGTTTCAACCCATTATATCGATCCGTACCCTTCTTTAAATACATTACGGCTACGGCACGAGCTCCGTTTCAAAAGCACCGTCTTGCAGCGTGATGCTGTACGCTGGCGGATAGGTGGCGGAAGGACGCGCAATTTTGGCGATACATCGCCTTTGGTAAGAGTTAGAACCGGCACAAAGCGAAAGAATGGACAAACGCGACACTAAATAAAAACGATTCTCGCGAAAGAGCGCAAAAGCTTTAGCCGGTTGTACGGCAGGCTGCGCTCGTTCTCGTCTAAAACACACTTAACGCCAGAAGCTATTTATTTCACAAGGGTTATTCCCTCGGCGTGTAGTGTGTACGCCTAACATTTTTGTAATTAGTTTGCTCGCGACTCCGTGGAAGAAGGGAACAAAGGAGGGTTGAAACGCGACCGAGACGAGGAAACACCGGCATTTATGGATACGCGTGTACTGTGCCTGTGTCTCACCACCACCATTGCCGTCGTCGTCGTCGTCGTCGTCGTCGTCACGGGCAAACTGTAAAAGGTAGTTTGCCAAAGAACAGTTAGCGAGTGAAAGAAGAAAAGTCGGGAGAGTGGGACACGAAGGGGGTGAGAGGGGACTCGCGTTTCCGTGTAGACGATCGCGAGGGGAAAAAGGGGCAGAACACGAGAAGGGGTGTGTTTGAGGGGATGAGAAACAGAGTAGGATAGAAAGGAAGGGAAGAAACGCAGTGAGTAAGGGCTGTGAGTAGTCTGAGTCTGAGAAAGAGAGCGAGAAAGCGAAAACCGGCGGTGGAAGGGACAGAAATTACGACGTATGCGATACGAGCGCCTAATTGCTGCCGGCGCGTTACGGGTGATTATTTTTTAATTGCTGCGATTAAAAGAGAACAAGATCACCACGCATCGGTGCGTGCATTGGTCGCGTTTGATGTCCGCACTGGTCGAAACGCCTTCTCGACAAGGGAAACAGCCCGTGAGAAAGATCTTCGTGGGGGATCGAGTATACGGGGAGAACAGAGGGTGTGCAGTCCTTGGGATTAAAAGTCACTGTCGTGTATTGTCGGTCGCGCGTGAGTGCGTGTCTTCGTGCAATGTCGTTCGAGATGTTTTACGATCGCTTAAATATCATCGAAGACCTCAATGCCGGGATATTTGGATTATTTGAAGACTCGGGTACCGTTAATGGAATGTTGTTTATCGAGAAAGCAAATATCAGAATGGAATTTTGTAATTAAATTCTTCCCTTCCAAGATGATGACTGATTGATTATTGTACCCCGTACGCCACTAATAGCAAGAGATCACATGTAGTTTATAAAATTTCGAATACGAAGAATTCTAAATAGATTTGGATGCCCATTCCTATCGAGATTTACAAATACGAGATTACGACATTTAGAATTTTCATGAACTGGTTTTACTCGTCGTGTTTGTGAGGTTTAAAATGTATAAAATGTTGCGTAAAACTAGAACAAACAATATTAGTAGGCATTTCACTTCGCCCCATGATACTTTCATCCTTTCTAGCAATTTTAAAAATACAATTCCAATTACATAGATAGATTATTTGTCGTATCACATCGAGCAATATGCTATTCTTCGGATACCATTTCAGTTCGACTTTCTGTGACTAATCTCACAAAATTCAAATCGAAAGGCGTCGTGTGTCGTCGTTGCAAGCAAGCGTGGCTGGATTTACAATTCCGCGGTATTCAAGATTACCAACCTGTAGTACGCAGGACGTAGCGTAGCGAATGATGCGTTGCCTCGTTTCAGATTGGGTTTCACGTAACGACACGGTGAAATCGCGACGGAATCAAAAAGAATTCTGTGTTTCTTCCGTCTGCCCAGTGAACTCGCAGGACACGTAGAGGCAGTCCATTTGAGCCACTCTCTTACACCGGCCCTCTTCCTCGGTTCGTCATCGATTTTACACGGCTCGTTATTTGCATACTTTACGCCGATACGTTGTCGCCGCCTCCGCATTGCCACCTAACCATTGACAAATTTATTAGACGACCCGACCCGATGGACTTTACCGGCGGATAAGTAGTCTTCGTTAAATCGAGCGGCGAAATCGGCATACGTTCTGTTCAAACTGCGATTTTTCTTTCGTGGAACCAACCTACGGGGCTAACTTGGACGATGCCATGGTGTATATATGTGAATATTTCGTTGACATTTTCGATTTGCAGCTTTTGCGCGTATAGTACCTACTGCTCAAACGTTTTTGACTGATATGAGTATTTTTTATATAGTTTAGTATAGGGAAGAGTTACGAACATTATGAGAAGTTAATTGTCTAATAAGATAAAATGATATGATACTTGTAATATATTAGAATAACCTTCGCATTTGAACGTTCTATAATTTTTAATGCTTTTAATTCTATGTTAACGTGAAATTGTTTGTAGTACACAACTTAAATGGGACAACACTGAAAAATTGCTGTCTACAATAATAAAGTGTAAACGTGACAATACACGATGAGCAGATCTTATATTATTAGAGTTTTAAATATAAAAAAAATAATTGATTACGTTATTTTTTCTTTTTTAAATCGCGAACATTAAAAGTAAGAAAACCGAGAGAGATGGTACAGAAGAAGAGATCGTATAAATTGTTAAGATTGAATGAATGTAGTTTAATGTGTGGTACCATTTGTAAAAGAAATGGTTTTTCAAATTATTCCGTTAGATTGTTCCTCTTTTATCTAGTCGTGAGATTTTTTCACCGACGATTTCGATATTTATTTATGGAACGGGGTAAACGCGGGAGAAATGAATTTGATGGAGTTGACTTGATTATTGAAGGAGATTTGTGTGCATGTTCATTTCTATTTTTTTTCTGTTTTTCTTTTTTTTTTTTTACAAAGATATTCGCTTCTTGTGAATATTTATATTGTCCTGGTATGAATATTTATACCGTGACCGGAGCTGATTGTATTTTATAAAGCCGAATGGTGTAGAGTTGTGTCTTTATTTCGTGTCGACGAATACGAAACATTTTATGAGAATTTAACTATCACATACATTATTTGTTACACAAATAATTTGTTCTTGGTAATTTAGATGTATCTCTGAAAAAGGTCAATAAAGTACACGAGTTTCGCTGGTTTCATTTGTTTCAAAACTTATCTAGAAATGTATCAAGCTGCAATTGTAAACTTCGTCGACATTCATCCCTTTCAAAAGTAATATACTACGAATCCCAAACAATATTTAATAAACTTCACAGAAATTCTACAAAAAGTATGTTCAAGCAAAATAAATAAAACAAATTACCAAGAATTCCGGAAAGAACGTAAAACGCAAAATGCCATAGTAGGTGATAGCTGTTATCGTGAAAATAATACGCCAAAAATTTTACGAAAAATTCTTCTAAGAAGGCGTCGTCTATTAAAGCTAATAGAGAGAAAAAAAAAGAATTAAAGATTCTAACGGTGCAAAGTGCGTTTCTCTGATTTTTTGCCGGTGGATGCGAATGGTCGGGGCGGCATAGCGCCAGCGGCGTCAGCGGTAATGCATTAGTCGGGACATTAGCGGAGATATCGAGCCAACCATCGTATCGTATCGTCATCAGGTTGGTATGCTAAAATACCGTGTAATCTCGAGGAAATTACACGGTCGGTATACGCGCACGCCTCTTTCCCTCTCTGTTTCGCCGCGGTAATATCATTGTCATACATATTTAGAAAATGACACCGATCGCAATAAAGTAGCGGCGAAGTCGTCTCGTTGAGACGTGGGTATAACCTTCGCTCAAAATTCGAGCAGCAGAAAACCACGAAGATAATTTCGATTTCAGCGATCGACGCTGCAAGCTTTTGCTGCAATTTTCGAGCTCCTGTTCCTGCAGCGTGAAGCAATTAGTTTGTCGAAGAGTCAACCTCCTTTCTGTCCACGTTTTGTCCTCTTTAGACTCATTTCGATATTCGAGTTTAACGTTGGTTTAAATTTTTCGCCGACTTTTCCGATTTCTTTGAATGAGATTAGATCATAACTAACGGAAGCGATGGGATGTTATTCGAATATCACTCGCATGTCAAATCGTAGATGTTTAGGCATATGCGACAAATTTAAATGTACAAATATGTACAGTTTATCGATTTATTCTTAGGATTTAGATTCTACTTCTTTATTCGTTTTTACAAGTATTATTATGTAAAATTTGCATACAGCGAACAAAGGACAAATTTGAACTTCTATTTCTTCGTCCATTCTTCTATGATTATTATTTTACGCGGCTGAAGGAATTTTATGCTTAACGCTTGTACAAATACAATGAAACACTAAGTATTAAATTCGTGTTTTAATCTTGAATCTCTTTGAAAAAAATTTTCATCCCTATAGGAGACAGTTTTATTTTACTTAAGGGACGATTGTACGTAGTAGTGAAATTCGTAATAAGCAGGATTTTCCTAGATTTATTGAGAAACTAAAACAGTAAAAAAGTTAGGATTGGATATCAATGATATGATCAACCTACTTAGTTTCTGGACTGTGAGAAATTGCGTTTACCTGTCGAGAGTTAATTATCGAAATCATATCAGACTTTCGTGTCTGATATCGCAGATACAAGTGCCTTAAAGCACGCGTATATAAAATAGACATCTTTTATCTCCATTTCATTTTTCCTCCTAATTTACTATATAGTACGAAGAGGATAGTTTATTTTATCTTATTTCACTGGGATGATTATATATAGATAATATAATCTAATATGTTAATTACCTTACCGTTATATCACAAAATTATCGTACTATCAGAACCCTACATTTCGTTATTATGAAAAGACATTCACTCTACGAATTAAAAATTTAATCAAAATTTTAGTTTAACACAGAGAAGACGATAAAAAGTTGTTGGAAAGAAATTCATAATACTTTTTTTATTAAATTTTATTAAATCTAACGACTCAAAAGCAACTTATTATATCGAATAGAGAATCACCAGTGAGACTAAAGAAATTGATAGGAAGAATACCGAAATAACATCACCGATGCACATTAACGAAATATTAAAAAACACTGGCATATCGGAATTTCTAACATTCCGCAACACGTCTCAAAATCAGTTAATGGAACCTCGTGTTCGCTTGAATGTGCAACACGGGAATTTTCATCGGTTTCTCATCACCTTTCGAGTTACATTCGAGCTGAGCATCGAATTCCTGTCTCGCGTCGAGTAGGGTCGCGAAAATCGCTACGTCGGTAATTACAATCGAACGAAGTTCGTGATCGGCTTTCGGGAAAAATCGAATCTCCTCGTAGGAGCATCGAAGTAACGATTATCCAATGTCACCGATAGCGCTGATCGGTGTAATAAACGGGTATGTGTACGGGACGCACTCGGATAACGGGCGAGAAGCCCGTTGCCAGCTAATGAGTCGGTCGCTTTGAAACGGTGTTTCTCTCTTTTCTCTCGCTTCCGCCGGTTTCGCCTGGTCGCTGTTGCTCCCCATGCTCGTCACGCTTGTAGAAATGTACGTGGGACGGCGGGCGGGACACGCGAGGTTATAGTAATAATTAATTTCGAAGTCGCTTTGAAGTCAGCTGCGACGAACGCCGGGACTCTGCCGGCTTTGAGAGAGGCGTAAACGTCAGACGAATATCCGCGCTACTCGCGCACCCCATCGCTCGCTGTGCTTGCACCCTCGGATCCACCTGAATACCTCGAATTTAGCTCACCTATTCCAGGGCACAATGGCCGATATATTGATACAAAGGGGTTCGATTTGACGCCACTCCGAGACAATTAACGGCTGCTGGAATTTATGCAAATCCGAGGTACGTGATCGCTTTATTCCCGCGTTGGCTCGTGCTGATCCGCTTCCGCGATTCCGAAAGAGGAATCGGCTTTTGCCGTGTCGACTCGTTTCGAACTACGTTGTCAATGTTATGAGTTTTCATGCAGATAAGCTTAGCAAGATTGGTTAGTTCTAAGGGAAATGAAGGTTGTTTTTAAAAACTAATTAAAGTTAAATGTTTTAGATGCATTAGGTATTGTATACTTCCGTCCACAAGTCACGGAATACTTGATAATCTTGAACAGAATCTTTTTCTTAATAAAATAAGTCTGTAGTGAAATGTCTGGAATATAGGGAATTTAATTTTCACAACGTAACGAGCATATTTCAATTTGTTTATGGAATTGTAACGAGTTATTTTTACCTTAATAGATTAAATGTTCCATTAGCTTTTGAATGATGTTTTAAGTACTCGTTAGTTTAGGTATTATGTAATTATTATATGATATGATGTTTTTATTAATAGCTGTAAAAATAAGTACATAAATAGATTATCGTCCATCTTTCTTACTCTTATTACTATTAGTAGCATAGAATATTTCAATAAAAGTTATGTCATTTTGTTAAAGTAATTCATTAACGTTAGAAATATCGTACTAATTGTTATCTGCATGCGAGAAAATTATTTTTGCTAAAGACTATAGTGTTGATTTTCGTTAAAGTTCTATGGAAACATGATACAAAATTCACGGAAACGCTGGATCGCAGTCATGATAACAAAACAGTTCTGACACATTACGCATTTCACAGATAGTTTGTGAAATACTCATCTGGTCGTTCCTTCCGGCTGTCCAACTCTATGTGAATTATCCCACAGGTTGTCGAGATTCTGTGTATGACGAAGTGATGAATTGTACTATGTTCGAATAGTTCGAAACACGAGACCATGACGAAACCGAAAATGCAAGCCAGTTAGCGATATTTAAATTATATTATAATTCCATTTGGAATTAAAAAATTTAGGAACATGCACATTTCACAATTGAACTTCGCCGTTTAAACTTTCAAAAATTCTACTTATCCTTTCTAACACATACAATTTCAAAAATGCTTATCTGATCTCTGCATCGAATAATTTTATATGTACTAATTCCGGATTAAGTTCAAAAGTCTCACGTTTCCCGAGAAAATCTAAAACTTTCCTACTTTTCAGAGATTAGGACCACTTTTTCGTATCTCTCCTTATTTGGTGCTTTGCAACCCCTTCGTTTCACGAGTGATTAGAGTTTGAACTAATTCTTACCAGTTTTTATTGTATCCATAATGAATAAAGCCCTGCTTTAGCACCTGATAGAAACACGCGGCGAGTCTGCACGCGATCCTCGAAAGAAGGTTTAAGTAATAATAACGATAAACTACAGAGACCGCTAATCTGCCGGAGAGGATTAATCTAACGTTGCGACAGGTTTCCATTTGACGTGAGGCCGTTGGGAAAGTCCGTTTTCATTTGGTTTATCGATAAAATCAGTCTCACACGGCCAGTGACATTTAATCCATACACTCTTTCTCTCTCTCCTTCTCTCTCTCTCTTTCTCTCCTTTTTCCCATACTCCTTCTTTTCATTACCGAGTTCAAGGGGTAAAGCGAAGTTTCTTGCACGCAAGAAACGAAGTGGACGCGAAGCTTAGAGTTTCATTGCAAACTAAATTATCGAAGCTTTGGGGCGTTTTTACACCACCTTGGTTTGAAAAAACCAGCCTTTGAAAAGCACCGCGCGGGCAGTTTTAAATATTTCAGAACGGAAGTTGGACTGCCAATCTAACCTACCGATCTCCTTTAACACCGACGTTTTTCTTCGCTGTAACATATTTGCTAAGTTAATTATCGCGCTGTTCTCTGTTCACGTCGGAGTAGATTATATGGTATCCGTGTGTGTTTATCGGAGTGGATAAAACTTTAACAAGTTGATTTTTCTCGGAATAGTCGCTGTTGGGATACAGATACTGACGAAGCAAAGGAATTAATAGTACCTAATATTCGATGTGTGATACTTGAGCAATTAATATTTGGTGTTTTTAGTATTTAAGATTTTAATGTTCTACTTTAGTAAGTAGCTGATACTTTAGCTATTCCTTATTCGGTACTCGATACCTATGGTATTCGATATTTTAATTTGAGTTATTCTCGGAATTCGATATTCGGAAACTTAATATCTTAATCCTTTGTATTCTCGGTACACGAGTCTTCAATACTTGATATTTGCTATCTTAAAATTTGGAAAAATTTGGAATAAATTTTGTGTATTCGATATTTTGGCGCTTGCTATTCTTGGTATCTGGTATCTTGAAAGCCATTATTCTCGTACATGAGTCGTATTTGATATTTATAATATTTAAGATTTCTGCAAGCAGTATGTACGTATCTAGTGTGCACGCCATATAGGTATATGTATAGTGTAATAACTTAATGCTAAATACTCGGTGCTCTCGGTATTTAATACTTCAAAACTCGATATCACGAGTGTTCAATTAAATTATCGAAACTTCAATATGTACTATTCCTAGATTTGGAACTTTGACGCACGCTAATCTTGGTATTAAGTATTTCAATATCTGGCATTTATTGCCTAGAATCCAGCACTTGTTATCCTTATGTTCATTTCGTAAATCGTAAGGCCAATCGTGTTCGTTAGAAACAGCATTCACCATTGTATAAATCAGAAAACTTTATTGATCTTGAACTTGTAGCCTATACTCGTACATTACAACTGTTCCCGCCCGTGCTAAGGCGTGTAGCAAAACCAGATCTGTAATGTTGCTTTAGACTCAGCAGCCGGAGAACCTTAACACAATCTTCCACGCTCTTCAAACGTTCAATTCGATCCTTTGTTCTCAGCCAGTGACCATAAAATTTATTCCTCCTGGCTTTATGCCTCGTATCGCTTACTCCCAGGCTTAAGTTTTACAACAGCAATTTGTGCTTAACCTGCGCCATGCCTGTACACGCTCTACTCCATTCCGTAACATTTCATTTCTACCTCGAACAGTGCGTGTATCCACATCATCTCCCTGTTCTCTCATTTTCACATATGAGAAAACAACGCCAATCGCTATTAATTCTACCCGACAAAACCTAACCACCGTGTTTTGCATAAATAACGTTATACGTGAAACTGTGAAATATCTTAGAAACTTTAGAACTATCGAAGTTCTAAAGAATTTTTTATTTGAAAAGAAAGATAAAATTCTAAATAATTCCAAATTGGCCCTCTCCTGCATATTTCAAATGAACGATCGACGATAATCAATTTTCCGATAATCATATCCTGAAAGAATTAGTCACCGTATTTCTTTGAACCACCGTCAACCGCGGATACGTGAGTTTTACTTTTATTCGAGTATCTCGCAAAGATCCAAGCCCATCCTCACAAAGATTCGTTCTGAACCGCTAAAGACGACGGACAATTTGCGGTCTGAGCCAGCTCGCCGCTACTAATATATCGTCGACTGACGTGGGAGTCCGTATTTTCCGGTCGAATATGATGCCATCTCGGATGCCGGCCAAACGTTATTGCCACGGAACGACGAGAGAGATAGACCCGTTAAAACGGGGCTGTCTTCGTGGTTCGCCGCTGTTAACGACGTCGTTACGCCTTCGATCCATCTGCATTCGCCGGTGATGCACGCGCGCCGCGGCGCCGCAGACACGCGTTCATCGCGGACGCCGTGAAGATGAGCTTTTCGTGGACCGCATCTGGTGACCACCGGTCAGGCGGAATTACGCCCGACTCGCGATCATCGTTTTCGTCTCATCAACGCTCGTAAATCACGATTAAAAGATCGTGCAAAGGGCCACGCGGCTAAATCATGTCTCGACAACCTATACTTAGATGCACTAAGGGGGTTGATCCTGAAGTATACCGTTGGACTTTTATTTTTCATCGGTGCTGCTGGACCGGTAGCCGCGCAAATGTTTATGACGATGGTGATTGGAATCTCTACCGGTGGTTATACTTATCGGGATTCTTACTCGCGTAAAATTTTTTGCAGCTTCCTAAAAATTCTCTTCTCGACAAAAGTTGGTTTTATCGTTGTTGAAGAGAACGTTACGTTTCGAATTTTATGTAATTTTATCAACTGGGAATTAAAAAGAAATTCGCATCTTTTTGATTTTTCTTTGTGATACGGTACCTAAATCTTGTTTTTATAGAAAAGGAGCTTTTATTCATCGAGTTAATTGATAGTTTTTGTGCACGTTCCAAATTTTAAGATAGCGTGTTTCTATCTATTGAATACATATAATTAATAAAAATCATCATACGAGCGAAACAAATGAAACGAAATTCGACGCTGAGTCCACGCCTACGTAGAATCGCGAGGGGTTAATTCTTCGTTTTAACAATAATTCTCCTCTGTCAAACCTGTCGATAAAATACATTTCTTTGAAACACAAAGAGCAACTAAAAAATTTCATAAGGAGTCACGGAAATCACCAATTCGAAGAACATTATCTACACAATCCCACCAGGTCTTTTGTGTTACGTATTCAATGAAGCCAGAGCATAGTGGATCCCTTCCCAGAAGCGGGGTTCCTTTTGGAAGGTTATTAAGTAATGAAATACTCCTCAGTGGAATGTAAAGGCGCATGACAGACAGCTAATGTCCGTGGCGGGATAAAGGAAGGCGTAGCGTGGACTGGCAGGTCAAACAAAACCTGTTCACCCATGTCGCCGAACAGTGAACACACGGAGTCACGTTGTTTGTTTCTGCAAAACGATCCACTCCTCGCGTGAATTACGATCGTCTGGCACGATCTTGCTTCGTCGGCGTGTGAGGTCCACCAGAGCTCCTCGATTTCGCCTATATATATAACCACCGTGCACCATTATTCGCTTTTCCCACGTTCTTCCTCACCTTTGACATCTCTTTTTCTCTCGTTCATTCCTCTGAAGTTCTCTGCATCCAATTTAAGCAGTCATCCTGGGAAATTCCTAACGATGACGCTTCGTTGGATTCGAACCTGGAAAATTTGAATATTTTTCCAAGGTCGAAAAATTGGCTGTCTTCGAATTAGTTTTTGTTGCACAATGAAATTGTTCTAAGATATTTAATTGTTTAAACGAAATGAAGGTTCACTGTTTTCTATAACAAGAACATTTGAGGAATTCAAATCTTTTGCTGCAGAATTCACTATCGTTAAATTTGGGTTTAAATTACGGGATTATTGTTAAAATGATCGGATTATCAGATTATTATTAGAATTATTAGATTATACATATTTTATTATATTATTAGATTATATATATTTTACTAGAATTAAGATAATTATGACAAAAATATAGTGGGGTCAACGTTCTTCGAAATTCGTCACTGCCACGAGAATTCAATTCAATGGTATAAAAACAGATTCGTTCGATAAAAAGATCTTAAAAGCTCTAAACTATTTTATTTTTGGTACTGTAACCTAGAGAAGAATTAAATAGATTATTTGTAAATATTTACAATTAAATAGACTTTCTACGTTGCTCTTATCCTAAACAAAGAACATTTAGTCGTCACATCCATCAATTTCACAGGTTTTACGTTCTATCGAGCACTGTACGCTGCCTCCACGAATCGCTCGCCCTTTAATCATATTCTCGCCACCGTTGTCATCAGCTTGTTCAGACGCCAGCGCATCGATGTATCTTTCCTTTCGTCGACGCCTCCGTCGTTGCAGCATCCACGCGGCTCGTTAAAGCACGAAAGGCAAACGGGCATCGCGAAACGATCAAGTTACCCTCCGCGGGCTTCGATGTCTCGTATTCCTTCCGATTGTCTTCCACGTCCGCGCGATACATCATCATCTCGTAGTAGGAGCTCGTAATATGAGTTTCCCTCGCATTAAGTCGTTTTCACGCGAAACTCTCTACTCTTGTATAAAGTAGTTTCTTCTTAACACTGAATAATGAAACACACGTTTTAGCATTCTGTTCGTGTGGAAAATGAGATTGGAATAGGGGTTAACTCATTCGAAACTAGACTATCTTGTAATACTATTTCGGAAAATTAGTTGTGAACTGTTGAACAGTCTATATGTTCGGTTAATTTTAAATAAGCTTTTTCATTTTAACCAAAGTTTCATTTAATTCATCCAACTAGTGCTGTTGTACTTATGATTGGTATAATTTTGATGAATTTTTAAATACTCGCTTAATTCTTCAATTCGTTTAATTCAAATTTAATTCTTCGAATTTCCAATAATTCTTTCTTAGTCTTATTTAGATGTTATCTTTTTAATAGCTTTTTGAGTATGATGGTATTTAATACTCTTTACGAGTCTCGTGTGATACGTCA
The DNA here is from genome assembly GCA_029958995.1 of Bombus sonorus. Classification (NCBI taxonomy): domain Eukaryota; kingdom Metazoa; phylum Arthropoda; class Insecta; order Hymenoptera; family Apidae; genus Bombus; species Bombus sonorus. The sequence goes on along the minus strand of JARWAU010000009.1, from coordinate 9,310,302 downwards.
TCGATTGTACCGAATAGATAACGTAGTGCGCATACCATGTTGTACAGTCATCGATATTTTAATGATCTATAATTCCGAATCTCGAAAGAGTAAACTGAATTTGTTAATATTGATTTGTACTCCATATTTTAAGAATGTGAAACAAGAAACTCGAAGGTTTATCAATTACATCAGTTAAAAGTTCAACAAATGCGCAAAATCCAAAAATCTAAGACAACAACCCAAAGAACCCAAAAAATTGGCAACTCTAAGAATATCGTTCCTTCAATTTTCTCACATTCCGAAACCTTTCCACCCTCCAAATATTCTCACCCGAGAAATCAAATGGAACTAGTCGAAATCATCGTTCGTCGCGTTCGAGCCAATATTTTCCCACCCCTGTAACGCTTGTCGAAGGTAAACCGCAAGAGTTATCCGATATCGGGTTACAAATCGAATAATCCACGCGCTTCTATCTACTCTAGACCTGTAGATAAATCGTCAGGTCAAACTCTTTATCAGAAAGGGTGTGTTAAATCGACGACGCCCTTCAACGTGGTCCTGCAACTCCCTCTTTGTGTAACAGATACACGTGAGATTATCGAGTGACTATCTTTCATTTAGTTATGATTCACAAGCGGTTAACAAGATAAACGGCACAGCTTAACACGTTGACTGGTATGGTAATCATCAATGATCCATGCTACTACATTTTTTTTTTTTTTTTTAACGATTGAAATAAGATCAGTTTCATGGAATGAAAAATGTTGAACAACGTGAATTGGCACATGGCAATTTAGATAACATTGGCAAACACAGTGTGACATTTTGCAAAAATTAAGCGTTATGAAATAATAGTTGTGTTTCAATCTAATCGCAGTTCCCACGGCAAAATACATAAAATTTGCGTGGCAATGGACGCGTTAAAGATCAGTTAAAAGCAACTTAGTTCAAAGACAGCAAAAGTTAGTTCAAAGTCACGCAACTGAATGAGTTACACCATGGCTGGAAACTTCTAAGAAGCCCTCTAAGAGCGATTGCCACGTGCAAACCGTCAGTTCTCGAAGTTACACCCAATCGGAAATGGACTTACTACATATACAAGTGGTGCGTCTGTTTTTGTATTATCAGAAGGCTTCCAGCAAGGCTGATGAAGTCAAAGTCTAGGACCAGCGTTTCCTGCGCTAAGGCAATAGGCTCTCGGCTGCTCCTCTCTTTTCCGTTGGCTACTCAGACGGGTGCAAGAGTCCTCGGGGATCCCTCGTATGACTCGTTTCCCTCCGCAGCGTGTGCCCTCTTTCTCTCTTCATTCGTACACTTCGTATCCCTGCGTGCTCCAATTACGAGAAGGAATGCTCATTTGCCGCGCGACGGGGGACTCGTAATGGTCAGCGACCACTCGAAACTATTATCGAACGCCGGCCAAAAGGACGTATCCTTCCTCTCCCCTCCCCTCCCCCTTTTTCGCAGTCCACACTCTCATCCAGAGATCTCTCCCGACCGCCGAATTTTTAATCCGACCGGCAATCTCACGGAAAGCACTTTCCGGTTGAAGCAACGACGACGCTGATCTGGTGGCGTCTTTCTAAGAAGCCCACCACCCAAGGAGACGACCACCGGCTTGCATTTCTTATCGTGGTGATGGTGCACCGCCGCTCGAGTGGAAACACCAATCGAGCGATGGAGATTGCGACGCTAACCTCCGGGAAAAGCCTTTTCTTCTAGAAGCTTCCTCTACCTCTTGTTCTCCCTTTCTCTTCACTTTCCTTCTCGCTCGTTTTCTTCTTTGCAATCCTTAGCCGTCTCTTGTCTCTTCGTCTTCATATTCGTCGCGAAGATCCCCGATCTTGCATATTCGATGCGTCGCCTCTGAGAGATTAGATTCCTGCCCTTGTTGAAAGGTTTCCTGAACGGTTTCAGACCGTGGCCGACCCTCTCTAACGGTCTGTGGAGGTTTGAAACCGTGGTTCTAGAGGATAATGGTCAATGGAGAGATTCGGGGTGGAAGGTGATTAATGCTCGGAACACGATCTGACAGTGAAAATTTGCTATGATTACTTATAGATCGTTTTTCAAGGGGCTCGTTCTTGGGGTTTTGATACGCACATATTTGGAGGTGGTTTTGTGGAGTAAAATTTTATATCTTAGAAAACTTGTCAAACAAACAAAATAGTTATGGTAAAAATAGTTTAGGATAATATCTTTATGTACGAATAACCTTATATCGTGGGAAATAGCACGTTTACTAGAATTTTTCATCCTTTTGCTTTCTCTGGGGTTCAAATATGATACTTGTTGCTGGTTAAATAATAACATAAACGAAAATGGGAGAAACAATATATATATATATAGCTTTGTGTTAGATCGCAGTGACTACTAGATCGAAGAAGTTTGTGCATTTTCATGTACTGGCAGCAGAATGTCTTAAGTTAATTTGAAAGTGATGAACATCGTAAAGGGTTTCGCTAACGAGGAAGGCTCGCGAATACAAGTACATTTAATACACCGAAAACCTTTGAGATTGGAGTTTCAACAGTCGTGTACAGACCGCTTAGACTCCGATACTACTTATACTTTAAGGCCCTGAATAATGAACATCTAAGTACACGTAACTCCATAGTCAGTCCACGGTTAACTAATGACCAGCCAGACGTTAGCTTTCACACTTACATTAGCCACACCGCTTGTTCGGACTCTCCTTTTACAAGGGTCGAGAAACGCTTTTGTTCGAGTGACATCGACATTTGCTCAAGAACAGAAGAAGGAACGTGATTCTTGGTTTAAGAGGAGAGGACAAACACGCCAAAAGGATGACCAATACTATTCACTTTGCCAAGAGGGTGGAACAAATTGTTAAGTTGTTATGTGACAGACGATGATCTTTTAAGGGACTACTTCTGACTTAATATAATACTGTGGTATCGCTACGCTGTTAGTATATACGTTATTTCTCTGTATGATTAATTAAAGATGTAATTAAATGCCAGTAAAGTTTGTATTTCTCGAATATAAGGATTATGTAGTTAGCAAATTAAAATTCCGTTAGATTTAACTGAACATATTTTGTAAAATTACATAGAGTCGTGTGTTAGATTTTATTCACTCGATTAACCCATTCTCTCAAACTTTACTCGACGAGTGAAGAGATGAAAAGTGTAATAATATGCAAAAAGACAATTGTAGTAACGTGATAGCGATCGTCATAGTACTGAATTTTCAAACTGTTTTCTTGTAAAGGGTCATGCTTTTTCCCGCTTTATTTTTCCACGTGTATTTTTTCAACAGTCGAATGCTTTAACGATCTACCGCTGTTGAAACAAACGAATCTCTTTTAAATAATTTTCTACCGAATCGAATTGCTCGTCCACCTTCTCCAAAAGTTGGAAAATCGTCAGAAAAACTCACGCGTCTCTCTTAATTAAAACAAGCGATTAAGACATCGCGACACGAAACACCAACTCTTCGAATAATAACAATGTTTCTACATTCTCGATTCGCGTGCGTGGCCAACTGACGAGGCACGATAGCAACGGCACGTGCGTGCCAACTATTGCCCAGCATGGACGTAGAAGAAATAAGGAAATCGTATAATCCGAAGGAAGCAGAATGCCGCCCAGGGGAAAAAGACGATCTAATTTATTTTTAAAATCAGGCAAGGTATTAACGTTCTTCGCGCCATACATATGCGTCCAGATAGCCGGCCTCCGGCGCTTACATTAACCATTTTTATCCGATACGCGGTAAAATGGTTCTCGTGTAGTTTTATCAGCCGCAGGTACCAACCGCGTGTGCAATTGATACGCATGTAAAGGAATTTAGTGGATTAGGATCGGCGTGATTAATCGGGATTGTCGCTTTATTCCGTCGTAAGGGGGGAATTCAAATGAACTACCCTAAGGGGACACGTGTACCGCGATCCACAACGAGCTCGTACGATCGCTCGAATTTTTGAGTATCGTGTAAGGTACTTATGTACCGTGAGTATAGTATGGCGTGGGAATGTAGGTTTGCCTTGTTGGGAATTATCTGTTAGGGAAGTAGCACTGTTTCTTGGGAACTAGATTGTAGCTCCTTCATAGTGTAATAAAGTTAGGAATTAAAACAGAGGATAAGTGTGTTCCTTTTTTTTTTTTTTTCTTAAAGTACTTTTCGTAAAGTTTTTACTTAAAGTGGGTTATGTATAGAGAATGATACATAAGATAAGAATAATGCAATAATTTAATGACACAACGACGCGACACTTAATTTTATTTTGAATTTCCAAACTTTCATGTGTAATTTTATATCGAGTTTCGTTTGAACTGCACCGTGATAGTGTTAGATGTAAGTTCTTCCGCTATAGTAAAATAATACTCTTGATGTACTAGAAAGAAGATAGAATTTTTTGTAAGATCTGATAAATTCTACTTCATCATACTTCGCTACAGCCACTTATGTCAACAAACCTGTAAATTCAAATTCAACGGAATTAAGTGCAGCTTCTGAACTTTGACAACTTCGCCCACAAAGAGATAAAGATCGTATGCATGCGAAGAGTAAGGAAAATAAGAGAAGGGAAAAAGCTAACAGCGATGATGGGAAAAAAATGGAGAATATTTTTCCAAGCCCGTGGGATATGAAACTACCCCAGCTAACGGACATTACGAAAACGTTTGCCGCCTGGTGTACAAATATTAGCGCGGCTATTATTTCCTGTAATTATCCGCCGCAAGAACAAAAGTCCTTGCAACGATAATTTACCCTTATGCTCGCGGCTACCCTTAATCGTTATCGTATACGAAGCTATATTCTCGCAGCGCAACCCCCTTTTCGCAGACGTTGCGTACAGTACTTGCACGCAGCCTCGATGCGTGTAACGTGCAAGCCGCGGCAAACAGTTCTCTTGTGTTTCTCTAAAGTTGCACTAGGTATACTCAGGGATTCTAGCGAGAGGAGGCCACCCTCTCTAAAACGGCTGATTCTATTAGCCAGAACTCCTGTTTCTGAACTTCATTTGGCGCAAGAATGTTCATGGTTGTTTTGCCGCAGCTTCCCCTTTCTACTTCGGCTACTTTAGCTACTTAATGTACGGAACAACCTCTGGCTTTCGATTATTCGATATTAAATGAAGAGTCTCGGCTGCATGGTAATGAGCATAACGAGGTGTTACGTTTTGCGTGAACTTTGGCGGGACTTGAATGCGAATATCTTGAAATATGAAAAGATGAAAGGGGAATTTTGAAAATATATAGAACCTCTACGTATTACGCTATAGTGTAAGTACATTGTCAAGGTTCGCTTAAAATACTGTTGGAAGGAAATAATAATGATGCGTAAATAAAGTATGATTTTTAATATTGCACGATTTCTATTTTCATTCTTGGCGTACAGTGTAATATTAGGTAAGTTCTATTGCGTATTTTACGGAGAATTTATGTATAGATCTTGCGAGTACACGATTATAATGTAGTAATTTCCGTGGGTTTGGGACACGTCAATAGCTATTGAAAGTCAGAGCGGGACTCCATTCCCCTATTCACAAGTGCTCATCGACATTCCCAAGCTTTCTCAGCTCTCGTATAAAGAAATCGAGACTCAAAGAATAGTGTTCATATAAAATCCATAAAAAGAGTTTCATTTCCTCCAATCTTCTTCTACTCGAAATGTCAAGCATCTCTTCCACCGTCCAATTTTTCTCTTCACAATTTCAGCGACCCCCGATCAATCCAAATCCTTCCGCATCAAAAATTGTCAAACCAGAATTGCGAAGGTATACGCTCATTGTTCGAATGTTAAAAACAAGATTATTAAGCGAAATAATGTCTTCTTATTTTTTCAAAATAAGAAAGCTAAAGTCTAGGCTTGATCCATAATAGAAAGATGCTATACATTAGAACATTAGATGTCGCTGGATAAGTACAGATCTCACATCTTACTTCTTCGGAGAAATGCGCTTATATTATTTCTCTAGTCTCCGATTCTTCCATTGCATCGATGAATTTAAACGAACGAAGTTCGACTTTGCCTTGAAAGCTCAAGCTATGAAGCAAAAGACGTCATAAGTTACAAGTAACGAAATAACCCTTTCGTCAAAGAGACACAAAAATCTCCATCACGCTTCGCGAACAGAAACACACCGCCGATTCTCGATACATACTTCCCGTCGCGGAGCAGCTCTGGCATACGCATTCGTTTATTTTACGTGTCAGAAATAGATCGACAGTGAGCGTGAGAATTGGACAGCAGTCCTGGAGCGTGTTTGCGCGCGCGCGTAAGAGCGTGTAAGAGTGCGTGCCCACGCGTTGAATGCCTCAATCACTGCGGACTGATTGTGCGTATCCAGCCGCGTCACGTAGCCTCCTCTTTGTCCGTGTAAAAGTGGACGCGTTTCCTCTCTGTGTGCGCTCGTACATTCAACTGTTTTAAAAAGGATCTAAATTGTCCCGAGGAACCGAACGAGAGAAGCAGAGAAATGGAGGGAGAGAAAGCGCCTGAAGAATATCGAGGGATCGCACTACCATCGTGCCGTTAGGAATCTACACCTTCTCTTTTGGCACTCTGCGGAGTACCATTCGAAATTCGCATTATCGCAACGAGTGTACTTTATGAGACTCCGTGTTGCAACGAACGAGGCAACCGGTGAAACAGAGGGACGGTGGAAGTGGTTTGAAGAAGGTTGAGAGGTTCGAACGAAGGATTTTCTGGCAATCGTTGCTTGCTGAATGCAAAATGTGTGTCTCTTTAGGCTGCTGCTTGGTTTTTATCGAGATAGAGCGATAGAATTGTAGAAGCAGAGACAAGTATTTTCTTGTGTACGTATAATTGTAATTATCTGAATAATATTATGAAATAGCGAAAGTATCAGTAAAATAACAGCAGCACTGTTACGCTGCAAAACTCAATAGTATACTTATACTATGGAAAGTTGACTAAGATGTGTCGTATGCAAATGTTCATACATTTCTAAGAAATAGACATATTTATGAGATCACCTAATATATCTTTTCATTTTTATTCGATTTAATCTTTCTTTTTTAGAGCTCGGTTAGCCTGTTCGATCGCATCTGTCAGGTGTAAGATCGGTGAAAAATTATAGATACTCGTTCTTCAAAAGTATGTATTAGCTAGATAGCCGAGGAAACGAGTGAATTGAATTAATGATGATTTATTTGACACATGATCGTTAGGTCGTGTACAAGTATCGATGATTACCTATGATAGGATTGCTTATGAGCTGCAAGGGATTTGAATAATTTTATTGGAAGCCTCGAAGGAAGGTGATTGACTCGGAGTGTCATATTACGTTACTTTCGATCAATTCTGATCATTTTCACCAATGATAGCTAATAAATATCGAAACGACGATAAAAATAAAATCTCTTCTTCATTTTTACCACGTGAAATCCCTTCGAATGAGAGAATCTTTAATGGAGTTTGACGCGCTTCCAACGGTAAATTAGTGAATTAAAAATTCGTTTCGTTGTCCCATAGATAAACGAGGAATTTAAAACATCGTTTAACAGCCCTTTATGTAAATCCGCCTCTCTACCGTCGCTTGAAACACGCCGGAAGAGAATTCTCATTGTAACCTGATACACGTGTATCGCAATAATGCTCACTTTCTTCCCTTTCACCTTTGATTTCCTTCTCGGAACGAAGTACAGGGGAACCGTGTTCGTCTCATTGCGACGAATTACGCATAATTTGCCATTCAATCTATTGGTTGTGTCGGATGACAGCCGACTATACCGTGTGACTCACTGATCAACATATACAAACTTCTTTGTCGCGATAACGAGTTCCTGCGTAAGCAATCTAATTGCAAATTTCATCGGGGAATATACGTACATATAGATACGCGATACGCGATGCAGATTCAGAATCAAAGTTTTATACCTTTTAATCCGGACACATTTGCTGAACAAAACGAAGCATAGTAGCTTCGATGATATAGCGAGATTTTAAATTAAAGTTTTGATATACTAAATCTATATTCATATGATCTTAATATCATTTATTTCACTTTTTCCATTATGCTATTATTACTAGATCTAAATGGTTGATTTTTCAAGATTCTATCGGACTTTTAGAGTGATACTTCGATTATATCCTATTTACTGTACGTAGGTGCTTAAGTTTGTCTTTCGATACATACGTATATTAAGTATAACGCATGTATCAGGCGATACAGAATTTGAAAATTATCGTAAGATCTTAAATAACTACGAATTGCATTACTACGGGTATTTACGTATTTAGTGTTTTATTAAACCACTCGATACGAAAATGGGAGATGTTGGAATTTTGGACAGAATTTTAAAAGAAATTCCAGGCATAAGAACTTGCATGGCAAGAGAAATTCCAGCAACATAATGTAACCTGAGTCTATCAAGAAAGAAATTACAGCAATAAAAAGAGCAACGCGAGAAAATTTTGAAAGGAATTCCAGTAACAAAAAACGCAAATCCTGCCAATTGAGGAATTCCAGCAATAAAGTAACTGGTATGAGAATATTCTGAGGAGCGTTCTAGTAACGAAAGACAATTCAAAAACACGCAAAAGGGAATTCTACAAATAGAAAGAATAAAGCAGTTTCAGTTACAAAAAATATATACGTTATACAACCAGTTGGATCAGTCAGTGGCCATTATTTAGTGATCACATTCTTCAAAATAGTTTTGCGCAACGGTGTGACTACCGCGAACATTTTTCAAGCTTTTCTACTATTTCTAATTGTTTTTCTGGACAGTTTCCATTTCAAATACGTGACAGGCAATAATTTATCATACTGACTTCCCCTTTGGTACTAATACCAGCCGCACAATTTCGAGAGTAAAATAAAGCACAAAAGTCGAATAAAAAGAAAGTACAATAGCACGTCAAGAAAAGAGTAATCTTACCAATATAAAGCATAGCTCGGATATACTAAAAAAAAAGAAGAAAAAATGATTCTAGGAATAAAAATCCAACATAAAGACGCGAGAGAAGAATATCCAACTATTTGAAGATACAATACGCAAACCGCTGCCGATGGAAACGATCAAAATCGAGCGCAAAATTTCAATCCGTGTTGCTCCCTTTTTTCTCTGTCGTCATTCGGCTCCGGGAGCAATGTAATTTCCCCGGCCTTCCTCTCCTTATCTCGAACTTTAATTACTTCGTTTTATTCCGAAAGGAGGGTTCCATAATGAGAAGTCGACGGCGATGTCTGCCCCTTCTGTCATCGGCGTTTCGTTCTGCCAACAGGATGGAGAGCAGGAGGAAGAGAAAAGAGATGAGACTTAACGGTTGGAAAAGGCGGACGATGAGAGACGAACGGCTGCGAGAGCTAACTTCCGCGTCCGGAGTCCGGGCTTCCGGTCTTTCCTTACAGGGCGTCGTCTACAAAAGAGAGGCTGCGGTGACCAGTTTTAATTAGCCTGAAACGCGGCGGCGATCCACTTATTGAAACGACCGAAAGACCTGTCCCTCTGGCCGGATCGGTCATTTGTACACCGTCTTTCCTCGCTTTTATTAACCCCAGCCGTCCCTTCTCGTCTCGTTCACGGCTGTTCTGCGTCTTGGCTCGTTCAGCCGCTCCAATATCACCGTTATTGCACTCCGCCGCCTGCAGTGTCGCTATAACGTGGCCCCAAGTGTGTAGGTGGTTGCTCATCTAGCTCCTCCCTGGTTCGATTTATTTCCCTTTCTCGTTCCATATACAAGAGAAAGAAAAAGAGAGGATACCGTTCTCCATCGTGCTGCTTTATTTCCACCTGCTCGGTGTGTCCACAATACGCGGCAATAACCGAGAAATCGACGGTTAGCTCTCGATACCGCATCGGTGTCCGCCCACCGAGTCTCGTGACAAAGCTACGCCGAGAAGACTCTTTGTCCGGCTCTGTCTCGTGCCTTTTCGTGGCTTTTCTTCTTTCGCCTTTCTTCGTTCACCATACACCGATCCCTTTCGCCTCTGTTCTACATGACACGCGCAGCTCACGACTTTTCGCTGCTCGATCCTATCGCTCGATCTAAATCAAACTGCTCGTCGCGTGGAACGAACGCAAGTCAGTTGGTTCGACGTGAAGTTCCTGCGCCTGAGGGGAAATTGTGTCCCCTTTTTCCATGGAATCACTGTCGAATCGATGCTGCCTGATAACGTTATGAAGATACGACCGGGGAAACTTGTTACCGAATGAATGGGTCACGGTGTAGATGAATGGAGCTTCCGTCGATCGGTTGTTGTGTATCTTAATGAAACTCTCTTTCGGTGAACAGGTTTGAGTTGTTCTCTTGAGGAGACTATTGTGAAATTTAGGTGTTTTTAGTCTTGGGTGAGTGGATGGATTAGGAAATACAGTGACGAGTGAAAGATATTTAAAATACAAGTGATACGAAAATGTACTACAGCTTTTATATTTAAAGCTAAACTTATCAACTCAATCTTTTATAAACTTCTTAATTTTAAGATTCGAAAGATTCGGCATCTTTTTACTCTTTAGTATTACGAAATTATTATGATATATTTAATCCTAAATATTATTGAACATTTAGTACAATGACAATATCTATCTCATGATAATCCTAAAAAAAATTTGACATTTGTACAACCTACTTTTATATTTCCTACTTACATCATTTAGCATAAACTCTACGACCAACGATTTCTTCGTTAATTACAACGAAATTATTTCTATTCATAATATTCATAATTTACAGCATTTCTTTCATACAATAAGTTAGACAAATGCCCAGTCTCATTTCCACGACATAAATCATCCGTATTTAAAATAATAGAAGGTATAATCTTTTAATTTTATAGTACATTATGCAACGCGTATGTCAATATTAATCAATATACTTTTTTCTGTTTCAGGTAAGTTCAATGCACTCACACTCTACTTACGCGGCGATCCCCTAGCAGCGGTATGTCAAGCATTTCATTCAGCCACTTTCTCTCGAGGTCCACTTAATTCACAATTCCGTTTCGATCCAAGTCTCTTTTTCCCCTCTCTACTTTCGCGTCCACGTGCTTGATGGTTTCCCACTCTAAAAAAGAAGGACCATTTCCATAGCTACAAACTCGGTAAAATTCATGATCGTAACGTCGTCGTATCTCGTAAAATACTGGCCAAAGCCGGAAGACGAATCGGATGGTCAGTCGACGGTAACTTAATAGAAAACCCCGATGTACATAACCGATGTTCCAACGCTGGACACGCGGTATCCATCAGTTTGAATCGTTCATCTTCCACGGGCCACTCCTCTTTATAGCCCAGAGAATCGTTCGACGAGCGATCGTTTCCTCCTCGTACGGATCGTATTTTTACGACTAATTTCCAAATTCATTAGCACAATTTACGACATCGGTACGTACGTTGGTCCCGAGTAACGTGATTCCGAATCGGTCCATTAGTTCAGCTCATCGATTTCTTATAAACGGTTCCAAGGGACTTCGATCGTGAAATCCGTAGACCGCGAATTTTCATTAGTCTATGAAGGGTACTCTCACGAGTTTAAAGTACATAACTGGTGACGTGGTGCGCGTGAGATATTGCACGTTTTACGAGTTCCGATTCCGGCACGATGTAATGGAGATAATGGAAAGCATTCCGCCAGCGCATCTGGTGGCCGCTTGTGGATTTTTCTTTTTTTCTTCTTTTTTTTTTTACATCGACTTTGAGAGAACCGCGTATGCAATTTGCTGAGCTTAGTTTTCGATCGATATTTTTGAATCGTGGTACATATTGGGCTACGATACGACATTTCTTACCAAAAGGAAAATAAACGAACGAATTTTATTTATAAAACACCGGCCCAAAAGGACCAAATATTACTACGTGCAATTTCACTCTTACAGACTCTACTAAAAATTACCTTTGATAATTGACGATTGTGATGAACAATGGTATTATTGGTATATTGGTGGAATTATTAGATAGAACACCAGGTGGTCAAAGTTTCTAAAAAGAGCATCATTTTAAATTAAAAAAATATACGTTTGAAAAGAAGCAAAGTTAGGAATATAAACATACTTAGATGATGATATTTATGAGCCAATTTTGATAACGATACAATAAGTTCCTAAAGAGAAGCGGAAAAGTGTCGTTTCATCATGGAAGATAAAATCTGTAGCTGTTAACGACTTTGGCAAAAATGTAATCTCGTTCCCTCAACTTGAATCGTCAGTTAAGTACTAAAAAACTTGTTATTTCCGACCTAGTACGTATTAATAAAACGATATAAGAAACGAAAATTCTTCGCGACCAATACAAAAGGAATATCCTAGTGCAACATACGCACATATTAGACACACAAGACTCGAAACGAGCATAACACTGGCAGAAGTCCCTCAGCTAACTGATATACGGAAGAGGAACAATGGAATAAGGAAGGCATTGGTTTCAGTGTGCCGTCAAATTTTTCGTCGTCCTGCTTCTCCCACGCCGTTCCATTTCCATATGAACAAGCCAGTGATTCGATTGTTCGTTTTTCATAAGCACACCGGGACAAGTGCATAAGCAATGCAGCCCGGTAGTTACAACACTCGATGCTATGCATGATTATTAACGCTGGCCACACCCCTCGCCATGCTCTTCCCTCTCTTACTTCCTTTCTTTTTCCAGGTTGAGATACAGTGACTCAAGAAAGTATTTGAACATCCGTAGAAACTTTTTATGAATACATTATCCGTATCATAGAATGAACTCTGAATTTTTATCGGTGCCATAACGAGACACGACTATCGTGATTATACATATCGTTAATATTTGACAGAAAATTGAGAATCTACATACACAGAAGTTACAAAATATTTTGTAACTATACATTTGAGCGATTCATTTAGCAAATCGATAAACTCCGCGAAACCAAAAATAGAGAGAGTGGAATTGTATAAAGAGAAGATGTTTTATGTAACACGTGAAATATATACAAATTTTCAGAATCATAGGTAGATTTGTGTACCAGAATGTTAAGAGCTCGCGTAATTCTTCGTTGCAGCTTTAAAATCAAGCTTCGTTCCTCCTAACTTATAAAAAGGAAACTCTGTATAAAAGGGATTGACACTATCCCAAGCGAAAACAACCGCCACAGAATCACCCGCAGATGCTATTAAAGTCAATTTTCATAATTCCCATTATTTACGTTCTGACCACCCTCGTAGTTCCAACCTCAACTCTTAACCTATTCCACTCAGCGCGCACTATTTCCTTTCATCAAACGCTATTTTTCTCATTCGAAACTCAAACACGAAGTCCATCAATGCCGATAGAAATTATTCCACGATCGTTCGACAGTCCCTGGAACGATCGGTAAGCGATGTGTCGCGGCCAATAATTTCGACACGTTCACAACGTAACGGGCCACTTAATTTCCACGAGGGAGATCGTAATGAATCACGGGCCTCGGTCACCGTGAATAATGCTGGTCGAATGGGCAGAGGCGGTCAACAAAATCCTCTGTATGGCATCGTGGCGAGCCGCCGCCTTTTTCCTCGACCTCCTTCATAATATAATCTTCCCGCGAGTAGTTACGATCTCGAATTACATTATAGATGAACCACACTGTGGGACGATCCAGCATATTTGTCAAAAGAGATCCGGGCTCCTCTTCGCTCTCGTATAAGATTACAGGCTGCGTGAACATTGTCCGAACACGTGTGTCCCACCACTTTTCGTCGTGCAAAAGGCCGCTCGAACATGCGAATCGGTATAGTGGTTCCGTTTTCGAGTCCTGGATTCGTCAAAAATCGATCGAGATTCAGCGTTTATTCAAGGATGAGTTAAAAGCTTAGTTAGGTGCAAGGTTGCCGTTGCACATTTTCTTTATCGTCATTATAATTCCGCTCGATAGTTAGCAGCCGTCGTTGCTTTTTAGACGAAACAGACTTTCTCGTGTATGTTTCTGAAAGGTAATCGTTATCTCCAAAATGAATGGAACAGGATTGGTTTCGAAGGGTGGATAACGGAAGATGTGAAACAAGGTTCTTCTGTGCTTTCTAATGGTTTATCCAATTCTTGGAACAATTTTCTAAATTTCAAATTGAGAATAGTTTGCGGTTTCCTGCGGTGTGTTCTTCGTAATTGTAAATCTAATTTTTGCTCTTCTTTCTTCATTTCTTGGAAAATATTAAAAAAGCAAGACTAATGGCTAATATCGATTACTATAGGCAAAAGTATAAGTCAAAAATATGCGTTACAATACTTTGTTAATATTCTGATTTCATTATAAAAAAATGAAGTTCTCCGTAAGCCGTAAACATTCCTAAAATATAGTTGAATTTAGATTAGGTTTTGAGCGATTAATTCATGTAATCGTAATGTTAAATCATTAATGACAAATGATGTGCGCAATATCTTACTATATAAATAAGAGTTTAAAAGAAAATCCGATGAATATTTATTATGATAGTGTTTGCGGAGAAAAGACTTATCAAAATTATGATTACGTTTAAAGAGTATCATTTTCTGCATATAGCAACGTTTCTTATTGCTAAATAGAATAAGGAAATTTTCTTTCTACAAAATTCCTAACAAACCTAAAAACCTAACAAATATTATTATTCGATTATTATCAAAGTTTCCGGAATCTATTGATAATCGAAGCTTTTTGACGGCTTTCTGCGAAAGCCTATCTGCTCATTCGACCACAAATGGTGTTGTGAATCCACGACAACCGCAAATGAAATGGAAGCGGTCCACCGTGTTATCGAAAATCCATTTTTCCGACTTTTACGTTGCATTCGATTGCGAGAACCTCCTCTTTCATCCAACCTTTAACAGGCGAACCTTCGACTATTCTACTTAATCAAGATCTATTAAAACCTAATTACTTTTAATCCATCTTACGAATTTCTCGAAATTCACTGTCATTTACGGGACTAGTTCCAGCTACGAAACGACTCAAGTTCTAGCCTCGTCAGCGAGAATCCAGCGAGCTTGCTCGAGCAGAAAACAGTTTCCAAAACAAGTTGAAACTACCAGAGACAAACAACTTCAACCGCTATTTCACCAATTTTCTGGCAAACCGTGAAAGTCTTCGTATTCGTTGTTATCATTTTCGTTACAAAAATTAGAGAAATTAAAATGTAGGAAAATGTATCAATTTACCGCAATATACTTTATTCGTCTAATTTATATATAATTATTCGACATCAAATTAGGACCATGTACAATCATTTCGCTTTTCCAGTTACAAGATCATATGTCATAAATAGTACATCATTTTTGGTTGTCTAAATTATTATTAAATATGCAAATGGTATAATAGTAATTATACGATTCCTTTGACATATTACTGAAGTATGTGACAGAACGAACAAAAACGTGGAATTTCATTTCCTCCAATTTGACAAGAAAGATGAA